>JANHMN010000004.1:112452072-112510365 GCA_030674055.1 Rhabdomys pumilio | reverse complement strand
TCCTTCCTTCCTTCCTTCCTTCCTTTTTTCCTTTCTTCCTTCCTTTCCTTCTTTCTTTCTTTCTTTCTTTCTTTCTTTCTTTCTTTCTTCCTTCCTTTCTTTTCTTTCTCCTTCCTTCCTTTCTTTTCTTTCTCCTTCCTTCTTTCCGTCCTTCCTTTCTTCCTTCCTTCCCTCTTCCCTCCCTTCCTTCTTCCTTTTTCCTTACTCCCTTATTTTCTCCCTTTCTTTTTTCCTTCTTTTTGTCTAAACAGGATTTCTCTGTGTAACTCTAGCTGTCCTGGAACTTTCTCTGTAGATAAGACTGGCCTCAAACTCAGACACATATCAGCCTCTGCCTCCCAGTGCTGGGATTAAAGGTATGTATCATTTAATTGGTGTTTTAGATATATTTTCATAAATATTATAAAAATTTAATTTATATTTTAGTTGTTTTACTTTAACCTGATTTTAGTGGTAGAGTAACATTGGCATTACAGAACGTTCTTAGAAATATTCTCTCTATTTTTACATTTTAAAAATAATTTAGGAAGTATTTCATATGATATTCTTCAAATGTCTGGTAGAATTCTACTGAGTGTTTCTGGGCCAGGACTTTGTTCAGGTAAAAAATTTTCTAATATTGTTTTACTCTCTTCATTTATTAAAGTTGATTTGTATTGTTGGACTCTTTTAGTTTAACTTTTGATTATTCAGATTTGTTTAGTAGTTAGTAGATATCTTTTAAATTTTATAACTGAATGGATTTCAATTTTTAAAAGAATTCCCTTATAATATTCTACATCAATTGCAATGTTTCCCTGTTCATTTCAGAGTCTTTTAATTTGGGTCTTCTCTTTTTAATTTTTGGTTATGTAGTTGTGTGTATGCTATTCTTGTTTATCTTCTCCAAAAATCAGTTTTTTTATTTGCATCAGCTATGTTTGGGTTTGCTTTGTCCTTGTTTTACCAAAATTTCCCTTGTATCATTAAACCATTTATTTTTGTTATTTCTTATTTTATACTGTAGGTAGCTAGAGTTGTAATTTTCTTTATAGGACTGCTTTTAATGTGTCCTGGGGGGGGTTCCTATAGTTTCATTTTTATTTAGTCCAAGACATTCTTTTTAGTTCTTGATTTCTTCTTTGACCCATTCACTATGTAGCAATAAGTTATCTATACTCCATGTGATTATGTACTTATTAGAAAGTTATTTCCTGAAAATTGTGTTTTATTACATTATTGTCACATAGTCTATAAACGGAACTATTTGGTTTGTGTTTTTGTCTCAAGATGTATTTTATTACAAAGAAGTAATTTCAGAAGAATCTAAATTTTAGGCTAGAACAAGGAAGTAGGCTTCAGACATAAAAATAACTTTAGGCTAGGACTGGGAAGTAGGCTCAGATACTTTGGTCATCCTGATAAGCCCTTAGAAACAGTGATCACAGGAGTGTTCACATAATTGGGTTTAATGCTTTGCTTTTTCTTTGACTATTTGTGTTTATTGTCTTGCTTGTTCATTGACAATTTGCCTCTATTGTATTGCTAGACCTTCAACATAGTACTGACCTTAATGCATGCATGTAATTAAAATGGTATAAAAACAAAAAGGAGAGGGAGTATGTGACAGGGGTTCTAGGGAGAAGAAATGGGGAAATGGGATGGCATCTGAAATATAAATAGATAAAATATCCAATAAAAAAAGATGTGTTTTATTTTAGACAAGCCTCCGTGGGATGCTAGCTGGGAACAACAATTTTTAGTGTTTTGCTTTAATAATCTGTAGATATCACCAAAGTCCATTTTATCTCTCTTGTCATTTAATTTTTATTTGTCTCTGTTTATTTTTGCCTAGATCATCTATTTATTGGAGAAAATAACATGTTGAAATCACCTACTATTTAGTAATGGGTTTATATTGATATATGTTCTTAACCTCGGTATTACATTTTTTAATAAAGCTGGGTTTTAATAAAGTATGAATGAGTGTGTGTGAGTATGTGTCTGTATGTTTTTATGTAAATATATGTATTTATTTAACTATATATTTAAGATATAAATGACCTCTTGCTTAACTATTGCTTTGCTCACAAAATAGTATTCGTTTTTTAGCTCTTTAAATTAAATTAAAACTTTAATTTGAAGTTTGTCAGGCATTGGGGAAAATTATCAACTCTTTCATTAGACTTGTTTTCCATCTTTTAGTTTAAGATGTGTATATGTTTAGCATTAAGATGTGTTTCTTGGTTTTTGTTTTTTAATCCAGTCAGCCACCTTGTCTTTTGATTAGAGGACTGTGAGAATTCATATTGTTCATCATTCTTAGCAATTATGGAAAGTCAAATTAAAACAACTTCACAATTTCATCTCACTCAATCAGAAGAGACAAGATCAACAAAATAAACAACAAAAGAAGGCTGAGGAGGATTTGGGCCAGATAAAAATCCTCCAAAGGAAATTCTCACCCACTGTTGGTGCTTTTGCAAATTGATCTGGTCAGTCTAGAAATCACTGTGCTGAATTCTTAAAAAGACACCAATAAATCAAAGCTATGACTTGACTATGTCAGTGGCATAGGAGATCCAAAGGTCTTAACATCTTCTACTGAGATACTTGCTGAACTATGTTCATTGCCATTTTATTCAAAATAGCTGATAGATATAAATAGCCTAAGTATTCATCAGCTGGTGTGTATGTGTGTGTGTGTGTGTGTGTGTGTGTGTGTGTGTGTGTGTGTGTGATGTTTGTGATGAAATGAATTTACAAAGCTATGTCACTTGGAAAGAAAGTGCTTCCTTCCCTTGAAATCCATATACCATCCAACAAAAATTCAGCAAGAGAAGCCTCGTTTCTAATTGTTGCTCAGGAAATTCCTAGAGAATCTGAAAATACTTATGCTGCCAAATGAGGAAAGCAATCAACTATCTATCCTTGTGTTGCCTATATATCAAAACAGTGACTGACATGGCAAGATATTTTTAAAGTCATGGCCCTCCCTCATCTACATGGTATCTAAGAACTATCCAACTGGACTAACAACTCATTCAACAGAAGGAAAATCATGCCTGGAACTGCAAATCTACACAATCGACAGGGTTTATTAAGGTCATGGGTCTTAAAATAGAAACTACTAGTGCCATATAAACAAGCCAGCATGATTTCTAATTACAATCAAAATACTTATGCTCACAGATAAATGTAGCTCTCTTCCCTCATCAAAGATGCTTCACTTTGCAGCAGACATAGATTATCATGGAAAACAACAACTTTTCAAAATACAGTGAACAACTAATTTCAAGATACCCAGCCCCAACAGATATAGTTACAACACAACTGCCACACCCAAATGTTTGGGAATCATTGTGGAGGAGGCTACCGAAAAATTTTAAGAGCTTCAGGAATGGGAAATCTGTTGAAGTAACGTTTCTTTAAAATGACAGGAAAGCATGATATACTTCAATGAGATGGCTGCCTAAACAGACCCAAATAGTGACAACATGTGTAGCAATGCTGAAGTAAAAGATAGACCTCTGATGGGGATATGACAATTAACAAAGAACTTCGGGCAACAAATAAATACTGAAAATAGGAGAATTAGTCTCTTTTGGGGATGAGCCTTCTCTTAAGCAGTCAGCCCTGAAATTACATATATACAAGTAACACTAAAGGGACCTATCAGATTACATTTATATATTTAGGCAAGAGGGCAGGAGGAAGAAGAGTGGGAAGGGGGAGTGGGTAGCACCCTCTCAGATACAAAGAAGAGGGGGATGGAGTTAAGAATTCTGGGAGGGGAGACAAGGAAGAGGGCTACATTTAGAATATTGAATAAATAAATAAATAAATAAATAAATAAATAAATTTTTAAATACAAATATTAATCAGTATTTCTGCTAGGCCAACTTCCCTTTTTTCACTGATAGAATTCATTTTTGGTTTTGTTTGTTTGTTTTAGTAGTATAATATTCCACTCCTAATCTGCATTTACTACAACCACCGCAACTGGAACAGGTAACTTTTCATTCACTATCATCACTTGTGGGAATACAAAGGATTTTTTTTCTATCATTTACATCTAAAATCCGAGGAGCTTGACATATGTTCTTAAAGAAATTCTTTATTAGTATCATGACTGCATGAAACAATTCAAAGCTGATTCTGACCTTTCAGTGTAAAATCACTGAATTAAGGTAAAATGAGTAACTAATAGCATAAAATAATTCTTTGCCCTATTTTTTCCTCCTTGAATGAGATAAGAATCATGAAGATACAGTTACATCACCAATTTCTTGTTAAAGATTATGGGAGCCCTGATCACTAAAACCTAATGAAATTGCTTATACATAGTGAGTGAGAAAGCTGGCAAGTATTTTCTAATTTGTATCTTTCGATTAAATAATTTATTTAGCAACATTAACCTGAAATAGTAAGAGACATCATTTTCCCCAGGATTAGTTTATTTAAAATAGAAAAGTATTAAATGATTAAAGCAAGATTAATAGAAAGCATTTCTATTTTTAAATTTTTAAAATTTTTGTTTCTAGAGTAGAAAAATTACCACCCCTTTAACAAAGATTGTGTTTGTGGCTCATCACGAGTTTACAGCAGAGTTGCTGTGAGCATTTAAACCTCTCAAGCTTGCATATGTTATACATTAAAATATGTAATAATGTAACTGGTATGTGTGTGTGTTCTCTGTATGTTCTGTGTCAGTGTGAGTTAGCATATATTCATGTATGTGAGTATGAGAACACATACCATTGTGCAGATATGAAAGTCAGAACAATTCTGGTTTTTGTTCTTACCTTATGCCTTGTGTGAGACTATCTTTTTGTTCAGTTTCCAGTTACTTCATGAGATACAATAACTTTCCTAGGACTTCTGGAGAATGTCATGTCAACTTCCATCTTTTGTAGTAGCTTTAAGTTTATAGATATTCATGGTAAAGTTTCAGAGTTTACATGGTTATAGCAATTTGAACTCAGATCCTCATACATAGACAAGCACTTTTAACCACTGGGCCATTTACCTAGGCCCAAAAACATTTTTTTAAATAATAAATGTATGTCATTGACAAAGATGGAACTCACAGATCAATAGTAATGTTGATTCATGATGAACTGAAGAATTACACCTGCTCTAATCCAGTCTACAGAAGTTCATGTCTCTCAGACAATTTATCTCTGTGAGCTTCTGCATAAGCAATAAAGGAATCTAATGCAATTTTTTTTTGTTGAGAGCTCAATGATGAAATGTTTTGAAATGCATAACTTTTTTTTTCAAAAATTCTCTTTATTTTTAAGCACGTGAGTGTTTTACCCACATGTATGTCACACTTGTTTGCCATGCTCATGGACTACTACAAACAGTGGACCAGAAGAGGATGCTGTGTGGATAATAGACCTCAAACCTAGGTCTGAAAGACAAGCTAGTGTTTGATCACTGAGCCAACTCTCCAGTGCCTATTTTATATTTCTTTTATTAAAACGTTTATCATATGAAATTCATACTCTTTCCCACTTTACTTGTACAGTTCAGTAATGTTAAGGATGTCCATTCATTCATACAGTTCTAGAACATTGCAACTTGAAAATGATCCCTATGCCTTAGTAATAACTCTTCTCTCTTTTCCTGTTGTTCCTGGTACCCATTATTTCGCTCTTTAGACTACGTATCAGACTATATAAATAATATGTAAAGTTCGACTCATTAGTTCTTTTATCTTATGACATGCACATACTAATTTCATGATTCATTCACCTCTAGGACATATCAGAATACCTCCCCTTTCTAAGGCTCAATTATACTTAGCTGTGTATATGTGTGACACAGTGTAGTTACACATTAACTTTCCAGGGGATGTTTGTGCTCTCTCTCTTTCTATTATGGTATGCACTTATATGATGATAAATGTGTCACTATCTCCTGAGTACCTTTCTTCTTATCCATGCAGTTATATTCTCAGAAGCTGTCTGGATGAATTAATTGCATTCATTGAATCAGTTCTTTCTTCTCATTGCCAAGAAAACTCATTGACAAAGCAACTTACAGGGAAGAGAAGTTGATTTTTATTCATTTCAGAGGCTGAAATCCATTGAGGCATTGAACAAATGGCCACTAGAAATGTTTCATCAGTGGTGATATGATCTTTCGATATGACTTGTTCACTTTTTAGGGCAACTGTAAAGAAAGGAAAGGACCAGAAACAGGCCTGTCACAAGTGAGACCCTTCCTTCCACCAGCTACGACTCCTGTCCCAAATGTTGTATATATTCCCAAACATACACAGCTACCATCAGATCACGTATTGAAATCCATGAGCATGCAGGGCAAACTTCACATTGAAAGCTTACTTAATATTAGTTCAAATTTCAATTTGTGGAAGACCATCACATTGATTTCCAGTATCTGTGGCATTCTGCATTCCTACCAACAGTGTGCCCAGGACCAAATTTATCCACACTGGTCACTTCACTGCTTGTTACTTTCTGGTTTATGTTTCTGCATTAATTCATCTGGTTATGGTTTTGACTTTTATTGAGGTAGACTCTCAGTCAATTTATTCACCTACTAGGTTCACATCTAGCTTTATAAATTGACACATTTTAAAATTTCTTTAAGTTTGTTGTTATTGTGGTCGTTACTGTTGATGATGCTTTTCACTTGCAAACAAATATCCTGTCTAATGTTTTAAAAGAAGGTTGCTCAACTGGCTTTCCAGATTATTGCAAAAGACTAGTGGAGGCCATAGAAATCAAAAGCATAGTGGAAGGAACTTGACCAGCTTTGAAGAGTGGAGGATTCTCTATATACTAAATCAAATTCTTGCTAAGAACAAGATAAGCAGACCACAGCAGAATGAGTGGGGTGAAAAGGAAGAATGGGGCCAAGGTTTAGTTCAGAGGGATTCGTGTGCAGAGGATTCCTCTGGATGTGGAGTAGAGTTGCTGCACAAGAAGAATCTGCGTTACCGTAAAATAAGAAAAAGCCTACCTTTGTTCTTTCAATTGTTTTCCTTCATCATGTCAGCTTCACTCACTGAAAAATATACAAGAATTGTAACGCCTACAAGTAATGCTTTAAATAAGGCATTATTTTAGGTTCAATTTCTTGAGAGATTTTTAAGAGAGAAGTTCACACAGAGAGAACATTTTCATAAAACTATGAATTGTTTATTGTAAAATTTAAATATGGCCATAACATACTCACATTAAATATGAGAACAATTTAGAGAAGCCATATGATATCAAAACACTTTATATTTTGAAAAGAGTAATAGGCCTAACTTTCCACATAAAAAACCTAACAGGATTATTTTAGATAAGAATCATAAAATGAAATCAGATATCAAATTGTTACTTTAAGAATGTTTATATTCTATGAGTCATATCATAACTTTATATTTTATTTCAGGATTCCAATAAGCTAATTATAGCAATCAAGACTGTCTAATTGGCCCTAATTTTTACATGGCATAAATTGGTTTTCCTGAAAAAAAATTATTGTGAGGAACTATGAATACAGAATTGTAGTATAATATAAATAACAATGACTTAAAATTAAACATCAAGACTTTTTTTGTGGACAAAGTTAAAATTTACAACTTTGGCCTTATTTCTTGTGTGTACTCTTTTACGTTAGAAAGAATCTACCAAAACATCTGTATATTCTTCTTTTCCTGTTATGATTTTACACATTGCTAAATCTCATGCAGATAAACAGATTCAAATAAAATTTGGTGATAAAAGAAACCAGCACCTACTGTATGCTGAGAATTTCGATGGCAACTTTCAGCTGAATATGAATTAAAATGGCTAGGTTATAAATCCCCTGAAAATAAGGTTTATAATGGAAATGCTGACAGGCATTTAACGATAGCAGCAGTAGCTGGCACCACTGTAATAAAAGGACTTAAATGAAAAAAAATGCATTCTGCACAAAGACATGCATATTTCAGGGTGAAGCTATGTGCAGACTCAATGTAGGGATGGACGATAATGTGCCCTGGCAATTATGATGCATGTGGCCAGTAACAAAGGATCTTGAAATTCAGCTTCCAATCAAATTGTGGGAGAGTTTAAGGAAAAGCCAGACTTCTGTATTGTTCCTGTTTTATTACTCTTGCACCATCATCTCAGGAATGTATTTTATTTCATTTCCCTGTGAGAGCAAAGAAAAACTTAGTCAGAAACTGAGCCTCAGGGAGTAAGACAGGTCTTATAACAACCAGACCTCTGAAGCCCTTGAAGAAATACCTGATTGAAGTGCTGGTTAGGCGTTAGGGCAGGGAATACCAACCCCATCCTCTAAGGACAATAAATTTCTTCAGTCATGCAGTTCACCATTCTACCTGTTTCAAGTCCCTCAATAGACAGGACAGTAACCCTAAATGGCTCCTCTCACCTTCTGAATACAGATTTCACCCTTTGATTACATCCCAACAATACATTAACATTTTGTTTTTCTTTATTCTTAGTAATGTACCACTTAACTGTCATCTCTCCTCCTCCTCTCCTCCTCTTTCTCTTCCTCCTCCTTCCTCCTCTCTCACCTCTGCCTCTTTCTGTTACTTTTTTTCCTATAGTTTTAAATTTTAAGTTTATATGTTTTAAGCTCATAGCATTCAATATGTAATTGAATGTTAAACATACCAAGCTGTGTTGTTTTCAGTATGCCTATAAAAGTTTTAAATCTTCTAAAAACAGACTTAATAATTTCACTTGTAGATTTGCATTTCCAGACACCTGTGCCCAAGGTTAGTACCAAAGAGATACATTCTGTAATTATTTTGAAAAATAACAAGGTGTTTAGCTATTTTTGGGAAGAATTTCCCCAGGAAATAGAATAAAGGCATGCTGGTGTTAGAATGTGTGTATTCTTTCTTCATACCTATAAATCCCACCCAAACTGTCAAGGTTGACAATTCAAAACGATAATCAAAACCACTTTTTACTTTCCTTCTTGTAACTGCCACAGGCAAGTTATAAAAGATATGATAACTGATCCCAAAGAATGGCTGGTATTAAATATTTGACATAGGCTGAAAAGAATGCTATGAATATGGCTGTAAGTCACAAAGCTGTTTAGTTTTCAAACTACAGGTAAGTAGAACTATATGTGCTTATATTTTTATTGCAGACTTTCTCAATTGTTAAATTAAATTAAATAGTTTAATCAAATCACTTTAAATAATATATTAAGGGTGGCGGTAGCAGACACCCAGTGGGTCTGCACCCTTGTGGAAACTGAATCCTGAGACATCCCAGAGAGGCCAGTGTCCTCAGAGAGGCAGGTAAGGTCAGTGGCTCACCACCCTATGCCACAGAGCCACAGCTGGGAGCAGGAAGCTCTCAGATCCCCCCCAAGGCACCCAAAACCCTCCCCTGTGGAATTCCACTCCCCTTCTGCTCCTTTCTGGATCCTGGTGGCAGGAGCAGACACCCAGTGTGTCTGCACCCTTGTGGAAACTGTATCCTAAGACATCCCAGAGAGGACACCGACCTCAGAGCAGGGGACACCATACCCAGAGATATCCTAGAGGAGCCAAGGAACCCAGAGCAGCACACATCATATCCTGAGACGTTCTAGATGAACGACTACACACAGAGCAGTGAAC
Organism: Rhabdomys pumilio; assembly: GCA_030674055.1. Classification (NCBI taxonomy): domain Eukaryota; kingdom Metazoa; phylum Chordata; class Mammalia; order Rodentia; family Muridae; genus Rhabdomys; species Rhabdomys pumilio. The sequence continues at coordinate 112,500,770 of JANHMN010000004.1, read as the reverse complement.
ACCTAGCTGGTCTGCTCTCATGAAGACATCTTACCCTGAGACATCCTAGGGGAGACACTGCACTCAGAGCAGCTAGAGCTCAGGATCACAAAATCACAGAGACATCTGGACCCTGAGGAGTTCTGACACAGGCAAGATAACTGGAAAGACAGTCTCCAGTCAGAACCAGTGAGTGAGGGTAGCACTAGAGTTAACCAAATGGTGAAAGGCAAGTGAAAGAATGTAAACAACAGAAAACAAAGTTACTTGGCTTCACCAGAACCCAGTTCTCCCAAGATAGCAAGCCCTGAACACCACATCACACCAGAAAAACAGGATACAGAATTAAAATCACTTCTCATGATGATGTTAGAGGACTTTAAGAAGGTCATAAATAACAGTCTCAAAGAATTTGAGGAGAAGACAAGTAAACAGATAGAAACCCTTAAAGAGAAAACACAAAAATCCTTTAATGAATTTCAAAAAAACACAACCAAACAGGTGAAGGAATTAAACAAAACCATCTAAGATCTAAAAATAGAAGTAGAAACAATAAAGAAATCACAAAGGGAGACTACCCTGGAGATAGAAAACCTAAAAAAAAAAAAAGATCAGGAGTCATAGACACAAGTTTCACCAACAGAATACAAAAGATAGAAGAGAGAATCTCATGTGAGGAAGATACTATGGAAAATATTGACATAACTGTCAAAGAAAATGTGAAATGCAAAAAGCTCCTAACCCAAAACATCCAGAAAATCCAGGACACAATGAGAAAGCCAAACATAAGGATAATAGGTATAGAAGAAGATGAAGACTCCCAAATTAAAGGGCCAGTAAATATCATCAACAAAATTATAGAGGAAAATTTCCCTAACCTAAAGAAAGAGATGTCTTTAAATATACAAGAAGCCTAAAGAAACCCAAATAGACTAGACCAGAAAAGAAATACCTCCAGTCACATAATAATCAAAACATCAAGTATATAAAACAAAGAAAAAATACTAAAAGCAGTAGGGAAAAAGCTAAAGTAACATATGAAGGTAGACCTATAAGAATTACACCAGACTTCTCACCAGAGACTATAAAACCCAGAAGATCCTGGACTGATATCGTACAGACCCTAAGAGAACACAAATGCCAGGCCAGACTACCATACCCAGCAAAACTCTCAATCAGTATTGATGGAGAAACAAGGATATTCCATGACAAATCTAAATTTACACAATATCTTCCCACAAATCCAACCCTTCAAAGAATAATGGATGGAAAACTCCAACACAAGAAGGGAAATTACAATGTAGAAAAAAAACAAGAAAGTAATCTCCCAACAATTCCAAAAGAAGATAGTTATACAAACATAATTCCACCTCCAATAAAAAAAGTGACAGGAAGCAACAATCATTTTTCCTTAATATCTCTTAATATCAATGGACTCAATTCTCCAATAAAAACACATAGGCTAGAGGACTGGATAAATTAACAAGACCCAGAATTTTGCTGCATACAGGAAACACACCACTGATACAAAGACAGACACGATCTCAGAATAAAAGGATGGAAAACAATCTTCTAAGCAAATGGTCCCAAGAAACAAGCTGGAGTAGCAATTCTAATATCAAATAAAATTGATTCTTGACCAAACATAATAAAAAAAGATAAGGAAGGACACTTTATATTCATCAAAGGAAAAATGTACCAAGATGAACTCTCAATTCTGAACATCTATGCTCCAAATGCTAGGGCACCCACATGCATAAAAGAAACTTTGCTAAAGCTCAAAGCATACATCACACCTCACACAATAATAGTGGGGAATTTCAACACCACACTCCCAGCAATGGACAAATTATGAAAACAGAAACTAAACAGAGACACAATGACACTAACAGAAGTTATGAACCAAATGAATTTAACTGATATATATAGAACATTTCACCCTAAAACAAAAGAATATACCTTTTTCTCAGCACCTCATGGTACCTTCTCCAAAATGGATGATATAATTGGTCACAAAACCGGCCTCAACTAATAGTAACAGAAGGATCACTACCCAATTCGTTCTATGAAGTTACAATTACACTCATACCTAAACCACAGAAAGACCCAACGAAGAAAGAGAACTACAGACCAATCTCTCTTATGAATATTGATGCAAAAATTCTCAATAAAATTCTAGCAAATCAAATCCAACAACACATCAAAACAATTATCCATCATGATCAAGTAGGCTTTATCCGAGGAATGCAGGAATGGTTCAATATTTGGAAATCCATCAATGTAATCCACTACATAAATAAACTCAAAGAAAAAAACCACATGGTCATCTCACTAGATGCTGAGAAAGCATTTGACATAATTCAACATCCCTTCATGTTAAAAGTCTTGGAAAGATCAGGAATTCAAGGCCCATACCTAAACATAGTAAAAGCAATATACAGCAAGCCAGAAGCCAACATCAAACTAAATGGAGAGAAACTTGAAGGAATCCCACTAAGATCAGGGACTAGACAAGCCTGCCCACTCTCACCTTACCTATTTAATATAGTACTGGAATTCCTAGCTAGAGCTATTAGACAACAAAAAGAAGTCAAAGGAATACAAATAGAAAAGGAAGAAGTCAACATTTCACTATTTGCAGATGATATGATAGTATACTTAAGTGACCCTAAAACCTCCACCAGAGAACTCCTAAACCTGATAAACAACTTTAGCAAAGTGACTGGATGTAAAATCAACTCAAACAAATCAGTAGCCTTCCTCTACTCAAAAGATAAACAGGCTGAGAAAGAAATTACAGAAATGACACCCTTCACAATAGCCACAAATAATATAAAGTATCTTGGAGTGAATCTAACCGAGCAAGTGAAAGATCTGTATGATAAGAACTTCAAGTCTCTGAAGAAATCAAAGAAGATCTCAGACGGAGAAAGATCTTCCATGCTCCTGAATTGGCAGGATAAATATAGTAAAAGTGGCCATCTTGCCAAAAGCAATCTACAGATTAAATGAAATCCCTATCAAAATTACAGATCAATTCTTCATAGAGATAGAAAGAGCAATTTGCAAATTCATTTGGAATAACAATAAAGCCAGGATAGTAGAGCATCTCAGAGTGCAGCCATGTCAGGTACTGGTCAGCATGCCCAATTTGGTCTCAGTAATATTGTCAGAATTTGGTGTCTGTGCATGGGATGGGTCTCAAATTGGGCTGATCACTGGGTGGCCATTTTCTCCCTGTATTTTCTTTAGACAGGAATGAATCAAATATGTTGCAGTTGGGAGTTAGGGGATAAGGGTATCCTCTAGAAAGTTCCAGAGACCTGGGATGTGAGATGTTACCAAGACTCAATGGGCATGACATTAGCCAAAATGCCTAACAGTGAGGAGATGGAACCTTAAAAGACTACCTTCAGTAGATAGGCATGGCCCCCAGTTGAGGCAGAGGGGCTACCTATCTTCAAAATTTTTAAACCATCACACTTTTTATACGTTCTTTCTGGTGGCTGCCTGCCTAGGCTGTTACTTTGATTTTGCAGTAGTGGTGTTTGGAAGAGGTGAGATTGTCAGAGAAGTCTTCTAGTCCTCTCTTTTTCAACTGTGTGTCTGTAGCCATTTATATTAAAGCAAACGTAGTTTCCTTTTTCTTCACATTCAGCTGAAATATGGTTCATGGGCCTCCACTCAGTTCCTAGCAACAAAACAAACCACAAATATGGCTCTCTGCTACAGCAGAACTGCAGACCCAGACAAGGCCCTCTGAGTCTGCCTGGATCACAGACATCAGCACAGTCTCAGGTGGCAGCACAGGCCACCCACATCAATATGGCTCCTAGTGTCAGAATGGGCTACAGACATCCTTGGCACTGCTTCAGACCACAGAAAACTGCATAGCCTTCCATGATATCATGATCCCTGGAAAATAACACAAACCCCATTTGCAGCAGTGTCTCAGACTCAGATGTAGCTGTTGGTGGCAGTGACAACCCAGATCTGGATTCTTTATGATCTCAGGTGGCAGCTAAAGCCACAAATGCCATTGGACCTGTCATCAAGCCAGCCAATGGGTCTTGACATGGCCCCAGGCTGCAGCACAGACCACAGGCATCAGCACAGTCCTCAGCAGAAACTTGTGTCACAGAACCCAAGCAGAGACCTGTTGGGTGGGACTCCAGCATTCTCATACCTGGGTGGCTCAACCTACCTTGGGGCCTGGCACTGGCACTAGCTCTAATATTCTTTATCTTTGCTGACCTTGACAATCACACTTTTAATTTTTGCTATCAGGAAGTAGTTTGTATAAAAATAATTATTTTATTTTTTTAAATTTTTTATTGGATATTATATTTACATTTCATATTTTATCACCATACCCCCACCACTCAGGAACCTCCTATCCCATTCCCACTACTCATGCTTCTTTGAGGATGTGCCCCCACCTACCCTGCCACTCCCACCTCCCACCCTCGAATTCCTCCCCCCAACCCCCGTGTTCATTCTCCATGGGACCAAGGATCTCCTCTCCCAGCTATGCTCAACAAGGCCATCCTCCCCTACATATACAGATGGAGTCATGGGTCCCTCCCTATGTGCTCCCAGGCTGGTGGTTTAGACCCTAGAGAGCTCTGGTTGGTTGGTATTATTGCTCTCCTCATGGGGCCACAAACCCTTTCAGCTCCTTCAGTCTTCTCTCTAACTTCTCCCTTGGGAAACCCTTGATCAGATCAACGGTTAGCTGTGAGCATCTGCCTCTGAATGCATCAGACTCTGGCAGACCTCTAAGGAGACAGCTATATCAGGCTCTTGTCAGCATGCACTTCCTGACATTCACATCAGTGTCTACCTTTGGTGACTGCACATGGGATGGATACCCAGGTGGAATGGTCTCCAGATGGCCCCTCCGGGGAAAATAATTATTTTTGAAATACACATATTTATGAAATTCTAGACTACCCTTCATTTTCTCTAAAAGAGTTAAACTTACATTTCAACTTTTTTTGGTTTTCAGCATCGCTGTCGAAAATCAACTGCCAGTCTTACTACTTATTGCACCTCTGAAGCTTATCTGTCAGATTGGCTTTACCATACCTGTTTTTAAAAATATTTTTTCTTTGACATTGACTTTCAATATTTTTCCTAATATAAGGCTAGTCATTGGACTAGTTCACATTTACCATGCTCAGATTCTTGGAAGCTTATATATTTGTGATTTGGTACATTTTGTCAGTTTACAAATGCATTTGCTTTTATTGTATTTTTTTCTCCAGCTTCCTCTTCTTCATTCCCTCTCTCCCACTTGCCCTTCCTCTTTCCCTCTCTCTATCCCTCTTTCCCTCTCTCCATCCCTCTTTCCCTCTCCCTTCTCCCTTTCTTCCTCTCCCCCTCCCTCTCTTCCTCTCCTCCCCCTCTCTCCCTCTCTCAGTTTCCCTCTACCTCTCTCTCTCCCTCTTCCTTTCCACCTCTCCCCTCCCCCTTATCCCTCTCTCCCTCTCCCTCTCTCCTATTCTTCCCCTCCCCTCCCTCTCCCCATTCTTCTCCCTCTTATTCTCTGCCTTCCCTCTCCCCCTCCTCCCTCTCTCTGTGCATGTATGTAACTAGGTAAAAGCATTACTGATAATTTACTTTCCTAACGTCTTATCTCTTCATAGTGTGTTAAGGACATAGACTTCAATGCACAAACTTTTGTGAAATATTTCATACTCAAACTATAATAATCTATAGAATGCACTTATAAATCTCCAACTATGCTTTTGACTCATCCTGTAAACAAAGATTTCTTTACAAATGTGATGACAGAATTGTTGGATTTCTAGCAAGCTTTTGTTGTATGTTTGCTGATTTCAATTTCAATGTGCCTGATATGTCACAAATGAGATTGCCTTTTCTGTGTTTGAACATTATCTTATACATAGTAAGTTCTCACTGAACGCTTACAGACCTTAATATAAGTACATTATGGTCTAACTAAACAGCATATGCTAATCATGATTATATGAACATGATTTTTTTCATTCTTCCATTCTCCTTAGTTTTGTAGATTAAAAGAATGCAGAAGTTAAGTGCATGAGGTATGGAGTCAGTCAAATTTTACTTTCATACGTACACAGTGTGATAATTCAGTATAACTGAAGAAAGCATTAAAATGTGGGAAGGTCAATCTAATTTTTAATTAAATATGTCGCCAGGCGGTGGCGCACCTTTAATCCCAGCACTTGGGAGGCAGAGGCAGGGGGATTTCTGAGTTCGAGGACAGCTTGGTCTACAGAGTGAGTTCCAGGACAGCCAGGGCTACACAGAGAAACCCTGTCTTTAAAAACCAAAAATAAATAAATAAATAAATATTTCAAAATCTTGGCTTGGTTATCAGATCATTATTTTAATTGATGAATGTGGCACTATCTGTACATTCACATAGAAGTCATAGGCAGTTGATACTGAAAAACGGAAGTTCTCTAATGTGTATGTATACACTACTGTAACTGAAGAAAATGTAGGAAGTACATTACAACATTGTACCCTGGTATTACATGGGTATTACATATAGTGAGGCAGAATGTTTAATGTATCCATGAATTTCTGTGTCTAGATATGAAAGTGGCCATGATAAAATTGTTTTGTAACCACTTATTTTTGACTTTCATCTGTAGCGCCTTATTGGAGAATAGTACCTATGACACAGATTATCTTGATTGCATTATAATTAAAATTATTTCATGTTAATGACAATTTATGAGTATTGTAGAAAAAAGTTAATGGTAAAATGAAATGGTTGATTTGAAATACCATTTAATTCACTTAATGAGAATAATGGACTGTTTTTTGTTTGTTTGTTTGTTTGTTTGTTTGTTTTTTAGAGCATGGGTACGTTTAGTCTGCCCAATTCTGTATTTGGAGCAGTAACTATCATTTTTTTATAAGTTTTATTCCTGAAACAATATACTATAACTTATTAAACTTTAATGGAATAAATGTGACATTATATTTTGTTATATGAATGACTATACTTAATAAACAATGTATTATTTAGTTTGAATCAACTAACTAAAGGCAGTTATGGTATAAAAAACATAGTTGGCAGTAATAAGGGTAGAAACTTTTATTGTTTTCTTCTTCAGATTTCAGTTGCTCAGCACTTGCCTTCTGTCCACTCTGAGTATTATAAGAAAATTTGAAATTCTGAGATACAACACTATTTCATTACCATTCATTATGTTTATTGCAATGGGGGAAAAACCAAATAGGATATCAAAGCTACAGATTTATCAAGAATAATAGTAAGTTTAAAAGTAGTAGAGTATTATGATCTTATTGAAAATCATGTAAAATACGAATTTTAAAACTGTTGAATCACTCGTTAATATTTAATAAAGAATTGGGACATTATCCATGAATAAACATTGCCTTGACAAAACTAAAGGAGAAAGATGATACAACATATAAAAGAATAATTTTAATAATTCAGTAAAATAAAACTACAATTTAATAATTAGCATGCATATATGCATTAATGTTACAATACCTCTATGAAAAGTATGTACAGTTTCCAATTAGCTTTCCAGTATACTTCAATTTTCTTTCTGAAGATTATATTCAGAGAGAAAATGATGCTGAACTCCATAATGTATAAAACTTCCAACAAGTGATAGTGTTCTATTATGTAAGTCTTTATTTTAATATCATTTCAAATAGCAGAAAGGTCACAACAATTTCTAAAACATCAACAAGCTCTAGAGCAAAATTTCTTAATGATTTATCATTTTACCAATTCTCCTTGACTTGTTGTTATTTTATCCTTATATACCATAGTTTTTGAACTATGGAAAAGTGCTGAAGATACTACTTCCGGAGGATTCAAAATATAGTATGAAGAGCAATGACATTCTATTAACTGTCTCCCCAACACCCACACACAAACAGACACACACACACACAAAATTGCATGTACAATATAAAACTGAATTCCAAGTTAAACTCTACTTTTATCAAATCCAAAATTCATATTCAAATTCTTTAAATTGATGCATTTTATAGCATACCATTCAAGATATACTCAAGATTACAGTAGCCTTTGCATCCTTTAACTTGGAAGTGTTGCTGTGCATTCTTTATTACTTTTGAGCTTTGCATTTTAGAGTTTAGGTAATAAAAATCCCAATTTTGTCTATTTTTTATTTCCCTATAATTAGATTTAGATGTCTAAATTTAGATTTGTGTCTTTGATAGAAAACAACATAGGTGATACCTCATGTTAAGTACCTCACAACTACTCTTCTTCCTCCTCCTCCTCTTCCTCCTCCTCCTCCTCCTCTTCCTCCTCTTCCTCCTCCTTTTCCTGCTCCTCCTCCTTGTTTTGTAGTTTTGTAGTTGGTACTTAGTATGTGTGGACCTGTGTTGGGTATGGTGTTGTGAGGCCTCTGTTAGGTCATGGTGAGATACGCTTTATCTATGGACAGTTTGTCAGTATTCACAACCTTAGCTACTAATTCTGTGAACTTTATTATGTTTTATGTAAATATCAAAATCTATTATAAAGAATGACCTTTTTCTATTCTCCTGTCTATTTCATTAGTTGAATCAGAATTATTCACTGCTTTATAAACTTGTATCATAATTTTTCACATTTACTATTTATCAAAAACATAAAGGAGATGAATGTGTCTAGCACGTTTAATAGTTGAGTCATATTGTGGGTCTTGAGTATCTAATGTAGTACTGATTAACTCAAGTAATATATTATTAGAAATGTGTCTAAGTGTCACAAATATTTCTATATTAATGTTCATTTTGATTAGAGACCTGTCTGCTTCTGACAGCTTCCTGTCTTGGAATCTAAGAAGAAATTGAGCATCATAGGAGTTACTCCAGTTGTGCAGAGACAGCCACTAGGCAAGAATTGCCTCTTTCCATCTACAGACAAATTACTGTCCAGAAAAAGACACACTCGCAGAATAGTCGACTGATTATATCTGCCTAGACAGAGTAACCAGCCTTTAATAATTCTGCATCACTAAGGTCTGTCAGATGATTCTGGGCCAGAAGGCTGAAGATTTGATGCTCCAATGTTCGGTAGTATAGGGGTTCTCCAGGTGTTGAGCGGTCTCTATAAATTGGCTAAGTTTTAGAAGCTATGCTTAGTGCTTCCCATAATTTCAGTTAACTCAGTCATTCTGGATTTCTGACGGGGTTGAAGACCTATAGTCTCATAGCCAATCCTGGTTATTTACTTTGAGAGAAAAGATCTGAGTGGATGGTTTTCAGCTGACATTCATTCTAAAGCCAAGAAAAAAGCCAGGTTCAAAACTAAGTGTTTTAGTTAGGAGAGACAACAGAGGTTCAGGTTAGCCAACAAAATGATGGACTGGGTATTAAGACTATCTTGTACCTCACTGGTACGAATAGGAATAATTATGCTCTAATTGTATTTTGAGAGAAAAATTTTATTTTAACAGGAAAGGTGATATGTAGGAGGAGGTAAGGGGGAAGGAGCACCGAGAGGAAGAGATGGAGTAAGGAGAGAAGATGAAGTAGAGCAGAAGCTAGGTGATGAGAGAGAGAAAGAGAGAGAAAGAGAGGGGAGGCATGGAGGCAGATGTTCACTTGTCTGCACCAGTCAAAGATAGTTTATATATCTAGGTTGGGTATTAGGTTACACTTCTGATTGAGCATTACCATACTTATAAAGCCTTTGATTAACATTTTAAAAAATTGTATAAAAGCAAAAAGGAAAAGGGGGCACGGGATAGGGGTTTTCTACGGAGGGGAAATGGGGAAAGGGGGTGGCATCTGAAATGTAAATAAAATATCCACAAAAAAAAAAAAGGAAATGTGTCTAAGAATCTTTTGATCCTTAGTGTCTCATCTTGGACAATTTGATTTGAGAAACACTATTCAAGTTTTCCTTGGACCTCCAAGTTAAGATATATATTTTCCTCTTCAAACACACACACACACACACACACACACACACACACACACAAATATAGTAGCATTTTTTCAGACATAACAGTCTAATACATACATGTACTCAGAAAGTATACCACGTGTACATAAGATCTGTAAAAGTTCAAACCATGAAAACTCTGGGGATGAAGAAGAAATGTATAAAACGTTCCACCTTTAATCAAGAAGCTATTTGAGACTGATAACTGCTGGGAGGGGAAAATCAGATTTCTTTCATGAAAAGACACTGATATATAAAACATACTGCAGGAAGGATGATAAGGAATAACTGGGCAGCATAAATTAAAATCAAAGTTTTAATATTTAACATAGTGTGTGTGTATGCTCATGCTTTAATGTGTATGTGCACATGCATGTACACACACTTCTTGTTTATTTATTTGTTTGTTTTAAGAAAAGAAAGACTATGAAGTTGGGTGGGTAGGGAGATAAATTTGAAATAATTTCAGGAATAGGTAACTATATGGCCAATATATATTTTATGAAAAATGTAAAGGCTAAACAATAATTTAATTAAATAAATTTTATAATAGTTTTGCCATATCCCTGACCCATCTTGTGGGTTTTCTTATGAAGCTCTGAGACTCTGCATTTTTGTAAACTCCTCTAAGTACGTCCATTAATATTTAAATTGCTATTACTGACAGCTATTACTTGATAGAGCTAGAAACCTTTGGCTGTTTAGTCAATGTTGATTAATAAAATTTATACTATGTGTAATATTTGACATAAGTAATGTCTGTATATGTGGAAGAACAAGTGCTGTATATTTTGAATGTATGTAACATACTGTAGTATTGGTAGTATTTGGTACACTGCTTTTTATTGGCACAGGTAAATTTGTGTTCTTTTTGTATCTGTGACTTGCTTGTTCAACAGAGATGCCACCACCCATAATCTCCATGCATTTACTGACTCACTAAGTTTAGAGCACACAGATGATCCTTACAAATTTCTGATTTATACTAGCAAGTTCCTGACAAAAATTCAAAGTTTGTTTTAATTTATAGGTAAAACTTATGGGAGTGAAATTCAGAAACCACAAATGAATAATTATATAAATTTTGAGAGTGTGCTTATGAAACCCTTTTCTCACAAAAATTAGAATATTTATGCTCATATGGAGTAACAGAGTATGTCTCTGTTTGACTGTGTTCATGCAGTATAATATTGGTAAAATTTGTCCATATTGTTGTATGTATTAGGAATTGTTCCATTTTATTGCAATTAGTATTCCTTTGCATAATTACAACTAATTTATTCATTCTTCTTTTAATGAACATGTGGGTTGTTTTAAGCATTTGGCTTTTATGAATAAAAATGCCAAAATCATCTTTTAGAAGTCTTTTTGAAGACATATGTTTCTACTTTTATTGCAAAACACCTAAGAATGGAGTTATTGGGTCATATGGTAGGTATAAATCTAACGTTGGATGAAACTGCTAAAATCTTTCCCTGCACAGTTTGTGATATTTGTGAACTTAGTGGTAGTCTGTAAGTCTTCCATTTGCTTCAGATTCTCGCTGACATTTGGTATTTTCCTCTTAACATTTCAAGAATTTTAGGGGCTTCACAAGGAAGCATTATAATGGCTACATGATGTATTTTTCAAGTAATGTTTCTTATTCATTTTATTTTAAAAATAGTTACCATCTACTGTGTCCTAAGAATATTGCCATGTTGTCACAATGGTCTCATTCAGTTGGATTAAGAATCATCACACCTTTATCTGTGGCTTTTAGGCTACTGCACCTCTGAAGTTAATTTTATGTTTGGTGTTGGGTAGAGTTCAACCTCTACATTTCTCCATATGGATGCTCAGTTGATATGCTTCATTTGTTGGCAAGACAGTCCCCAATGGTTTTCTATGGGGTTTTCATAAATATTCAGTTCTACTGTTTAAAACTAAGTCTGGTTCTATACTGCTTTGCTGATTCTGTTGATTCAATTAACTACATTAAAAACATATGAGCACCTCAGGTATTGTAGAGTTATAGTTGATATTGAAGGTAGAGAGTGTACTTATTATTACTCAAGAAATTTTAATTATGTTAGGTATTTTATTATTTCCAAATAAATTTTCAATCAGCTTTTATATTTCTTTGAAAAGCTTCCTATGACTTTCTTTGGTGTTATAATGAATCCACAGATTATTTGTAAGTATGTGAATAATTCCCTAACAATTTTCAATACCATTGTTCTTATACTTGATGCATTTCTTTATTCATGGTTTTCATTATTTTCTCTTAACAATGTTTTATAAATTTCAACATAATCTTTTATTATACTTGTTATCATTTTATGTTTTTGATACTACTTAGCACAGTACTAATTTTCCAAAATACATTTCTGAATTGTATGCTACTAGTATATAATACTGTATCCTGATATTTTGCTAATATTCACCCAATGGTTCTAGAATTTAAATATTTCACCATGATATATGACATTGCCTATTAGATATATTGAGTATATATTTATAAACCTGAGAAAATAGATTCTTTCTATTTCTTCAAGGAATCTCAGACTATTTCTCATTTAATCTGGTAATGTAAATTATAATAATTTATTTTCAAATGTTAAAATAACTGTACCACTGAAGAAATCCCATTTGCTCAGTATATATTATCCCTTTTATATATTTCTGGCTTCATTTTGCTATAAATTTTTTACATGTTTATTCATGAAGTATATTAGTCTTTCATGTTTGAAACTTTTTAAATTTTGAATAATGTAAGTCTCATGTAATAAGCTTAGAAGTATTTCTCTATTTGTAAAAAGTTCAGTATGATTGGTATTTCTTACTCTCCAGTAAAAAAATGAAGATAGCCAGTGTCACCACATAAGACTTGAATTTTTAGTACAAAGTTTTATTATGAAATGATAAATAATACTTTTATATATATGTGTGGGCTGTTAAGATTTTCTATTTCATCTTCAGTTATTTTTGGAAATTCTGTTTTATCGAAGCTTTAGCTTTTCACCTAAGTTGTCAAATCTATATAGTAAAACTATTATTTCTTTATTCATTACCTGTAAATATGTCAGGTCCTTCCACTTCCTAATATTATACTGGTAATATAGGATTTCCTTATTGTTTTAGTGGTTTTCCTACCTTTATGGTTTACATTTATTTATTTAAGTATGTACATTTACATGTATTAACCTGTGTTGGCTGGACTAGCATAATCATCGAAAAATAGCCTAACTTTATCAAATTTTCACCCCCAAATATCATTGCAGAGGTGGAGATGGGAAGAACCTAAAAGAACACTGGATAAACAATGTCTTTTGTATACCATTCCATGCTAGAATGTTGATTGGCTTAATTTTGTCCTGGTCTTTGCAGGCAGCCACAGATACTGTTAATTTGAGTTGACAATGTTTCACTGTTCATCCAATGTTTCTTTTGGTGAGAGATTGATAAAGATATACTATGTCTTGATGAGTACATCAATGATACTTTCTCTCTGTATCTTGTCCAGTTGTGAGTTTCTCTATTAACCACTATCCACCACATAAACTCTCATATGAGTTTTGAGAACTAAACTAATCTATGGGTATAAAGACATAAATTTATAGGGATGTTTGATATTGTACATTAATCTATTAAAAACATAATAGTAATTCATCACTGGGGCTCAAAAGCTTCTCAAACCAGATTCATGGCTATATTTATAGTATGTGGTATAAATTCCTTCTTATAGAGGAGTTCTTAAATACAATCAGAATGCAGTCAATTACCTTTATAACAGTAATGCTGTTATTGTCCTCATAGGCGTATCTTAGCACTCTGTTTATTATTGTAGTTCGTATGTTTCATGGCAGGTTATGACTGGTGATGTTTTTGCTTTAACAGCCTACATAAAACCTAGTGTTTAGCAAAGCTATCAAGCAGGGAGAAATTTTTCCACCAGTACTCACATGATTTCTCCATGGTTTGTGTAGAGTAGTATGGGATGTCTTATATAATATACATGAATGATGCTGGAATGGAGTGCTATCAACTATGGTAAAAGACTACTCCAATTGTTCCTTTTTTAAAAAAAGATAAAGATTAAAATATTCCTTTTTCTTTGAATTAATTTAATTCTATGACCCTTTCTTACAGATAAAATTTGGTTTTGCTCATGTTTTTTTATTCCTTTTTTAAGTATTTTTTTTTAGTTTGTATGTATATTCCTTTTAAAATACTACTTCAAAATCTTAACACCTCCTGTAGCCAAGCAGGAACTCCGGTGAAGTAGTAGAGATACCAACCCACCCACAAAAACTTTCAATTCAAAATTTATCTTGTCAAAAAAAAAACAAACAAAACAAAACAAAACAAACAAACAAACAAAAAACAAAAGCAAAAACAAAAACAGGCATAGGGGATGGAGCAGAGACCAAGGGAATGGCAATCAGTAACCTGACATACTTGAGACCCACACTATGAGCAAGCACCAATCTCTGACACTATTATTGACACTCTGTTATTCTTGCAGACAGGACCATATTGTCCTCTGAGAAGTTCTACCCAGCAGCTGACTCAGAAAGATACTGACAACCACATAGAAACAGTGGGTGGAGCTTGGGTACAATTATGGAAGAATAGGAGGAAGGATTACAGAAGGAAAAAAATAGAACCTTCAAACTGGGAAAGGGGGTGACATTTGAAATGTAAATAAATAAAATATCCAATTAAAAAAATAAATTAAATAAAATAAATGAACTATGAAAAAAGAAAGACCAACAGAATCAACTGACCTGGACCCTTGGGGCTCTCGGAGTCTGAACCACCAACCAAAGAACATACATGGGCTGGACCTAGACCTCCCACTCTCATAGATAGCAGATGTGCCTTGTCTGGCCTCAGTGGGAGAGGAAGTGCCTCCTCTTGTAGAAAGTTAAAGTGCCAGGATATGAGGAGATACCCAGGGTGTCCCCACCTGCTCAGAGGAGATGGGGAGGGGGGATGAGGAAAGGATTGTGAGAGCAATGACAGGAGAGGGCAATGAGCAGGATGTAAAGTGAATAAGTAAAATAACAAAATGAAATTTAAAAAACTTAACTTATGTATTCTTACATAAACATCTAAACCTACAATTTTGTTTACAAGCATTGACTTAGACTCTTTGTCAAAGTGGATCCATCATATTTTATTATCATTCATGTTGTGATTGCATTCTAATTTCTTTTAAATATTTTCCTTTATCCATTAATTATTTAAATGGTTTCTTATATATCCATGTATTTGGAGATTTTTAGTTGTTTTTGTTATTATTGTTATTACTATCATCATCATCATCATTATTTTTATTATTCCAGTTGTCTATAGGTGGAATTTTTATGTTTCTCTTGGATATTAAATAATTTTATTCTATGGTTCATACAAAATTTAATGAGACATCTAGTAGTTTTAATAATAAATGTATGAAACTTAGATAAAATTCTATAGAAGTATAGTAGATATTTAGCTAGTTGTATAACAACTGGAAACTACATTGATAATGACATTGATCACTATATTCCTCTGCTGAAATTTTTAAGTATCTATTTTCAACTTATAAAAAGTAGAAAATTAACATTCCTTTAATTTACTTGGAGAGTAGAGAATGGAATTTAAGATAAAACTTAAGAATATCATCCTGAGTGAGGTAACAGAGTCCGAAAGGACACATATGATTTGTATTTACTTATGAGTGGATATTAGCTATAAAATACAGGTACCATGCTACACTCCACAGACTCAAAGAAGCTAAACAAGAAGGAAGGCCCAAGTGAGGAAGTTTGAGTCTCAATTATAAGAGTCATAAAAGGCAAACGGAGGGAGGGATGTGTGAGGAATGGGTAGAGGGTGAAGAATGGGGGTTCAGGATTATATGTGAGGAAGGACAGAAGAGATGACAAATGAATGGAAATCTGGAACTGACAAGGGTGATAAAATGACTCCAACCACTCAGACTAGATGAAAAGGGGGAATGAAGAAATGATTGTGGGTGGGAGTGACCAGAAGGGGGCAGGGAGTAAAATATAAAGTGAATAAGTAAAAAAAAAAATTAAATTAAAAAATTTTAAAGGTAGAAAATTACCATTTCTTTTTATTTGTTTGTTTATTTATTTATTCTTTTACATCCCTATCACTTCCCATCCTCTTGATCACCTCCTTTCACAATCTTTTCTCTATTCCTCCTTTCTTCTTTGAGAGAGTGGAGGACACCTCCTGGAAATCCTCCAACCCTGGCACATCAAGTCTCTGTTGGGCTAGGTGTGTGCTCTCTAACTAAAGCAAGACAAGACAGCCCAGCTAGAAGAACATTTCCCACACATAGGCAATAGCTTTGGGATAGCCCACATCCAGTTTTTTAATACTCATATGAAGACCAAAACTGAACATCTCCTACGTAGTACTCCATAGTGTAGATAACCACATGCTCTTTATCCATTCTTCATTCGAGGGACATCTAGACTGCTTCCAGTTTCTGACTACTATGAATAAAGCTGCTATGATCGTAGTTAATCAAGTAACTTTGTGAGACTATGGGCTGTTATTTGATATATTTACTCAGAAGTGGTATAGCTTGGTCTGGAAGTAGAACTATTCCCACATTTCTGAAAAACTACCAAATTGACTTCCTAGGTAGTTGCACAATTTTTCACTCCCACCAGCAATGGAAGACTGTTTCTCTTGCTCCATTACATGTGCTGTCACTTGAGTTTTTGATCTTAGCCATTCTGACCAGTATAAGATAACATTAGAGTTGTTTTGATTTGTATTTCCCTAATGACTAAGTGTGAGGAACTGACAGGAGGCGGCTATCATCCTTGCAGCCATCTTGAGCCATATATCCTGACAAGAGACTTGATTACAATAGCCTACAAAACCTGAGCACACTCTGATAACATCTTGTTTTAGATACCCAGGATCTTCCCGTGAGTGTGTGAGACTTAAAGGTGTGTGACTTAAGGGTGTGACTTAGAGACCAGATTTAGAGATAAGACCTAAGGGCGTGACTTAGAAGTGAGACATATAAAAAGCAAGAAGCAGACTGAAGAAAGAGTTAGTTATTAGGCATTAGGTATTAGGCACTTGGCACGTGGAGGAAGAACTTGGGATTAGATTTTAGCCATTAGGCACTTGGAAGATCATTAGAAATTAGGCACTAGAACTTGGAACTGGAAACTTGCAGCTTGGAGGCACTAGGGACTAGGAACTCAAGACTTGGGACTTGGAGAGAAGAAGAGAGACTGAAGAATAATCGGGACTGAATCACGCTCTGTCTGGTCTCCATTCTTTGCATCCATCCTCACTCTCTCTCTTGCTGAACCCCCAACCTTGGAGCAGCCTGGGGCAGTGCGGGCTCTAACAGTTTAGCCCCCAAGGCTTTTGGCAGTGTGGTTCGCAATAACTAAGGATGTTAAATATTTCTCTAAGTGCTTCTTGGCCATTCAAGATTCCTCTGTTGAAAATACTGTTTACCTCTGTACCCCAATTTTTAATTGGGTTATTTGGGTTATGGATATCAAAAGTCTTGAGTTCTTTATAGCAACCCTGCCAAACATAGGATTGGTGAGGATCATTTCCTAATCTGTAGGATACTGGCTTTTTCATGACAGTGTCTTTTGCTTTACAAAAGCTTTTCAGTTTCAAGAGGTCTCATTTATCAATTGTTGATCTTAAAGGCTGAACCATTGGTGTTCTGTTCAGGAAGTTGTATCCTGTACCACTGAGCTCAAGGCTCTTCCCCTCTTTTTGTTCTATTAGATTTAGTATATCCAGTTTCATATTGAGGTCTTTGTTCCACTTAGACTTGAGTTTTGTCTGGTGTGATAGTTATTCGCATCATTTTACATGCAGACATCCAGTTAGACTAGCACCATTTGTTGAACATTCTTTCATTTTTCCACTGTATGGCTTTGGCATTTGTCAAAAATGTCTCCAGAGATGTGTGGGATTATTTCAGCATCTTCAATTCTATTCCATTGGTCAGCCTTTCTGTTCCTATACCAATACCAGTTTTTATTACTATTGCTCTGTAGTGTAGCTTGAGGTCAGAGATGATGATACCTCTTTTGTTGCTGAGAATTTCTTTTCTTTTCTATGCTGGGTTTTTCTTTTTGCATAGCAAGATGAAAAGTGCTCTGTTAAGGTCTGTAAAGAATTGTCTTGGAATTTTGATAAGACTTGTAATCAATGTTTAAGTTGCTTTTGGTACAGAGGTCATTGTTTCTATATTAATCCTGCCAATCCATGGATGTGTGAGATCTTTCTGTCTTCTCTTATCTTATTAAATTTAATTCTTAAGCAATTTGAAGAATTTTTTATATTTGTTTTTCAATAGCTAGGTTAGACTTATAACAAGATGTTTTATATTATTTGTAGCTATTGTAAATGGTGTTATTTCCCTAATTTCTTTCTTGGCCCGTTTATTATTTGTATAAAAAGAGCTACTGGTTTCTTTGAGTTAATTTTGTATTCACCCACTCTGATAAAGGCGTTTGTCAGCTGTAGAAGCTCTCTGGTAGAATTTTTGGAGTGGATTATATATCATTTCATCCTCAAATAGCAACACTTTGGCTTACTCCTTTCCAATTTGTATCTGCTTGATCTCCTTTAGCTGTCTTATTGTTCTAGCTAAAACTTTAAGTACAAGTACTATATGGAATAGATAGAGAGAGAATGATCAGCCTTGTGCTGTCCCTAATTTTAATGGAATTTTTTAATGTTTCTTTTTATTTAGTTTGATGTTGGCTATTGACTTGCTGTAAAATGCTTGGATTATGTTTTGATGTGTGCCTTGTATTGATGGTCACTCTAATGCTTTTAACATGAGGTGTTGCTGGATTTGTCAAAGGTTTTTTTCAGCATCTAATGAAATGATTATGGGACTTTTTCTTTCACTTTGTTTATATGGTGAATTATGTTGATGGATTTTCATATACTGAACCATTTCTGCAACCCTGGAATTATGCCTACTTGGATGGCATTTTAGATGTATTTTTGCATTGTGGTTAATTTTTAAAAGTATTTTTGCATCGATATTTGTAAGAAAAATTGGTCTGAAATTCTCTTTCTTTGTTGAGTCTTTCTGTGATTAGGTATCGTGATAACTGTAAACTTATAGAAAGAGTTTAGCAGTTTCCTTCTGTTTCTATTTTGTGAAATATTTTGAGGAGTACTTTAGTAACAGAACTCCAGTGTCTCAGGCTCTAAGATCAAGATTTGATGAATGGGACCTCATGAAACTGATAAGCTTCTATAAGGCAAAGGACATAGTTAATAAATGAGCAACCTACATAAAAATCTTCACTAACTAACCCCACATCCAATAGAAAACTAATATCCAAAATCATAAAAAACTCAAGAAGCTAACCTCCAAAAAACCCACACAACCCAATAAAAAATGGAGTATAGAGTTAAACAGAAAATTCACAACAGAGAAATTTCGAATGGCCTAGAAACACTTAAAGAAATGTTCAAAGTTCTTAGTGATCATTGAAATGTAAATCAAAACAACACTGAGATTCCACCTTATACCAATCAAAATGGTTAAGATCAAAAACTCAGGTGACAGCACATTTTGGCAAGAATATGGAGAAAAAGGAACACTACTCCATTGATGGTGGTACTGCAAACTGGTACAACCACTCTCGAAATCAACGTGGAGTTTCCTCAGAAAAGTGAAATAGATCTATCTGAAGACTCAGCTATACCACCCCTAGGCATATTTCCAAAAGATGACCCAATATACCATAGGCACAAATGCTCCACTATGTGCATAGTGGTCTTTTCTTTGTTAGCCATAAGCTGGAAACAATCGAGATGTTCCACAATGGAAGTATGAATACAGAAATTGTGGTTCATTTACACAGTGGAATATTATTCAACTGTTAAGAACAAGGACATTATGAGTTTTGCAGGCAAATGGATGGAACTAGAAAATATCATCCTGAGTGAAGTAACTCAGACCCAATACCACTTGGATGGGAGAAGAAAGCAATCACATGATGCAGGGAGGGAAGAAGGGAAATGGGTGAAAAGTGAAACAGGGAAGGGAAGAGGGAAACATGATCAGGCATTGAGTAGGGGAAATAGGACAGAAGCCCTGAGTACCAGCAGAAAGAATGGAAACAGGAAACCTCGGAAGGTAGGAGGTTGGGGGAACACTCTAGAATGTTCAGAGGCTCAAAAGGAGAGACTTTGAATGAAATGCCCAACAAGGGGCAGAGGTAACTTGTAGTGTCTACCTCCAGTAGAAAAAAAAAATGAGCATCAAGTGGAGAAATGGGGTTGCCATCCCACAGTCAAAAACACTGACCCAGAATTATTCCTGTCTAAAAGAACTGCAGGGACAAAAAAAGAGAGAAGAGCCTGACGGAAAAAAGGTCCAGTGACAGGCCCAAATTGGGATACATCTCAAGGGGAGGCTCCAAGGCCTGACACTATTAGTGATGTTATGGCTCCTTACAGACAAGAGCCTAGCATGACTGTCCTCTGACAGGCCCAACAAGGAGCTGACTGAGACAGAAGCAGATACTGACACACAACCATTGGACTGAAGTCGGGAACCCCTGTGGTTGAGTTAAGGAAAGGCTGGAAGAAGCTGAGGAGGAGGGTGATTGCATAGGAAAACCAGCAATCTCAATTTACTTGAACCCCTGAGATCTCTCAGTCACTGAGCCACCAACCAGGCAGCTTATACTAGCAGGTCTGAGGCCCCTGACATATATAGCAGAGGACTTCTCAGTCTAACCTCAGTGAGAGAAGAGGTGTTTAAACCCTCTACAGAATTGAGACACCAGGGAGTGGGGAGGGCTGGCAGGGGTGGGAGGTGGGGCAAGTTTAGGGTGGAGACATCCTCTTGCAGATGGGGGGAAGAGGAATGGGATGTGGAACTGTGGGAGGGAAGAGGAGAGGGGAAGGGGTATTGTAATAACTGTACTGCAGAAAAAAAGTAATTTAAAAAAGGATAAGTGGGTATACTAATGTAAGTAAAATGGTATAATAAATATTCTATATTATACTACAGTATACATCATTTTTACTGTAGTGCTGAGTTTATTTTTTAGTACTAATTGGCCATCAATTTATGTCATACATTTTTAAATATCCATCAATGTCACTGGGTTATGTTAAATGACAAAGCATTTGAAGGATATATCTGGAAATTAATTAGTAGTGAATTATTTTTCCTGTCTTGTGTTGTGAGTATTGGATTACATTTATTATTTTAAATTTTTATATAGGGCACTGTGTATATCTCTTAAAATTTAAGGTATGGTCAAGACTTTCTTTCAGGATCAATACAATAGTCACAATAAACAACTGACAATAGAATGTAGAAAAAAATATCTAAACTTCAGTGCATTGTCTACAGATTTTTAGTTGGAAACTTTTCCAGTTTAGCAAACTTTCTATTTAAGTGTAACTTCCCAAGAGCTGGAATCATAGATAAAAAATGTTATATCCAAAAATAAGACTTTTATTTATATAAAGTTAACTGACCAAAATTTTTGACATATGATCAACTTTGCTGAAGACACTTGGTTCTTAAACTTTATATACGTACACATTCACTCATTGATATAGAACTGAGTGATATCAGGATGCTTCTATAAAAGTAAATAATGTACTTATATTTTATACTGGGTAAATTTTGCTATGGTAAAGAACATCATGTTGACAAGATATGAAGGTAATGCATAACAATGCTAATACTGCTAATTACACTGCTGTATTAAAGTTTAATAATAATAATACTATCAGCTTTTTAGTATTATGGTTTGTTCTTAAAACAAATTTAAAATAAATTAAAAAATAAATATAATGTACTTCTACATGCACACCATATGTGCTCACACACATATATATGCACACATATACACATGTAAACACATACATATGACCACACATAAACATACACATGTGTTATTAAGAACATGATATTGTCATATGCTGCCCTCATGCTATTGCTGTAAAGCACAAAATTGATTTTGTATTAACAAATATAAAGTATAATTCCAATTGAATAACTGAATTGAAGTATGAAAATCAAATTGATTTTCAACTTCATAGGGGGAAGAAAAGTGATATCATGTGAATATCCTTGATTCTTTCTTTATATTATATAATAAATATACATATTTAGAGATGAACAATCTCTAAAGCATTTGGTGTTAGATGTAAACTAGAAAATGTAAGAAGACCATCCTGGTCATATTAGATTAGATGATTTTTCTTCATAATTGAGTCATTTTAAGAAGAACTAGATCCCCAAATTGAGCACCTAGATTCATAGTACTGATATTTTATAATAAAATATATTTTGATACTTAAAAAAATATTGCCTCTACTTATAAATATTTTTGAGCTATTTGTTCTGCCAAGCAAATTTCAAAAGAGTAATCTGATCAATGCCTTGAGTTCATACTAGTCTATAGCAACTAGCTTAAATCACCCGGTACAGCCCAAGTGATATTGGAAAATGTGTTTCTTTGTTTAATACCCCTAAGAATACATGGTGTTCACTGAAGGACCACTGGCCAAAGACACCCACTTGAGCCAATACTTTGTCCCAAATGTCCTCCTCTAGGTGTGAGCAATCATCTTTCTTTTTTTCCAAACTGTACTGTGTGTGAGTCCCCAATGAAGGAGTTGAAGAAAGAACTGAAGGAGCTGAAAGGGTTTGTAACCCCATAGGAAGAACAACAATATCAATCAACCAGACCCACCCCCCAAAATTCCTAGGGACTAAACCACCAACCAAGGAGTTCATATGGAGGGACCCATGGCTCTAGCTGCATATATAGCAGAGGATGGCCTTGTCCGGCACCAATGGGAG
Organism: Rhabdomys pumilio; assembly: GCA_030674055.1. NCBI lineage: Eukaryota > Metazoa > Chordata > Mammalia > Rodentia > Muridae > Rhabdomys > Rhabdomys pumilio. Next base: position 112,478,007 of record JANHMN010000004.1, on the reverse strand, counting down.
AAGAGGCCCTTGGTCCTGTGAAGGCTCCATGTCCTAGTGTAGGAGAATGCAAGCGTGGGGAGGTGGGAATGGGTGGGTGGGTGAAGGTACATCCTCATAAAAAGCAGGGCTGAAGGGATGGAATATGGGGTTTCAAGGGGGAAACTGGGGGAAAGGATAGCATTTGAAATGTAAATAAAGAAAATATCCAATAACTTTTTTAATTCCTGAAAAAAACAAAAACAAAACAAAAACAAAACAAAAAAAAAAAACACTAACAAATGTTCAATTAAGGTTTTCGTGCTTCCTTTGAATAGTAAACTTTTCAAACCTTTCTTAACAGTATTTCTCAAAATGGAAGTTTTTAAAGACCTCTATAAAATTGATCTAAAAAAAAAAGAAAAAATAATAAGAAAAGAAAACAAGTCCCTTCATAAGAAGACCAAAATCATTCCGAGTGGTGTATCACTGTGGGGAGCTGACAGAAGGCGACTATCATCCTTGCAGCCATCTTGAGCCTTAAACCCTGATAAGAGACTTGATTACAATAGCCTACAACAGCTGAGCACACTCTGATAACATTTTGTTTTAGATACCCAGGATCTTCCCTTGGGTGTGTGAGACTTAAAGGTGTGATTTAGAGATAAGACCTAAGGGTGTGACTTAGAGGCGTGGCTTAGAAGTGAGACATATAAAAGGCAAGAGGCAGACAGAAGAATTTAGTTATTAGACATTAGACACTTAACACTTGGAAGAAGTAACTTGGAACTTGGAGGCACTAGGGACTTGGAACTAGAGACTTGGAGAGAAGAGAGACTGAAGAATAAACAGGATTGAATCACACTCTGTCTGGTCTCCGTTCTTTGTGTCCATCCTCACTCTCTTGCTGAACCCTGACCCAAAGATAGGAGCAGCTTGGGGCAGTGTGGGCTCTAACAGTTTAGCCCCCAGGACTTTTGGCAGTGCAGATTCCAACACTGACAGAGCGGTTGGCAGCATTTTTGACGCCTAATGTGGGGCAGCTTGGGCCACAACATATCCCTACTAACAGAACTGAACTTCACACAGTATTTTAAGTGTCATTATTTTTCTAGACTTTTGAGATTCTATTGACATGACATCATCAGTGCTTACTCTTTGCTATTGTTGCTATGACAATGAATAACATAAAGTCATACATAATGTTACTAAATTTCTCAGCAGGATATTATATTTTCTCCAACACAGAAGGTTCTGGGCATTATTCCAGTGATCTGTAAACCCTACAAGAAGGTAATGTGCCCTTTTAATCTCCTTTGTTCATGTAGCCGCAACATAGTACTGAATACCAAAATATAAAATATAAAAACTAGTGAATAAGTGAGAACTGTGTGCCCAAATCAAGTACCCTCCCTCTCATCCATGTTTTTCAGAAGATAGCTTGAACTCTGGCAGGCTGAAATTCATTTCCTCACATTAACGTTTAGAAATCTGAAGACAAACTGCACCTTTACTCATATTTAGTATTCAGTCCTTTGAACCCTACAGATTCTGAGGGTCCTATTTTTACAAGTTAGCCATTTTTCTTAGTTTTAAAAATAGTAAGATAATTTTGATTTACTCTATTTTGGCATACATTAAACACATTAATTGCTGTTTTTGAAAATTTAAGACAAAAACAAACCATTATCTATTGCTCTGCTTTATTAGACAAAGGGGAATTATTTTATTTTATTGAATATCCCAGAAAAGCATCCGTATGTCATATTTAATCTGGAAGGGAAACAATAAAATAAAGCCACTCAGACAACAGAAAAGAATATTTAGGTAGAGCCATGCAAACTACTGTTTTATCAGGACCACTTACTGTTTTGAAAATACTTAGGGAAGTTTTAACCAGTAAGGACCAAGCTCCATCAACTGTCTTCACAAATAGCTGAGGCTGACAGCGTTTGGAGGAAGCCTGTGGGAAGTTAAGATGGTATATTGAAGTAGCCTTGACAGAGAATGCTGTGACTTGGATATTTGTAGCACATCCTGCTTGGAGTACACTAAGAATCCATGGAAGTCAGCTTGAACTACAGACACATGATCTTTAAAACAGTTAGTGTACAATTACTGTACCTCATATATGTCATTATCCGTCATCAACCCAATATACACATTGCTAAGAGTAAATGTGGTAAATGAATTTGATGGGACAGAGAAGCACACCATTAGTATACTAACTGAAAGTACACAAAGATACAGGATAAGTATAAATACATGCTTACACGCACACACAGCTGTATGACATTCTGGATTGTAGAACAATACATAGGAAGGCAAATCCATCATATCAAAATACTTTTTAAAGATTCATTTTGTTTAGTTATATGTTTGTGCACATGCATGCAAGGTACAGGGAAGGCTCCTCACAGAGGCCAGTATCAGGCTTTATACCAGCAGTTAGTTTTGGAACTTCTATTAAACCATTTTAAAGAATCATATATGACAAGTTGCCACTAATTCATAAAATATAAACTAAGATTATTTTATAGAACCTACTATCACAGAACATAGTTACTACCTCTGGAAAGGATTCTATATCTATAAAGTTAGATATAGAACAATATACACAAGTATTAAAAAAACTGTTTGGTGCTTAAAATGTCTGAGCTTCCTTGGGTAACTTTCCTTGGAAAGCATTTTTCTAACTTGTGGGTACTTAACGGAAGCACAAATTGCAACATGATGAGAAGAAAAAAATGAAGTGGACCAGTGGTTGCTGCTCAGAAATCATGTTTAAGAACCTAATTTCCCTATTCCTTCTTAATGGAAGATTGTGATATTGTTTTTACTTTCTCATGTTTAAATCAATTCTACTGCTTAAATCCTCCTCAGATATTAAAGAGCATCCAACCCCATGGATAACATAGCACAAACTTGACAGTATTTCTTTATGGTCTCCTACCTTTCGTAGAAAATGGGCAATATTAGGAAGGATCCACCCTTCACATCTAGGCTGCATGCTTCACATACCGACTGCACGCTTGACCACAGTGTCTGTAAATCACACAGAAGACTGAGACGGACATTTCCTGGTCCCTCGTCTAGCCTTGGAAGAATGTACTAGAATTTTCTCAACTGTCATGGATTCTGCTTGTTCTCTTGTAAAGTCTCCAGCTATTTTTAAACTAAACCCATGATTCACTCTTCTGTAGTATGATATACCAGAGTTGTGAAGGTTAGTGAGGACTGTAGAGGTAAACACGGGTGGAGGTGGGAGTTAGGTAGTCAGGTAGGGTAGTGGAGACTCCTGTTCTTTCATCTGTGTCAAGGCAGGAAGTTAATTACTGAAGATATAAATACATATCAGCCCAGAGAAGACAAGGGCAGATCCCATGAAAATCTGAAGGCAGATTTACTTCATGAGTTTCCATTTTCAATTTTTCCACCTCAAGAGACAGGAATTATTCTATTTTGTCAGTGTTTTAGACTTGCTGTCTACTGTTAGGCTGTTCACTCAAGGAGGACCCTGGATATATATATATGTAGAGAGAGAGAGAGAGAGAGAGAGAGAGAGAGTTATTTTCCCATCCATGATAAGCATGACACAGGTTATTAAGCCCACTTAATTGTCTGTTCTAGTTTGTGTTTCAGACGAGTGAAACTTATAGGGTTTCAGTGAAAAGTGGAATATTTTTTATTTTCTTAAGAAGAAAATTATATAGTTTTGTTATTTTAGGTGCTGGAGATTAATGTCAGGGACTCATATATGCTGGAGAGGCTTCCTACTGCTGAGCTACATACACCCCACCTCAAATTATATAATCTAGTATAAATTGGGTATCTTTTATTGGAGATACATGGGACCAGAAGACAATTAAGTTGGAGATGCTTTTATTTAGAAATATATGTATATTCATAATGAGGCATCATTGAGGTGGGATCTAAGGCTGAATTCATAATTTATTTTTTAAAAATATCTTATTAATACAAGCAATGGACTTTAAAAATATAGTCTTAATATCCCTGCAGTATAACTTCAGTCTATCTTATGAGGATAGATACAACATTTTCCACATTGGTATTATATCAACAGTTAAACGGTTTCTGGTTTTGGAGCATTTGAGAATTCAGATCTTTGGATTAGATATTGTCATCTACTGGTTAAATATGTTTAACCCAATTGTCATGCTTTGCCAATTTGAAAGCTGCTCTTGTTTGAGAAGACTCATTATTTTCTTACTGAGGGACCTTTTCAAAGGCTGAGAGAAGAAGCAGGTGGCATGCAGGCTCATCATCCTGTGTGGGCAAGTCTATGGTGAAGACCTACTGGCTTCTTCAAGAGGTGATAATTGCTTGGTGTCTTGTTCCCTGAGAGCCTTACCTTTTGCAAACCAACAAATAATTAGATGAGGGGAACAGGTGTGAACAGTTGTACTTTTCCCCAGTAAAGTCAAGTCATCTTTTGCTCTTCTCTTGTCTCCAATGTGAGCCAATAGTGAAGTGAGTGTAAAGAAAAAAAAAGTAACATTATTACAATAGAAAATGCTCTCCTAATGGTGGCTCTCCAACCATGTATGAATTCTTTTACTTCTCACATTTTCATTAAAATAGGGCTAGATGACCATCCCAGATTTTTAATTGTTTTCTTGGGCAATACATCAAATGTGTAAAACTATTAAATTGAAAGTATTTCTACCTTATTAAACTACCCTGTGCAGTTATATAGAGGCATTTTTTGTTTTGTTTATTCCACAAATATACCATTTTCATACTTGCTTCTGAACTTGAAGGAATGATCCAATAAGTAAAAATGTAATGAAAATATTTTTCAACTTATTTCATGAGTAAAAACCAAAGCCATTTATCAGCAACTTAAGTTCAATTTCCTTGATTGGATAATGGTGGCAGAGAATGCCATAAATATTCATTTTTACAATAAATAGCAGAATGATGAGGTTACTTTTAGGCATTTAGAATCCCTTCTTTGTGCCATTTTCTGTAGTTTTAAAGTAAATTTTCTTAAAGCAAGGCATTCTAATCTGCCCCTCATCTGCCCTTACAACCTAAGAGAAATTATCTCATGCTTTTCTCCAGAGAGTAACTACAAAGGGTTAAAGAAAATCCACCCTGACAATGCTACAAACAATTCTCTCCCTCTGTGTTGGTTCACTGCTCCACAGGGCATAGCAGATGTTGTGTCTGGTAGTAAGAAGGGCCCAGGAGGTGTGGGCTGTCAATCACATGTTTGCTGCTTTTTTTTTTCCTCCTCTAACTACAGGCTATGCTATGGATATGAAATCCAACCAAAACAGTTTGCCTCAGCTGGGGTGTACGAGGTATCAATAACCCTGGCAGAAGTGTCAAGAGCCTTGCTGGAACTTGGGTATCCCGGTGACCAGGCACTTAGCAAGTTAACATGATTCTGAACACTCTCCAGTCCTCTACCACAGCAATGAACACAACTGGAAAATCACAGAATCAAAATGAAAAAAAAAAAAAAAAAACTCACCAAAGTTACTCTAAATGAAGCAGAGGATAAAAGCAAAATACTAGACTACATTGGAGAAAATGTTGATGCTTCGTGTTGGGCAGGGATTTTGGCTACCAAATGAGAGAAGGTGTAAACACAAAAATATTATCAAAACATTTTCTCAGGACATCCGTATGGAAAATTTCTGAATACATAAAAACCAGCCCCATTCTACCCTCATAGACAATGATGCTCTGCCTTTGGAAATAATGAATCAACATAATTCTCGCAAGAATTCAAAATGCAAATTTGGTTGAAGGGTTATATCAAACAGAGAAGGTTTACTAAAGGGAATAATAATAGTCAGCAATTTTTATTGAGGGTTCGAAAATTTAGTTATTTTAACAAAATTTAAATATTTGTCAAAAATGAAATAATAGACTCGGCTTCCCAGATGATAAAAAAAATAATAATCTCTTCTAAATGACTCCTTACAGAGTTCATAAATTCCCTGTCTTGCTTTATCTTGATCATGTTTGTTTTTCAACTTATGCTGCATTATGGTATTTCTTAAGCTTTTATTTATAATTTTATTAAATTACAATTTATATATTTTTCTGAGAAAAAAGATCACGTGGTATTTTTAGAAAACTGTATAGTGTACGGGAAAATATGAATATTTGTTTACTTTAATGTTTTTTGTCCTTGCTTTGAAATTCAATCATGCCATCAGCATGGAAGACCTCTCAGAACCCAGCATTTCACACAGTACAAGCTGCTTTCTGTTACAAAAGACCAGCAGCTGTGGCTCCCACAGATACCCTTAAAGAGAGTTAGAATAAAACACTGGGAGGGGATAGGTCGACGCAGGAGCATGAAACGGACGAGATGAAGCCCCTTTGTCACAGCCAAACAGACTATAAAGTTACTATAGTAACATACAATGTTAAACTCCATGAGGATTGAGTTAATCTTCCTCAAACAAATAAACAAACAAAACAGACCCCCCCCCAAAAAAAAACCCTCAAAGGTTAACAAAAAGCAAACTAATAATGATCACAATCATTTTACCCAAATATTTTTTACAAAGTTGTTATTTTTAGTTTCATTTGGATAGACAAGGGACTGAATACATGTTCTGATTTTAAGAAATAACCCTGGAGATTCACAGTATGGGAGGAAAATGTAATTTTTGAATATCCCTAATAAACACAGTTATCTGTGCGAGCAGCAAGAACACCTAGGCTACAAAGGGAGAAAAATTAAGCTACAGAGTTCACAAATCTTGTGTCCTTTCTTCTCTATTTGCCTTCTTTCCTTGTTTGTTTTTCTTTCCTTCTCCCTTCCCTCCTTCCTTCCTTCCTTCCTTTCTTCCTTTCTCTCTCTCTCTTTCTTTTCTTTCTCTCTCTTTCTTCCTTTCTTTTATTCTTCGTTTTTTTCTTGACTTTTTTTGTTGTTTGTTTTTTATGCATTCATCAAATGCAGAGTATTGTCCATAACTCTGGATCCCATTCTACAGTCAAAAATAAATCAGCAGGCTTTTCTTACCCATGGGTGAAATTTTCGAACTTTCTGTGTTTTAATCTTTCTCGGAGACGATTTAAGAAAAGAGATACAATGACTGTGAGGTATGAATTGTTAGAAACAAAATTTTCTATATAAGCACAAAAAGAAAAAAATCACAATAGAATTCTAGTTTTGAAATTTCTTTCCTTGGTGGGCTGGATCAGTAACATAGGGCATATGTGGGGTTCTCATTATCCCTACTTCCTGCACAACACTGCCTGTCCCTTGTTTTATATGATTACCATCTATAAACATGCTGCAGGTAAAGTCTTACAAGCTCTTTGTCCCACCAAACACTCTTTTTACTCCTTGAGCACAGTTTCTCACACCCCTCATTTACTTTAATTAGTGCCCATTTTTGTGGTTTCATTTTCAAATATTGAATTTAAGTCTGAAAAATCAGTGAATCCTTTCAATAATAAATAAACCTTAATGTTCACGTCCCTTGAATTTAGGGTTAAATTAATGATCATGTGAATTGCTCCTTTTAAATGCTACTCTAGTGATCTGAAAGAGTTAAGAGATGCCTCCTTGCCCTTAATTTATGCCATGGTGTTAGGCACCAAGGCAGGCTAAACTCAATAAGAATATTTTTAGTGGGATTTAGCTAACAGTGTGAGACATACCTTTAATGGATTTAGTTTGGGTAAACAACCTTTGTCTAGACAGCCCAAATGTCACAGGTATTGGTGTTCATTTTAAGTGGTAACTGCTAGGTAAATAATTGCAAAGTTGCCTTTCATTATTCATACTGATATTTTATGAATTAAGTTTTTTCTCTTATCAAAAGATATACATTATTCACAGTGGTTTTAGAGCCCAGACATTTCGGCCAATCACTATTATCAATACATAGTATAGGAATAGTTAAGTATTAGATTGCACTCATTCCTGATGAAGAATGTTAAGGCTGCTTAAGAAATGTCAGTATTAAGAATATAGAAAGCAGAGTGAAAAGAAGAGTGAATAGAGCTTGGGGAAAGTAAAGAGTACAATTAGTTAGAAATAAAAGATGAACAATTAATAGAACAACACAGGAAGGCATAAAACATTCATTTAATGTGAAAAGTTATTGATTCATTAAACTTATCCCTTACATATTTCTGCTTATAAAAAATAAAAAATAAGTACCCTAAGACAGCTGTGTCATTTTTTAAAAAATGGAACAAAACTTAGTCCACTTCCTTAGAGTAAGGAAAAAAATGACTTACCTTTTTAATAACTAAGTGTACTGTAATTTAAATTTTTAAATTTTATTTATGATTATACATTTGTATCTAATTATGGAAAATGTGCCTGTAAAACATCTTTTTGTCATAATACTTTTCTGGAGACTCATTATAAAGGGATGAGGAACAGAGCTGAGCTTGTGGAGGACTCAGCACATCCAAGTGTCTATGTCACTGCTATGAGGTCTCCTCCCCAAATTATAATCCACTAATTCATTCAGATTTCAGCATTTTAATAATTCATGCTTCATGTTTGCTTGGATCTTTATATTTTCTAAGTTTATAGAAATGAGTAATAGAATATATTCTTTATCTGTAAAACAGTAAGTGTATAATTTTATAGGAAAAGTAAATTTTAAAAATCTTACATGAAAAATGGGTTACCAAAACTGAGTTTTGGTTAAGGATGTCTTTGCGAAACTTTAATTCTAAAGAGAATATGATTATAGCATTTAGTATGGGGCAAAGTTGTTACTTTTACATAAAGCATTCAATTATTTATGCATGCAAATTTCTGTTCTTCATTGCTTTAATTTTGTTAAAAACAAGTGTCATCCAAGGTTGCACTTTTTTACTTATTGTTAACATTGGAAACTCTACCCCCACAATACAAAATAAATGGGATATGGGACTAAAAGCAACAAGTATTGTATTAAATATTGCCTTAAATGTGAATGCATTGCGGGTAATCCTATTTATATATTGCATAATATATTATTTCTTTTGATTATGCTTTTTTTTCAAGTGTACACTGTACATTTTACTGGAAGGGCTATGAGGTTCAAACTAGTAATTAGAAACCTGAGGCGCTAATAATTTGACAAAGATAGTAAGTCTGCTTCATTGCATAAGTTGTTCAGAGAGAAGAAAAAAGTAAATGGATTATTTAAAAATAAATTAGTTTAATTCACAAATATTAACATAACAGGTAATAGTTCATCTGGACCTATCATGCTATTTTCATTCAGAGGAGCAAAAGAAGAGAGAAGGAGTTTATAAGTCATGTTGTCAGCACTATCAGCTGGAAAGTATTTCAGACTCTTGTAATTGCTGTAATTTTCACCTCAGGTAACAAACGCAAAGAGTACTGGAAACCTCTTGGGTACAACCTGTGAGAATCCATAAGTTCAAGCACCCTCCTTAACACACTGCAGGACCATGCAAGGAAGATCTCAAAACTCCGTCAGCATCTTCTATCTTGTGGTTCAGACACCACTGACCATTCCACCAGGCAACATGGCCGCCCCTATCTGATTCTCTGTAGGAACAGGAAAGGGGAGGATCTGAATTACCGGCAATAATTATTAAAACAATTTCCATACAGAACAAATGTGTTTATTTTAAATGTGTTTATTTTTATTTTATATATCTGATTCTTTCATCTGTACATACACATGTGCATCATCTGTGTGCAGTGTCCACTGGAGACCAGAAGAGGGCATTAGATATCCTGGATCTGGTGCTACTGGTGCTAAGGAAGCTGTCGTGGATGCTTGTCACCAATACAGGGTCCTTTATATGAGCAGCAAGTATTCTAAACTGCTGAGCCATCTCTCCAGCCCTCAAGACAAGTGTTTTAGTGACCGTATAGGTTTCACCACATTTTCCCTGACTTCAAATGGAAGTCATCTGAGAAGAGGAGGCCACGAGAAGACTCCCCACCCCCAGGCACATCATCACTACAGGTCTATGTGTTTCCTCTCTCACTGAGGTCAGACATTGCAGCTTAGCTAGAGGAACAGGATACACAGGCAGGCAACAGATTCAGGGCCAGTTCCCACTTCAGTTGTTGGAGACTCTCATGAAGACCAAGTTGCACTTCTGCTACTTATGTGCAGGGGGCTTAGGTCAAACCTATGCTTGCTCTTTGGCTGGTGCTTCAGTCTCTGGGAGAGCCAAGGGGTCTTGGTTAATTGATTCTGTTGGTCTTTCTGTGGAGTACTTGTACCCTTCAGGTCCCTCAGGCCTTCCACCAATTCTTCCACAGGATTCTCTGAGCTCCATCTAATGTTTGGCTGTGGATCTCTGTATCTGTTTCCATTGGCTGCTGGGTTGAGACTCTCAGAAGACAGTTTTGCTAGGCTCATGTCTGAAAGCATAAAAGAGAATCATTAATAGTGTCAGGATTGGTTCCTGCCCAGGGAGTACATCTCAATTGTGAAGTCATTGGTTGGCCATTCCCGAGTATCTGCTCGATCTTCCTTCCTGCACATCTTATAGGCAGGGCACATTTATGTAGAATGTTTTGTGGATTGGTTGCTGTCCTTATCCGTCCACTGAGAGTACTGTCTGGCTATGGGAAATGGTCACTTCAAGACCCATATTATCCACTTCTAGGAGACTCAGCTAGAGTTGTTTCCATAACACCCTGCCTCTGGCTTCCCCATCTAAAGTCTCTAACATGTCCAAGAGATGCCCCCCTCCCACTGCTGATTTCTGTTCTGTTTCCTCAGCTCTCCCTACAGCTTGTCCCCCAACCTGCTCCCTTCTCTCCTATCCCACCCAGTTCCCTCTGTCCATCCACCTTTCATATCTGTTTTAATTCCCACTCTGAGAAGGATTCAACCATCCTCCTGTTGACCCTCCATGTTATTTGGCTTCTTTGGTTCTATGGATTATAGTGTACTTTATGGCTAATAACCACTTATAACTGAATACGTACTATGTATGTCCTCTTGGGTCAGGGTTAACTCACTCAAGATGATATTTTCTAGTTCCATTCATTTGCCTGCAAATTTCATGGTGTCCTTGTTTTTTTTTTTTTTTTTTTTTTTTTTTTTGGATTGGTATAATATTATTGCTTGTTTTATTTTATATATATATATTTTTTTTTTATTGGATATTTTATTTACATTTCAGATGCCAATCCCTTTCCCCATTTCCCTTCCCCAGAAAACCTCTATCCCGTGCCACCCCCCTTTTCCATTTGGCTTTTATACAATTTTTTAAATGTTAATCAAGGGCTTTGTAAGTATGGTAATGCTCAATCAGAAGTGTAACCTAATATCCAACCTAGCTATGTAAACTATCTTTGACTGGTGGAGACACGTGAACTTCTGCCTCCATGTCCTTGTTTTTAATAGCTGAGTAGTATACCACTGTGTAAATGAACCACAATTTCTGTAACCATTCTTTGGGTGAGGGACATCAAGGTTGTTTCCAGTTTCTGGCTATTATGAGTAAAGTTACTATAAACATAGTTGAGCAACTGTCTTTGTGGGATGGTGGACCTTCTTTGGGATATATGATCAGCAATGGTTTAGCTGGTTCTTGTGGTAGAGCTAGTCTCAATTTTTTGAGAATTTGCCAAATTTATTTCTTGAGTGGTTAGGTACAGATAAGAGAAATTACAGTTATATACAGTTACAGCTATTTTCTCTGATGCTCCTTTTTTAGTTTCTCACAGAAAGGCAGCACTCCTGCTTGGTCTTGGGTTCCAGCAGTGGTCAAGACTCCTCCATGTTTGTGTGCTAGTTGAATATCTTGAAGGTGGTGTCTGCAAGTGATGTCCTGGTTGTGCCGTTGACTCATCCCTTGTGGCCATGACTGTGGCTGCTGGATCCCCAGAGCTTCTTCCAAATTAACAAATTTGAAATACTATAATGTCCATAATTTTTTTAATTGAAAATACCCTAGTATCCAAAGCCTCTCGTTTGGTTTATTAACAAGATTATCATGTTTGGGCTAAGAGGTTGGTTAGCAGGTAAGAATACTTGCTGAACAAGCACAAGTGTCAGAATTCAGTCTTAAGTACTATGAAAAAAAGAAGAGAACTTCTGTGTCTCTCAGTAACCCAAATACTATGAGTGAATTTGTTGTGTCTCTCAGTAACCCAGCACTATCAGATCCAGATATAAGGATTGCTGGGGCTTTCTGGCCACCAACCTCATTGAGAGACACTATCTCAAAAAATAGGTTAGTGGTGGTGGGGTTAGGGTGTTATAGAGCAGGACACAAGATTTTCTCTGTTCTTTGTGAGTACCTGCAGACACATGCACATACTTCACACACACAATACATACCCTTTCTCTCACACACACATACCTGTGGGGAAGAGCTGCAGTGGACCAGCGGCTGGGTCGCAGGGAAGTCCTCCATGCCGGCCACAAGAAGGCAGGCCACAATAGACACGAGGGAGTTTGTGGGTTCCAAAAGGTTATTGTTCATGATGAATGTAGATGGTGTGAGCATCCCCCAGTTATGCCAGAGTGGGCCTGGTTTAAATAGAGAGGGGAAGAGGGGAGTATCTGGGAGGGAATATGCCCTCTGGCCTTTAGATAACTCATTAATATGGAAATTTCTCTAGGGTGAGGCCTGTAACCACACCTTCTACCTGTGTCCTATGTGACTGAACTGTGCAGGTTAAATGAAGATTAGACCAAGAACCCTGGGTTGTGGGGGGGAGTGCGGGGGGGGGGGGGGGGGGGGGCCGAACATCTGCTGCTTCTCCCTTGGAGTCTCGGGGTTCCAGGCCCATGCCCACCCAAGAACCAAGATACCCTTCCACGGCCCGACACATACTCACAAAGATCAATCAAGTATTTAATCATACTAGTGGTCTTGTCTATTTCATCTTAACAAAATTGCTCAAACTATGAAGAATTTAAGGAAGTGTCAGCGACACTATCCACTCCAACATTCAGAGCTTCTCTTTGTCACATAACAACTTGTTCCTTGGAGGCTGCATTTGTAGGAAAGGTCACCAAATAAATACATTTAAATTTACAAAATACCTAAAGTAAAATACTGCCTAAACTGAATCGGAATTTCAGATTTTCACACATGTAAAAAGTGTATAAATTAATTGAGCCTACATCTGCTTTGCTCAGTTAACTTTTTTTCAGTAGTTAAATTTTGTTCTAGCAATGTTTGAAGTTTACTGAATGAAAGGACAGTGAAGTTCCTGAACTGGGCATCATTTTCTATGGTTTTATAAGTGTATGAACTGAAATCAATCCTCAATTTGAGATAAGTTAGATATATTTAAATCCAATTTGGAAGGAGGGCCAAATGTTTGGCATTTAACAGTGTAAAAATTATGCGGAATGCACACACAACATTTGTATTTTTGTTGTTTATAAATTAGTGCTCGCTGTAGATTTATCATTAAATTCATTTCTCAGGAAAACCCAAAGCAAATCTTTAAGAAAAAAATATACATATATAAAGTTAAACAATTGATGAGGAATTTTTCTGGGTAAAAATTGTTCACTGAAACATCCAAAATCAAATTATCAATGAGGTTGCATTCCACCCTTTTATGGTACTTTAAATTTATAACCAGACATTGGCTTGACTCACAAAAACAATGGAATGCCATGTTCATTTAATTTTTTTTGTAAACTTTCAGAGACAGCACGAAAGCTTTCGCTGATTTGAGACTGTTGCAAAAGGAACTTTTGCTCAGTTTAATTACCCCATGATGCAATGGTTTTCTTATATGTATATTTTGAGTGTGTCTCTGATGAACTTGACCATAATAGAAACAGGACACAATGTTTGTTTTGCTTTTTTAGATGTTTGGCAGTGAAATGGTGAATTATTTAAAAGATTCATTGCCGCCTCTGTAATGAAGAGACAAATATCCTGAATATTTTAAGCATCTACTTTAGCAATGCTGAATTAACAGAAAAACAGTAAATTGGAATATTCTGCTATGCTACTCTAGATTAGCTCTGCCCTCTGGTTATCAACCATAATTCTGCTAAGAACTCAGTCTACCAAATTCTGAACTCACCATGCTTATCTCTGAACTACCTCCTAGTTACTTCCCCAGTGTTTGGGAACAGGGAGGACATCCTTGAATCCAGAGTCACACTAATTTTTCAAAATCAGTTCTAACTTCTGGGCTTTCTGAACCTCAGTTTCTTCATTTATGAGGTATCAATAACAAAACTTACTGGGTTCATGATTAGTTATGATACTTTAAATATTTGCATAAAGAATTTATGTCTGTGATTCCTCTCCCCTGGAAGTTATTCAGTTAAAAGTCTCAAACTCTCTATATAGTCAGCAGGAAATACATATATATTTATTTTTCTACGTTTACTTTGTATTATAGTTTTTTTTAACATTTTAGACTGTTATTTAGACATGGTTTATAGAGTATAAAGTTCCTTTTTCTTTCACAACACTAGAACTCACACTTACCTCTTAGTGGGTATGTGTGTGTACTCAAGCAAGCATAGGAAACATGGAGATGGTGATTTAGAGAACACTTTGTGGGAGTTGTTTACTTTCACCATGTGAATTCAGAGGCTGAACCTGAGTCATCAGCCTTGGAAACATGAATGACTATCAGTCCAGCCATCTCCATTGCCCAACTTTGACGTCTCAAAGCCTCAAATGATAATTTTTTTTTCTGTGTTTAAGTCCTAAAACCACACCACATTCTTGCTGCTTCCCCTAGATGGACCATTCACATGTGACACACCGTGGCTGTGATACTACAGTAACACACACTTAATTCTCTCAATTATGGTTTCAACTCGTTGCTTGAAACATACTTACCTGTTCTTTGGCTACTTTAATCACAGAATGTTCATTGAAATTTTGCCACAGCATCAGGGGTAATAAATTGAATAATGTAAAATGCTATCTGTGAAATATATAAATAGCCATTTTTTCTTATAATTATTTTTTAAAATGTGCCCAAGAATACTGAATATTTGCAAAACAAAGTCTGTCAAACTATTCCACAAAAAGGGTAAAACTAGTCCATAAAACAATTACATGGAGTTTTAAGATAGAGTACTTACTATGTTTCTATGAAAGACTGACAAATACATTTATTAGGCTAAATGTTCAAAGACTACTATTTTCTGAAATTTAACTACTGTTAAATTAAAAAAATTTAAACATGCAATTTTTTATTGTTGAAAATGTATTGATTTTTCTTAACACCATAAAGTCATTTTAAAATGTTATTTTTATTATTCTTTGATAATTACACACAAGTAAGCAATAAATTTTGATCATAATTAGCATTTTATTCCTTTCACCTTAAATCTGCCCTCTCCATAATTCCATGTTTTTTATTATTATTATTTTTTAATGGACTCAGTAACTTGAATTTGTGATTTCAGTAAATTTTAGGTTAAACACTGTAGCATAGACAACTTGCCAGGAATACCAACCTTTGAAAAACCTCTCTCTTCCTCTTAGCATCCATAAACTTTCAAAATAGCTCCTCTAATATTACAGAAATGTTGACTGTCTCTCTTGTGGAGGTCTTGTGCCTGAAACCCTGACTGTTGTGAATTCACTGGAACAGTGGTCCTATAATTTTCAAACTAAATTTTTTGTTCCAGGTGTTCCCAAACTCTAGCTCTTATATATTCCTCTGTTCTCTCTCTCTCTCTCTCTCTCTCTCTCTCTCTATCTATCTATCTCTATCTCTCTCTCTCTCTGTCTCTGTCTCTCTTACATGCTTTCTCTTTCCCTAAATAAACTCTGAGCTTTAATTTACCTGCAACACATAACTAGACTTTTATTTATATTTTTGACATTTTCATGGAAATATATTTAAGTTAATTTATCTTATAATACTGTACTATCATACAAAATATTAGAGCATCAGAATCATATGACCACCTACGATGGCCTGGTCCATGCCCCATGAATTACTATTTAAGAAAGTACTTTATAGACAATTTTCTTTTTTTCAGATAACTCTAGTTTGTGTGTCAAGTTGACACAAGACAAGCCAATATACCTTATAACCTTATAAATAATTTTTTAAAAAAGTACCCTACAACTCAATTCCAGAATGAGATCATATTCTAGTTTGCATAAGCCTCATATAGAAATAAAACTCTAAGTATAGAAATATATGTCTAAGACTGTTGATGATGCTTCTCCCCAATAACATGCAAGAGAATGTTTCAATACTATGAAAGACCAGAGAGATGTAACTATCTTTCCAGGTCAGCACTAGATTGATTTCTCCATGGTCTATGACTTACGTTTATGATGTTCGCAGGAATAAGGCCTCACTCTGTAGGAAGGAGCAAAAGCAATAGCCAGTTATATATGAGAGGGTGTCGGGGAGATATGAGACCTGACTGACAAACTCAAAATGAGGTAACTGATACCCAGAATAGATCTTATTATTTTATATTCCATGGTACCTAGGAGGGACATTGTTTCCAACAGTATAGAGTATCTTCTCTTAACCTCCTGTCCATGTGTATTTCTATATATTTTAAGAAGCTTCTAGAGTAGTAGAATTTCATATAGCATTTTTGGTAAACATTAGCGTTAGTCATCCCTCTCTGTATGCCTTCTCTAACCTGGCTTCCCACCTCCTCTCCTATTTAGCAATATCTAGATTCCTTCACTTCCTGTGTTTTGTTTTTCTTTCCTTCAAATCCACACATAAGGACCTGTACTCATTTCCTGACTTCTCTTTGTACTCAAATTCAAACAATCATCAAAGGACAATCGATGCCAGTGTGGATGTAAGGAGAAGATGCTTATAAACTGTAGGTGGATGTGGAAACTGGTCAAGAAACTATGAGAATAAGTTTAGAAGTTCCTTTAAAAGTTAGAACTGGATCTACCACATTGCACAGTGATCTCATTCCTGGACACATTCACAAAGGACACTATGTCCTAATATCAAGATACCTGTACATTCATATTTACTCCTGGTATTTCTATAATAGCTAGAAAATGGAAACAAACTCTATGCCCAACCAAGTTCTGAATTAATAATGAAGATATGGATCATGCATACAATGGGATATTCTTCAGTAGTAAAAAATATTGGCTGGGCAGTGGTGGCGCAGGCCTTTAATCCCAGCACTTGGGAGGCAGAGGCAGTCGGATTTCTGAGTTCGAGGCCAGCCTGGCCTACCGAGTGAGTTCCAGGACAGCCAGGACTACACAGAGAAAACTTGTCTGAAAAAACAAACAAAAAAAATTAAAATTCACTGATAAATGGATAGGGGTGAAAAAATTTATTCTAAATGCAGTAACCTCTACCCAGTAAAATAAACACAGAACATTCTTTCTTAAATGTAGATGCTAGCTTTGAATATTTACATATGTGTGTTTAAACTGTAGTGTCCATAGTAGTCAGGGAACTAAATTATCATAAGTGTAGAGTTGAATAAAAGTTAAAACAATGTAGCATTCTTAAGTATGATGTTTAGACTCTTCCTGCCATAAGCGTGATTGCTGGTTTTAATTTTTTTCTTAATTTCGTGTCATTTACAGACTGTGCCAATATTGTTGTTTCCAGAATTATTGTTCATGTTTTTGAAAAGTCAAGGATCATAATAACACATGTTCCTGAATAGAAAATAGATAGATTCTTTAGGTGTTCATACCATGACTCAGGAGAAATTATGTTAATTTTAATCAGGTTAATTTATGTCTAGTTGTACGTTTTCACAAAAAGTGTCTACAATTTTGTCTGACATTGTCTCTCCACTGAAATTTCAAGCTGATTCCAAAAAGGGTATGATTTTAAGACTTCTAAAAAATAACTGAAGTGATTTTAAGGTGACATAAGTCACAATTTCTTCCAGATAACAGTACAAATTACTACAAGAATTGTCCGTGCTCCATTGCATAGCACAAAGACTCCAGTAGATCTGGACTGCTAGGACTGGAGTTTCCAAGGAGACTAATATTGGCTACAAGTAAGCATGCGTTATTCTTTTCTTGACCACAAAATTTCTATAACAAAATCTTAGGAGGTTTTTGAAGGTCAGTTGTAGGAAAAGTCTATGATAAAACAAACACATTCTCAAATTCTGATGAAAATATATAAAATAGATTAACTGATATTCAGTATCTTTCCAGGCCCCCAAATATATATATTTGTGTTTTTTAGCTCTTAGAGTAAGAAATCACAAACATTTCAAATAATATTTAAACTTGTTTCCCAAAGCAGTCTATAAATTATGGGTAAGAGACATATGAAAATGAAATTTATACAGATAGATCCTGTAATAAAAAATTTTTTTACTATACATATCAACCCAAGTAAATAAACACATTTGAGAAATGAACCTCATTCTTTTCATATAACCCAATTCAAATATATAATTTTTTATCATAATTTTAATATCGCAATGCTATGATGCATTTTCCTCTGTGTAGCAAGATTGTTTTCAAGTTCTGATTAATGGCTTATCAAATCAGATTTTTATTATTAAGGACTAATTGTAATGGCCCGCTCCATTCCGTTCTGCCCCTCACTTGGGGGCCACTATGTTGTGGACCACTCTGCCCCACACTTGGGGCTAAGTGCTCTGGTCAAGAGAGAGAGTGTGGGGCTGCAGTGGCAAGAGACGAGAAGAATGGAGACAAACCAGAGTGTGTAGTCAAGTCTGGTTATTCCTTTATTGCCTCCTATTGCAAGGAAATCCTGGGTATTTATAAGCACAAGCAGGAAAACACAAGTGAAGACATTTTACCACGTGCACCATGCAGCTGGGGTCACTAAACAGCAAAACAAGCTATGTGGGATAAACAAGATGTTTATGAGAGTGTGCTTCAGTTGTTGTAGGCTGTTGAAAAACAAGTCTCTTTTCAGGGTATATGGCTTGAGATGGCTGCAAAGATGATAACTGCTTTCTAGCCGCTTTCTGCTAAAAGTCGGCTCCCAACAACTAATAAGAGCAATATAAAATAGTTTTAAAAATGGGTGTGTAGCCATTATTATTATTATTATTATTATTATTATTATTATTATTATTATTATTTAATCTTTCTTTAGAGTTCAGTCCTTATCCTCCTCCAAGTCCACCTACCAACAGTTCCTCATCCCGTTCCTTCTTCTCTGTTTCCAAGAATTTGTCCCAACTGCCTACCCCCACCCCACCAACCTCCCCACTCCCTGGGGCCTTAAGTCTCTACAGGGTTAGGTTCATCTCTCTCACTGAGGCCAGACCTGGCAGTCCTCTGCTGTATATGTGCCG
Organism: Rhabdomys pumilio; assembly: GCA_030674055.1. Lineage (NCBI taxonomy): Eukaryota > Metazoa > Chordata > Mammalia > Rodentia > Muridae > Rhabdomys > Rhabdomys pumilio. The sequence goes on along the minus strand of JANHMN010000004.1, from coordinate 112,458,862 downwards.
GGGACCTCATATAAGCTAGTGTATGCTCCTTGGTTGGTAACTTAGTGCCTGGAAGATATCAAGGGTCCTTTCAAATAGGAAGTATATACTTCTGCTGTAGGTTAGGCTTGATAGAAATTCAGGCTTACTTAAATCCAACTACTATGCCCTATAGAATATTGCATAATTTCATGAGTATGTGACTTTTTAAAAAATATTTGAAAGTTTATAACACACAAATATCAACTGTTCTCCAAAAACAACTTAGATATTTTCAGTTCATTTAATAATGGTATCTTAGAATACTGATACACATTATAATTTATAAGTCACTTTCCTATCAACATATTTAAAATTTATCTTAATGATAGTTTTAATAAAATTGTCATTTTTATTATGTTTTTTCAAATATTGTTATGGTAAGAAAACAAGTTGCACTGGCATTTAACATTGGATAATCAATTGGTATTCATTCCCTTGGGTAAGATTATTTCTTGTCTCAGAATTCTCTAGTAGCTGTAGGTCTGAAAACATACATACTAGTCACATTATGATTAGGATGTATTTATGAACTTGAAAATTATACATATACACTTATATTTATGTGACAATTAATACAAAAAAAGAGCATCAACTTGAAAAAGATCAAAGAGGGATATGTGGGAGGGTTTGGAGAGAGAAAGGGGATAAGGAAAATGGTGTAATTATATTAAATCTCATAAAATATCAGAAATAATTATTTAAAAAAAACATTTTCTATATCCAGTTTAAGACTTGGTTTTGTTTTAAAGGTGAATTAAGTTATTTACAACAAATTAGTTTTGAATCAGAGAAACATGAAGAACAAAACAATGACTCTGAGTTTCACTTATGTTCACTGTTTTTCCATTGTGATGACTTCTCCCACCATTAAAAACATGTCATTGACAATGTTCATACATATAAGGAAGGAGAGACTGTCTGTAGATTTTATATCAGATCCATTACAATTGTAAAACATTAGCAATAAAACAAAAATAAACCCAGATACTACAAGTTTAACACTCTCCATTCAGTTACACAAAATTCATATACATTGGATGGAAAAATCACAGTAAATTAGTTTTAAAATATAAACACAAGAGTTGTTAGCATGCTTGTAGGTTATGCTTATTCTATTATACTTACCAAGAAAACAGTTGTCACAATTTTGTTGATTAGGCTAACACAAATGTTCTGAGAACCACACTGGCCTGCTCACATCTTTGGGTTCTCCCCATCTGCGGGGAGGGGTATGGGAGAGGAAGCATCTCTAGAAAAGCTACTTTGTTAATCTTTGAGACAACACCGCTTTTTATTCATTGGGATTTTATTTCATTCTTGTAGGCTTAACATCTCACTGCATGAACAAAGAAAATGCCATGTGAAAAGGGCTTCAGGCTAGCTACTTCCAAAAGGATTCAACCTTCCGAGTGCTATCAATATCAGCAGTACACCCACACACTTAGCACTTTTGAATACATTTACTGAAAACCATTAATAAAGCAACAATCTTACTCTGGTTCTCAACCATGTGTCACCGTGAAATAAGTTCATGTAAATCTGTGAACTGCACGACAACGATCAAATTAACAGTCATTTCAAGGAAAAAAAAATGCCCCTCAGGCTGAAAAATAATTAGTAGTCTCTCACTATCTTTTCTCCTAATAAAAATCACGATATTATTGTTGACTGTGCTAATAAAACACCTCCCGTGACCCTGATGTAGCTTGATGTAAAATGTAAGGACTGTTCTATTGTGCAGCCTCACACATCTTTTATTGAACATTTCCATTTTGCTCTTCATCTGGGAACACAAGGGCTCAAAGATGCTCAAGAACTTTTGTCGCAGTATAATACAACCCTCACTTGTTTGTTACCGCAGCTAATAAAACACCCGCTTTAAAATTCATTATCATTAAAATCTAACATTTAACTCCAAAGCTGAATATTAAGACCTATGGCTACAGGAGGGAACAAGAGCAAGAAACAAAAAAATCAAACAAGATTCCAGTTGGTGCATAAGGACCACAAAGCTATTAGCAACATTGCTGTAACATACTTTCCAGGGTTTTGATACTTAGAAACATTAAAGACTTTGTGCAACATATTTTGAAGGTATGCCATATCTGTCCTTAAACTACTTACTGTATTATTTTGCACTAAACAGAATTGTAGGTCTCTTAGGGACTGAAGAAAGTAGATACATAATTTTTCTCTTTAATGTACAAAAGACAGGAACTGGTTAGTTTGTGGAAGTAGACAATAAATTGGTTACTACTTATGCTTTGAATATGCAATGTGGGGGTTACAATTTCTGTTATCATTTTTAAAACACAAAAGCCTAATGAACTCAGCAAAATACTGAAATATATTAATTACAGCATTCGATAGTTCCTGTGTATCAGTAACACAATTCATGAGCATTCTGATTTCAAGAACTGACAAGACTTAACAGATGCTTTTGGATATGTGGTGAAATGAGAAAGATAATGTCTTTGCTTAGTATCCGGGGGAGTGGGGGGAGTCACAACATAATTAAATACAACAGAAGCCAGCACATGACCAATTTTTTCATTGATGACATATTCTGAAGAAAATATATTTATTGAATTTTGGCAAACTTTTAGAGTAGACCTTTTTTTTCGACATGTAATATTTTCATTTTTATTCTTCAGTGTATTTTTATTGGTTTATTTACATTTCAAATGCTATCACCCTTCCTGGTTTCCCCTGAGCAAACTCCCTAGCCCATTCCTCTCCACCTGCTTCTATGAGGGAGGTCCTCCAAACACCAACCTACTCCTGCCTCCACAGTACAAAGGGTCCCCCCTCCCATTGATGCCAGATAAGGAGCACGCAGCTGGAGCCATGGGTTCCTTCATGTGTACTCTTTGGTTGATGGTTTAGTCCCTGGGAACTCTGGGGATCCTAATTGGCTGATATTGTTGTTCTTTCTATGGCATTACAGACCACTTCAGCTCTTTCAGTCCTTCTAACTCCTCTATTAGGGTCCTAGTGCTCAGTCTGATGATTGGCTGCTAGCATCCATCTCTGTATTGGTCAGGCTAGATATTTTAAGAAATGAGCAATATAGATAATGCTAAAAAGAAAACAAAAATACAAACAAAGCAAAAATGAGTATTTCAGTTGTGCATGTCCCCTTAATACATAAGGTTTAAGGTGTTTTATATCTTTGACAACTTAAAAATTACATATAAATTAGAAGTATATAGTAAGGAGTAAGTAATTGGGTAGCAAAAATAAATGTCACAATTACAGAAAATATTGTAGCAATCTCTTTTTTTAAAAATGCCCGCAAACCAAAGGAAGCTGTGCTTTGCTTAATTTTTGTGAACCTGACATTTTCATCATTCTGCTTAATTTCCACTTACTATAGTGGATCTTCATTAACTGCTATCTTGAAAAGCTATTTTGACGATCTAATAGACTTGGAAATCTTGGGTTTAGCCAAGATAAACATTTGTAGCACTCACATGTGGTCAGGAGTACTTGAGATTCTCTGGGAAGAAACAGTCTCGTGGTAGATGAGCAAGAACAGAATCTTAGGCTGACTCCCAGAAGGGCTGAGGTTCTTAAGGCTTCTGGGAGATTCTAGTGCAACTATATGGTGATAGAGTTTAAACTCACTTAAACTTGTATCTCACCTACTAATAAAGATAAACACTTACATTAGATGGCTCACAAACACTGCCACTATCAGAACACTACCAGAAAACATTGTTTCAATGAGCAGATGGAAACAACTAATGTCTATAATTTCTCTGTTTTAGGGCAAATTCTATGACTATAATATAATGGCTGACAATCTCCAAAGAATGACTTGTTTTGCTCCCATTTCTAGATAGTCAAAGTCCAAAAGCCTGGAAATCCTATTGGTACAGATTTGAGAATTTGACTAAGAGTGAATGACATGTGCATGGAGAAAAGCATCAGATTTCCAAACAGGAAGCCAGAGCCAGAGCTCATAATCCCAACTTCTTATCAATGGCATCTCCAAGTAACTTCCACTCGGACTCAAACCTTGAGTGTCTCATCTCCCAACACTGCCACACTATAGACCAAGCTTATAATACACAAGCTCCTCAAATAAGAAAATATATTCAGATCATAAAACACTGTTTTGGAACTTCAGGATTCTTTTATGCCTTATGCTATGTTCTTCTTTACAACAAAATGATGCTAATACCTTGCAGAGGATGACTAATTCCTGAATAGAAGTTAGTGCCTAAAGAGTTCTATATGTTTATTACTAAATATCCTATCTACCAATTTTTTTTCAGCATGAAGTGAACTCCATGGAGGTTTTCATTTTTCACCTTCCCACCCATCTTCCTTTCCCTGCTTTTAAATACTGAAGCCTAAATAAAGAGAGTCAGTCAGAGACGCACCATAGCTTTAGATATTACAAGCTGTTAGGTTTCTAAATAATAAGCACACCCTACTCAATATTGCTTTTGTATATAAAGTACATGGCTTGTTTTGACAAGCCATTCCTACTCTTTGAGTTTTGTAACTTTAGTGATCTTTAAAAAAAGAAAGAAGAAACAGATGCAACTGTCAAAGCAGACCAAGGACACTATGCAAAATGGAAAATGCATATTTTTTCAAAGAAACCAAATTTATAAATTTGCTTTTGTATTCAGCCATCTCTCTCCAGAAAGGTATGATTTTTTAAAAGATGTTATTGTAGCAAATAAAACGGAAAAGACACTGGATCCATTTGAAATTAAGAATACTATCACAACTATAAGAACGAGTTAAGAAAAGATTTCTTATAAGGGGTTACTCTGCTCATAGCCATTCAGTCATTGTTTTCTCTCCTTTTACTTTCTGGATTTACAAATGCTGACCAAACTGGAAACCCTGTGCACAGAAGTTTTATATGTAGCAAGCAGTATAATTTAGCGTTACCATCAAATCATCACAAAGCCTGGTATCGTACTGCAGATCTTCAAGTGAATTGAATGGGTTCATTTTTAAAATGTCAGTTTGATGGAACATTTGTGTTGTGTTTCATCTTATAAGAAGTAAGTGTTCGGATTATTTGTCTATTTTAAAGTTGATTAATTACTTTTTTTTTCCATTCAGGATCACAGGTACTGGTGGGGTTCAATATTATAATTCTTCAGCCTTAGCCTCTTGAGAATTACTTGATTACTTGATTACTAAATCACAATTAGTTACATGATTTTGTTCCAGTGGTTATCTTTTTATTTCTTATATTTTTTTGCATACAAATTTTTTGTCTCCAAAATTTGTGACAAATATTTTTCCACTATATGTTACCACTTCTTCTACTGAATGTATATCCTTTGTTATGTAAAAGCTTTTTTAATATGATAATCCTAGCTTGAGATAGCAGGACAATGTAAATCAAAGCTATAATGATATATTTCCACATTCTAGTTAGAATACTTATTGCCTTTAGATAAAAGCAAAGAGCAAAGAGTAAAGAGTAGCAGAAATGTACAAATTAATAAATTCTTAGATACTATTAGTAGGAGAGTGATTACCTTAAATTACACACGCACACACACACACACACACACACACATAAATCAATATAACACAGATATTTTACATGCCCATATTTACTGTAGCCCTACTCAGAATAGCCAATATATTTTAACAGACTAGGTGTTCATCAACAGATGAATGGGTAAGAAAAAATGTGCTACATATTATTATTTAACAATAAGGAAAAATAAAATATGCCATTCATAAAATGTATGGAATCAGAGTACTTATACTAAGTGAAATAAGCCATATGTACAAAGACAAATAGTATAGGTGTGCCTTGCTTTGTGGAAATGAACAATTTGATTTGAATGTAGATTGATTAAGGTCCCAAAGGGTGTATTTGAGATGAAGAACTAAAATTAGAAGTTGCGTTTGATGAGTGTTTGCTGTATGATGTATAGAATGTCCAAGTAAAACCTCAATTAATATGTACAGGGCATACATTTAAAAAAAAGTAAAAATAAGTAGTATTTTTAAGGCCCCATCTCATATTAGGTTTCCTTGAGTGTGAATTTGATAATGCTAGTGAACAATTCAAAATCAATACACATTTAAGAATGAAAACTGTTTTTAATATATAGACAAAAATAACTCCTACTTCCTGGTAGTAATTTAATAGATAGAGGAAGAATACGGATAAATAAAGATGCACACAAGCACAATCTTTTCCTAAATGATGTGGAAGTGAAGATTTTTTTAATTTGTCACTAAGGGGCAAAATTTTTATAAAATATTTCTATGGATCGTTTTATTATTATACCATTGTTTTTTTATACAGAGAATCATTCATAGTCATACTGCTTTAGAACAATGTTTTTTCTCATCTGAGTAGTTATTCCTAGATGCAGTTCATAGGTGTGTCCAAAAAAGATTGAGGGTTGTATTATTTGAAAGTTTGATTGGGCTGAGAATTCAACATGGCAAGAAGTACACTCTAGAAGTTATGGGATACTGAGCTAAGCCAGAGGAGCAGAGCAACCACAGGGGACAGACATATCATAGAACTTAGATTATTCAACAAGTTCTTATTTTCAGAAAGTATCATATGTCCAGAGATCCAGAAGAAAATTCCAAAGCTCAAAATGACCTGATCATAGATATCCCAAGGTATCACATAGCTACAGGAAAAGCAAAGCGGTACATTCCATATGATTCAAGAGGAAAGAAACTGGACTCCATCTTTAGACCAGAGAAGCAGCATATGTATATATATATATATATATATATATATATATATATATATATATAT
>JANHMN010000004.1:112332731-112445392 GCA_030674055.1 Rhabdomys pumilio | reverse complement strand
GTGTGTGTGTGTGTGTGTGTGTGTGTGTGTGTGTGTGTGTGTGTGTGTTTGTAGCATATATATATGGTATGCATATGGTATTTGACTTTCTGATTCAAAGTTAAATAATTTTGTATAATGATGTCCAGATCCATCTATTTTTCTGAAATTTTTAGTTTCAGTTTTAGGGATGAAAAATAAATTCCATTGAACACATGTACCACATTTCATTGTTTATTCTTTTGTTGCTAGAGATTTACTCTGATTCTATTTCCTTGCTGTTAATAGAGCACAATAACCTTGAATGTTAATGTACAGAGGCCTTTAAATATATTCAGTTTTGACACCAGACTGTTGATGAGTTCCACCTGATGAACAGGTCTTCTTTGACATGTTTGTTAAGTATTATATAGTCATAACAGTATGAGTTTATTTCTGTGTTTCAATCCCATTCTATTGATCTAAATGTATGCCTTTCTACATATACCATGCTGTCTTTGTCACTACAAATGTGTCCTATAATTTGAAGTGAGTTATTTTTAAAACTTCAGTGGTGTTCCTTCTGCTTGGGATTGGCTGTTGTGGTCTTTCATATTTGCATGAGAAATTTTCTTTTTAGATTGATTCTTCTAGTTCTTTGAAGCATCTCATTAAGGTTTGGATTGGAATTTCATTGAGCTCATGAATTATTTTGTTAATAAAGCCAACCTCACAATATCAATCCTGCCAATCCTCGAGGATAGAAGTTATTTATGTCATCGAGTACCTTCTTTGATTTATTTTGTTAGTGTCTTGGAATTTTCACTATAAAATGGTTAGGTTATTTTTAGGTACTTTTTTGAGTTATTGTGAGTAATATTCTTTTTCTACCTCCTTTGCCATAAAGTTTTCAATTTGTATACTGGAAAGCTAGTAATTTTTAAGTATTTTGTACCTTGCAAATTGCAAATGTCTTTTTCAAATTGAATGCTTTTCTAATGGAATTTCCAGGATCTTTTATATAGAATTTTGCCTTCTGAGAATAAAGATCATTAAATTCTAATTTTCTTATTTTTGTCAGTTTTATATCTTGAAAGTTGGTTGACTAGATTGAATAAAAATGGAAAGAGTTCATATACTTGCTAATTCTACTGTTAGAACAAATATTCTTAAATAATTAAAGATTGGATATGAATTTATCATATAAAATTTTTATTATTTTAGTGAATTGCATTTATTTACAATTCTCTTCAGAATTTTTATCTTAAAGGCATGCTAAACATTGTTAAATGTCTTGCTACATCTATTAAGATGATTATGTGATTTGTATCTTTAATATTATTTATATAGTTTATAACATTTAATTATTTGCATATGTCAAACTAGCTTTGAATCTGTGAGATGAAACCAACTCAGTTAAAATTCACAATATCTTTGATGTACTTTCCTAAAGACAAGCAGACAAAATTTTATTGAGAGATATACTAACAGTTAGACAGGGAGGAGTCCCAAAAATGATTTGGCCTAAGGATTCTTGATTTTGTTTTGCAAACATTTTGGGTTTTTTCTTGCTTGTTTGTTTGTTTGTTTGTTTGTTTTAAATGTTTTCTATGTTCACTAGGGAAATTTGTGAAATTTTTTTTTATTTTTATTTTCTTCTGTTTTGTGGGAAGTGTTATGTCTTCATCTTTTTTTTTTTTTTAAAGCAGGCTGATACTTGTTTCACAAATGATTCTTTGGTTCTATGTCCATGCCTCTTTTGTAAAATAGTTTTAGGAGTATTGTTAGATGTGGGGAAATGGAAACATTTATTCACTGATGATAAAAGTGAAAGCTCCACGTATTGCAACTATAAAGTCCCGGTGGAGGTCCTTCAAAAACCTAGAAATAAATCTAACACAAGATCCAGGTATATCTCTCTTGAGCATTTACTCAAAGTCTCTGCATTTTATTACTCAGACACTCGTTTGTTTTTGTTCATTGTTGCTCTATTTAGAATGGCTAGGAAATAGAAACAGCCTATATACCAAACAATAGAGGAATGAATAATAAAAATATCATGTATTTACCAAACAATATTTAGAGCTATTTTGTGTTAGAAAAACACAAAACTATTAAATTTATAAATAAACAAATGGAAAAATCATTCTTAGTAAGGTATCACAGACTCAGAAAATCAAATGACACATGTTGTGTCTTGGTTTTCAGTAGTGACTTTGAATCTTTATTCATATCTGTGCTTCTCCTTTGGAGTATCCACAACAGTCAGGAAATTCATAAGAGGCAACGATAGGAGAGTGCTGCCTAGGTTTGGAAGATAGAATTCAGTGACATCAATAGGTGTGGGAATAGTAGAATGGTAAGTGCTAAGAGAGGTGTGACGGAAGCACAAAGAAGAAGGAAAACAGGGAAGGAGCACTAATACTAAAGATCAATACCAAAGAGTCACACTATAATACTTCCCTCTGCAGGGGGATAACTAACAAATATTTAAAATTAGATTTAATATACAGCAAGACAAAGTCCAACATCAAACTAAATGGAAAAAAAACTTAAAGCAATTCCACTAAAATCGGGGACAAGACAGGCTGTTCACTCTTCCCCTATCTATTTAATATAGTACTTGAAGTTATAGCCCAAGCAATTAGACAATAAAGGAAATCAAAGGGATACAAATTGGAAACGAAAGTGAGATGTTTCTATGCTTTTATGTGGTCTCTCTCTCTCTCTCTCTCTCTCTCTCTCTCTCTCTCTCTCTCTGTGTGTGTGTGTGTGTGTGTGTGTGTGTGTGTGTTTTATTTTGGGGGTGAGGTTGCATGGGTGAAGAGCAAATATGAGGAACAGGAAGATGAGATTATCTGGGTGCATGATGTGAAACTCACAAAGAATCAATGAAAAGTTTTTTTTTTTTTTTAAATCACACATCTATATGAAAAAGGGAGGTTGAAAATGCCAAATAAAGACTTTGGAATCACCTCTCTCAGAGAAACACTGAACTAAAAACCATATTGGATCCCTGGAGGGTTTACAAAGCTTAGCACCACCAACAAAGACTTAAACATTTTTACTGGTATCACAATATACAAGGGACATTTCATTGAACTGGAAAATAAGATTTCTTCCTGGCCACATTGGAATCCTGATGTCCTTGTGTCAACAGGCTAAGGAAGAAATATTAGTGCTAAAAGTAGTGATTGTTTCAGACTATCCAGAGAAATGGAAGTGCTTTCTCACAGTAGAGGACAGGAAGAATATGTCCTGAGTAAAAGAAACACTTAGGTTGTTTCTTATTGATGACATGTCCTGTTTTTAAGTCCAATGAGAAACTACAACATCACAATCCAAGCAAAATAATAAATGGCTCAGAATCCTCCAGTTGAACATATGCATAACTTTTTACCTTGATTCCTAACTCCATTAATCCTCTTTACAGGAGAAATAATACCTTATGTAGAATGTTGATTCAAAGAACATTCTAACCAAGAATTGATAGGGTATTTATTGAGGGTTTAGAACATATAGATTGCATAGTAGATGAAGGTGTTTGTAAATACTAGCTAATGCCTTGTCAGCAGATATAGAAATAAAAATTGCCATGAGCAGTTCTGTTCTATTTTGTTAAAATCATGCTTTAGAAAAATATATAAATACATATGTTAAAACAATATTTATGTTTTTTCTATTTTTATTATGGTAACCTCAATTGAGATAATACCAGTGGTTAAGTGTTATAATTCTATATTATCACATCTAAGTCATCTGACATTAAAGGACTAAGGACTCCTCAGGGAATTTGTCTACCTGTTCTGGGTAGAAGTAATGTGTTTGTGGTTTTACGTAGAGTCATGTTGTATCGTATTAGGTAGAATTATATCCTTGTTTCATTTGGAAATTAAGATTTGATTGCATACCTCCACCCTTGTGGAGTGGTGGTCAGTGATAAATATTAACTTGACAGGATCTAAAATCACCTGGTAATTGGACTTCAGGCCATGCCTCCAGCACTAGGTTTTGATTCTATTAATTGATTCGAGAAGTTTTTCCCATTTTCAACTATATGTGGGACCATTCCCTGGGCTGAGCTTTAGAAAACATGCATTTCTTTCTTCCAAATTTTTTGAAAACTTATTTTATTAGTTCATTGAAAATTCCATAAAATGCATTTCAATCTTGTTCATTGTCACAGCTCTTCCAAGATCCACACACTCTACACAAACCAACCAAATTTTCATCATTTTAAAATTTAATTAAAGAACATTAAAGAGCAGTTTGTGCTGCCCAAATGTGTGTATGGTTATCCACGGGAATGTGTTCTACATGTTTAAAGGAAACTGACTACTCTTCTGTCTCAACTATTTTCAATTGCTAACAGCTCATTGGCTAACGGTGGAACTTCTTGTCCAACTCTTCTCAAGTTTTGACTGGCTTTGTCTTCAAAGTTTGGGCATGCTGTCACAACCTCTGAGTTTGCAGTTGCCATGCTATCTCTTGTGCTCAGCAGTTATTTCTTTTTTTTTCCTTTTTTTATTATTATCAAATCATAATTTTTACTTTTTAACACAGGGGTTATAAACATGAAAATGCAGGATGTGGAGAAGGGGATGACACAGGAGCATAGGTGTTCAGGGGGAGTACAGATATCTTTCATAGCAGGGTATCAGCTGGGTGAAGGTTTAGGGGTCAGGTCACTGTGACTCTTCCTATGATTTACTTGTCCTTATCTAATTTGGAACTATCTGCCAAGGCTGCCTATTTACAAGGTCTATGACTACTCAGGCTGGTAGATTTCCACAAAAGCTGCCTGTTTACAATAGTTTATAGACATCTGTTTCAATGTTTTTCCACAGACACCCAAGAGTCTGTGTTAGCAGGCATGTATGTTAGGCCTATTGCTGATTTTAGGCTTATGGCTGATTTTAGGCCTTCAGTGTATAAGCAGGGCTGCCTTTGACATCTTCTCCCTTCTCCAAGTATAGAAGGGCTGTGGCGATTCTAATCTTGCCAAGGCGGAGATAGAGGCCTGACCTCCAGTAATTAAAGGGGACCTTGTAATGGCTCCAGTCCTCCTGTCGTTGTCCAGTGAGGCATAAGGGCCATACTCATCCCGATGTCTTTTTCCTGGAAAGGGGATACTTTTGACATCTACCCCTATGCAGTCAGGCTTGTCCCTCAGGGAACCCAGAAACATGTTTTTAACTTTTATTTATATTCCCTTGCAGTGCTTAGCCTCACAGTCTAAGCAAGAATTCAGATTTCCAGAGGGGGTTCTGGGTAGCCCCTCTCTGCTTGGTCTATGGGCAGAAGTCCCATCTTTTAGGTTGGGTGGAGATTGGACTTGGGAGCACCCTGGATAGAGTAACATCTTCATCTAGAGTCTCTTGGTCCTCCATATCTAACTTATGATAATGTATCTGAATAGATTTTGCTATCAGATTATCTATCTGTTGTTTCGAAAAGTTAGTCAGTCTATTTAAGGCCCAGGGACCAAAGGAAACAAGCAAAAATAACCTAATTAATGGTCCCAAGAAGGAAGGAAGTAGGGTTAATAACCATGGAGAGGTTGAAGACCAATTCTTGTACAAGCTCTCATTTTTCTCTTTCTCTCTCTGTCTTTTCTTAAGACCTTCTCTGGCCTTTTTCATGCTCTCTTTAGTCATCTGTTTTGTCTATGTAAAAGCAGCATTCTTCTTTAAGGGCTGTACACAGTCTAGAGCTGTACACAGTCTTTTCTATTGTAAAAGAGAAAATCAAGTCCAATAAAGTCCTTTGCAGATATTGGGGATTGCATCAGACAGTGAAACTAGGGATTTCTTCAGATTAATGTTGTCAGTCTATAGCTGTTTGATGTCCTGTCAAAGGCCCATTGGAGGTCTGAGTAGTATAAGTCTGGAGGCCAGCTTCAGGATTAGAACTCCTAACAACAGACATCACGGGTGATTAATTTTTACCTGGAAAGGAAAAAAGAAGGGAATTCTCAGGGAAATTTCTCTTCCTTGGATGTCAATTGTTATTCATCTTATTTATAATTGGGCCTGGTTTTGTGTGGGTATCTATTTAATTCATTAATCTTTTGGGTAGCCATTTAGCTGTGCCTTCTGTGGTTTCAAACAGGCATATCAGTCCTCGGCCCTATATAGGAACTGAGTCCTGGCCATTCCATTTAAGGGTAAAAGGGTCCTTCCACATAGTTGTGGCATAGTTTTTATTGGTCTCAATGATGCCAGAGGCAATCAGCAGCAGTTTTGCCGTGAGCTTTCAGTTTTAGAAAGTTAAGAGTAAACAAGGCATGCTCCTTCCACTTTCAGAGAGTCATGAATACACTATTTAAAGAAATAATTTTTTGTTAATAATCTCTTTTATCAAAGGACTAATATAAAACAACCAACAATTAATCAATCTTTATAATATATCAATTAATGAGAGCTACTTCTATTTTTTGTAAAATTACTCCTCTTTTGTCAGTTAATGGTTGAGGGAAATTAGGATTTGCATCTCTCTTGAGAATGTTAAACAGAGACATAAATTCTTTTGTGAAGAGCTTAAAATAAGATCTTAGCCAATAAGCATCTCCTGGAAACCTTTGAAAATCGTTTGAAATAAGTAAACTATCTTTTTTTTTGCCAGACCCATTATCTGTTTTTTTTTTTATTGGATATTTTACATATTTACCTTTCACTGTTATCTCCTCTTCCTTTCTCCTCCTAAACCCCTTAACCCATACCCCCTCTTCCAATTTTTATGAGGGTGTGCTCCCAGCATTCTACCAATCCCGCCTCCCTGCTCTCTCATTCCCCAACACTATGGATCCAATCTTTCGGGGACCATGGCCCTCCACTTCCACTGTTGCCTAAAGAGGCCACCCTCAGTTACCTATACAAATGGAGTCATGAGTCCCTCCCTTTCTGTTCTCAGGCTGGAGGTTTAGACCCTGGAAGCACTGGTTGAGTATTTTGCTACTCCTTCTAAAAATAAAACAAACAAACAAACAAAAAAACCAAAGCCCCACACTTTGGTCTTCCTTCCTCCTCTTGAGTTTCATGTGGTCTATGCATTGTGTTTTAGGTATTGTGAGTTTTTGAGCTAATAAACATTTATCAGTGAGTGCATGCCATGTACGTTCTTTTGTGATTGGGTTACTTCACTCAGGATGATATTCTCAAGCTCCATCCATTTGCCTAAAAATTTCATGAACGCATTGTTTTTAATAGCTGAGTAGTACTCCATTGTGTAAATATACCACATTTTCTATATCCATTCCTCTGTTGAAAGACATCTAGGTTCTTTCCAACTTCTGGCTATTATAAATAAGGCTGCTATGAACATAGTGGAGCATATGTCCTTATTATATGTTGGAGCGTCTTCTGGGTATATGCCCAGGAGTGGTATAGCTGGATTCTCAAGTAATACTATGTTCAATTTTCTGAGGTACCGCCAGACTGATTTCCATAGTGGTTGTACCAGCTTGCAATCCCACCAACAATGGAGGAGTGTTCCTCTTTCTCCACATCCTCACCAGCATCTATTGTCACCTGTGTTTTCAATCTTAGCCATTCTGACTGGTGTGAGGTGGAATCTCAGTGTTGTTTTCATTTGCATTTCCCTGATGACTAGGGATGTTGAACACTTCTTTAGGTGCTTCTCAACGATTCGAGATTCCTCAGTTGAGAATTTGTTTATATAGTGAATTATATTGATGGACTTCCGTATATTGAACCAACCCTACATTTGTGGGATAAAGCCTACTTGATTGTGATAGATGATTGTTTTGATGTGTTCTTGGATTCTGTTTGCGAGAATTTTATTGAGTATTTTTGCATCGATATTCATTAGGGAGATTGGTCTGAAGTTCTCTTTCTTTGTTGGGTCTTTGTGTGGTTTAGGTATGAGTGTGATTGTGGCTTCATAGAATGAATTGGGTAGTGTTCCTTCTATTTCTACTTTGTGGAATAGTTTGAAAAGAATTGGTATTAGGTCTTCATGGAGGTCTGATAGAATTCTGCACTGAAACCATCTGGTCTCAGACTTTTTTTTTTGGGTAGACTTTTGGTGAATTCTCTTTTATGATTAATGACCTTAAAACTTTGGGATTTGACTTGGTTCCTTGTACTAAGCAAGATGTCCTTCATGTTGAGTGGACTTTGAAATCAAATAAACAACTGCTGCTTCTTATATGTGTATCACTATTACAGTTTGAGAAATGCCTTCATGTTGGTCATCACTGTGATTTTCAATCATTATGAATCACACACCTGGATAGAACTATAGATTTTTTTTTTCTCACTCAGTAGCTTGCAAGCTAGTTTGTGGTACTATGAAAGCTAGCCCACAGAAAGGAGGTATTTGGGTTAGATCTACTTAAAGTCAAGTGAGTCCTATGTCCTCATTTTTGGTATCTTCTGTAATAGCAATGCATCTTCTGTCTCTGAGAGGCAACCAAAGGCAGTATCATAGCTTATGTTGTTCTGGGAGTCACATGTACTACACTGACCTACAACCCAAATGAAGATTTCTCATATGTGGTACTTGAATTTTTGTTAGATATCCTATGGCTCTTGGGAACATGGTCATTCAAGAGGCATAATTTCAGTTAATCCTGTGTGTACATTGTGCTGTATTTATATGTATTGTGTATATTTTTAGGAAAACATAATTTTTGATATTTTCTCAAAAATCTTTGCTGTTATTTGTCCCTCATCACCATTTTTTCTGTATTGAACTCCTTCCACCATCTCCAATTACACAATCCCTCACTATTTTTGCAATTTCCTGTCAATATTACCTATACTCGCTTAATCTCCTGTCAACATCCTCCTCCTAGTTTCCATTTATGTTTTCCTGCTTTCTGTAGTCGTTTCATATTATATATTCACATCTGAAAATTTAGAGCTAAGAACCACAATGAGAGAAAAGATGTGTTATTTGTTTTTGGGGGCTTGGGTGGTCTGATTCAATCTTCTTTAGATTCATTGATTTACCTGAAAGTTTCATAATTGCATTTTTTCATTATAGTTGAAGAGTATTCTTTTACATTATGTACCACAATTTATTATCCATTCATCTAGTGAAGCACATTTACATAGTTTCTATATTCTAGCCATTGTGAATAAATGAGCACTGAACATTGCTGAGCAAGTATACATTGAGTAGGATATTGAATTCTTTGAATGTATATCAAGGCATGGTATCATTGGGTCACATGGTGAATTTGATTTTATTTTTTGAAGATTCTTTATAATGACTTCTAGAGTGATTGTGCCAATTTGGATTTCCACCAACAGTGAATGATAAAATCTTTTTCCCAAATCCTAAATAACATTTCTTGTCAGTTGTTTTGTTGGTTTTAGCCATTCTGGCTAGGGTGAGATGAAGTTCTGACATTGTTTTATTTGTATTTACTAAATTAACAATTATAAATGCTATTTAAAAATACTTCTTACTCATTTTTAATGCCTATATTGAGACCTCTCAGTTCAGAATTATAGCATAAATTTTTTTAGCTGGGCCACTTGTTCCTGATTTTATTTGTTTGTTTGATTGATTGATTGATTTTTGATATATTCTGGCTATTAGTCCACTGTCAAGTATATAGCTGGAATTGATTATCTTCTATTCTGTGTGCCTCCACTTCATTGGACAGATATTTTAAAATCTTAAAGAGATTTTAAGTTTGAGGCTCTTCTGTTAATAGATGACATTCATTCTTGCACAAATGGATTCCTATTCATAAATTCCTTCTCTGTATTTGTATCTTCTAACTAATTGCCCGTTTTCTTCTCAAAGTTTTAACATTTCAGGTTTCTACCTGATATCTTGATCTACTTGGAGCTATTATTTGTGCAGTTATTAAATAATCTAATTTCATTCTTCTGCATGTAGCCATGCAGCTTTCTCAGCATCATTTGTTTAAAATACTATTTTGCTTTGTTTTGTTTTCCAGTGCATATTTTTGGACTCGTTGTCAAATATTAGATATCCATTATGACATAGACTCATGTTTGGGTCTTTAATTCTATTTTATTAGTCAATAAGTCTATTTTTTATGTCTATACCATCTTGGTTTCTATAGCTGAATAATATATGCTCAAATATGGACAGGAAAATTCTGCAGAAATGTTCTTTCTGTCAAGATTCCTTTGTCTATATAAGCCTTTTATAAGTGAATTTATAAGTAAATTTCATATTTTTTTCTATTTCTGTGAAGGACGCAGTGGATACTTTGAGGTGGCTTTTGATGAGAAGGCCATTTTCACATTAATAAGTCTACCATTTCATAAACACAGGATTCATTTTGTAGTGTATTTCTAAACCTCTTCAATTATTTTTCATAGAGGTCTTGAGTGTCCTTGGTTATGTTTAATACAAAAATTTTATTGTCTTTGAGGCTATTGTAAATGGGGCTGTTTCCATGATCTCTTTCTCAGCATGATGTTGCTAATGTTCTTGTTGCTGTTGTTGTTGTTATAGAAAAGGTCCAAGGGCCTCCCCTCCCATTGATGCCAGATAAGACAGTTTTGTGGAGTCTTGATGCCCCAGCATAGGGGATGCTAGATAGATGAGGCAGGAGTGGGTGGATGGGTAAAGAAGCATGCTCTTAGAGACAAAGGGGATGGGGAGTGGGATGGGGGTTTGCAGAGGGGAGACCTGGAAAGGGGACAACATTTGAAATATAAACTAATAAAATGACAAATTTTTAAAAAGTAAGAAAAGTAAAGGTCCTAGCATTATTTACAACTTGATTTTTTGTATCATGTCACTTTGTTCATTGATTGATTGTTTCTAGAATTTTTCTGGTGGCATCACTGGGATCAGTCATGTAAAAACCGTATCATTTTGAAATAGGAATGATTTAACTCCTTTTTCTACTTTTATTGCTTCAGTTTCTGACTCTTATTGCTCTGGATGAAACATTTTGAGCACTGTATTGATTAGCTGCAGGTCTCTATGATGTTATGTTAGCAAGAGATAAAGTTGGGGCAGGATCTGGATTTCAAACAGGTGTTAGAACATGTGTTAAGGCTCTTTTAATTGTCAAGTTAAAAATACTCTGTAGGATTTAATGTAAGTTTCATTGATTGTACACCTTCTAATTGTGTTTGTGTTTTGAAATTCAGCATCTCGGTTATGGAGGTCTATCAACAAGCTTTTGTTTTTTTTTCCCTGAGTATTGCAAGGCTAACTTATGCAATGTAAAAGGGAGAAGGAAGAAGGGGAGGAAAAGAGAGGAGATGAAAATTTGTAGGAGAAAGGGAGATGATGTGAATGGAAGAAATGGGAAAGGAGCAAGGCAGGAAGAAGGAGTGAGGAGAGAAGGGGGTAATTGCATTAATGCACACATGTATACACACACGCACACACACACACACACACACACACACACACACACACAATCACTTTCTCTACTCAAATTATTTGTTAATATTCCTTACCTGAATTAAGCATTTGCACTTTGTTATTATTGTCTCATATTTCAAAATCAATCTGTTTAATGTTTTATAATCTGTATCTTCAATATTTACTAATTTGGTAAACTACCAGAAAACAGAAAGTAGGAAGTAGGAATTTCTGGGGTTGGAGAGGTTGTTCTGTAGTTAAGAGTACCTCTGCAGTGGTGGTGCATGCCTTTATTCCCAGCACTTGGGAGACAGAGGCAGGTGGATTTCTGAGTTCGAGACCAGTCTGGTCTATAGAGTGAGTTCCAGGACAGCCAGAGCTACACAGAGAAACCCTGTCACGAGAAAGAGTACCACTGCTCTGCTCTTACAGAGAAAGTGGGTTTAGTTTCCAGTAATGGCAACTTAAGACAATTGGTAACTTCAGTTCCAAGCTATCAGTACTGTTAGTGAGCACCAGGCATGGGTGAAGTATACTTACATGCATGCAATATTCTTATGAAATAAAACCAAATACATCTTTTTTAAAAATGTCACATTTTTAAAATGAATGATGAGTATGCATGAGTGGTTAGGAAACCCTGGGCTTCACTAAAGGATCAAGTACAAGGAGGATGGAAAATGAATAGAAGGGCATTTGATATGGGTTTTTCAAAACATCGAAACTCTGTCTCTTTAGCCATGAATAGTTTTCCAAAGCATCATATCTGTTTCTCTTTAGCCATGACCTTCAGCTTGGGATTTGCCTTATTCTGCTAACTTTTTCAAGATGGCATAACATTTCTGTATCTGAGAAGTAAAAGTGACAATTCCTGTCTTAATTTTGAGAAGAATTTTAGATGTTCGATTAAAAAGTTTGTCAATACGTGAGGCATTGAGCAGCTCTCTCCAGGTCTCTGCCAAAAGAAGATTGTTTGCTTTGTCATCATTTGCATTTCTTTCTTCATTTTTAGGACTTAAACCTAGCAGTCTACCACTGTGACACTTTTTTGAATTTTATTTCAGTCAGGGTCTCAGTTGTAATTCTCCTGCTTCAACCTCTGATGTGCCTGAGATTACAGATTTCCATAACATGCTCAGAACACCATCATCTCTCTATTTGTAAATGTAACTTTTATTTCTCAGATGAAGTGATGAGATAAGTGCCATACCCAAGCAGAGCCGAGAGCATTTTCTTCAGTGTTATAATTATCCCTGGGCCTAGATCTGGAAGATTCTAGCCTCCATAAAATCTAATTTCCAAGCTAACTGATCCAGTCTGGCTTCTCTCAGCTGAAATGCTCTGCCTGTTCTCTTACTAACTTTGGTAATATGTTCTAATTTTCTGGCTCCTCATTCTCTGGCTTGTTCTGTCTTTATCTGTGTGTAGCATGTTGCAACCTGTCTTTGTAAAACTGTCCCAAGGACAAGAAAATGGGCTGCTTGGCAAGAATATGACATTGGCCAAGGACAAAGAAGTAGGCTTCAGGTAGGAATGTAACATTAGGCTAGAAAAAAGAAGTAATCTCAGGTAGGAACCTAAATATTAGGCTAGAACAAAGAAGTAATTTCAGACAGGAATCTAAATTTTAGGCTAGAACAAGGAAGTAGGCTTCAGACATGAAAATGACCTTGGGCTAGGTCAGGAAAGTAGGCATAGATATTTTGGTCATCCTGATAAGCCCTTAGAAACAGTGCTCACTGGAGTGTTCACATAATTGGGTTTAATGCCTTGCTTTATCTTTGATTATTTGTGTTTATTGTATTGCTTGTTCCTAGACTATTTGCATCTATTGTATTGTTAGACACTCAATCTAGAACTGACCTTAATACATGGATGTAATCAAAATGATATAAAAGCATAAGGGAGGAGGGAGAATGGGATAGGAGTTTCTAGGGGTGGAAGAAGGGGAAAGGGGATGACATCTGTATTGTAAATAAATAAAATATCCAATAAAAATAAATTAATTAATTAAAAAAAGAATGTTTTTTTCCTTTCTCTTGTAGCAATACCTATTTTTAAAGTTACTTTTAAAGATGAGTTTATTGTACACAACAAATAGGTGGGTTTTATTTCTTATTTCATTAGCCAACCTTAACCAATGTCCTTCAATTGGCCATTACAGGTCATTAATATTAACAGTTATCAAAATGTATAAGTCGAGTGCAGTCATTTTGTTCTATTTTTGTTTTATGTTTCTAGTAACTGTGTTTTATTGGTTATGAATTTGTTTTTTTCCTTTCTCTAAAGTCATTTGGCTGTTTTTATTCTCTTTTCAGTTCAAAATATTACTTCTAGCATTCTCTTTGGGGTTATTTTAGTGGACACAATTTTTTTTTTAGGTCTGTTAGTATATTAGAAAGTTTTACTTTTGCTTCCTCCTATGGCAGATAGTTTTGCCAGGCAGAGTAGTTTATTTTGACAGTTGTCATTTAAAATTTGGAGTGATTTGCTACAGGCTCTTCTTTCTTCTTTTCAGTCTCCATTGAAAAACCAGCCCATATTCTCACAAGCTATACTTATATGCGGCTTGTTTTTCCTTGTAAATTTTAATAATTTATACTTGTTCTATAAACTTGTTCTTTTAATCATTTTTTTCCACAGGGTAAATCTTTTCTTGTCTTGTCTGTTTGGTGTTATGTGTTTCTTGTATCTGTTTGCGTGTGTCTTTTATGAGTTTGATGAACTTTTCTTCTATGACATTGTTTAATTCTCTTGTCTATGCCACTGTGACCTGGGATTCTTCTCCCACATCCTTTCCTATCATTGGAAAAGTTTTGCCTTTTTGTGGTGTTCTAGATTTCCTGGATGGTCCTATCTTGTTATTTAATTATTTTATCTTCCCCTTTACCTTAACTTTGAGTCCTGATATTCTATCTTCTACTCGTTCGATTCTCTTTGTAAGGCTGTCTCTTGTATTATCTACATGGATTATTGAGCTCATCAATTCCTTCTTCACTTCAGCTTGAGTTCTCTTTAATACTTCTCCTTCTACTGAATTCTAATTTCAAAATATTCCTTGTCACTTTGTTCATTCATATGTGCATATTTTCTCAAACTCAGGTGTTTATTTTTATCCTATATAGTCAATAAAGTAATTACAAATGTCTTTTTTAACTCTTTGATTTCTTTGGCAAAGATTATGATTATTCCTTTACAGTCTGTATCCTAGGCAATTCTCAATAGAGTACATTCTATGGGGACTAGTGGAGATGTTGTCCTGTACACTCATATTGTTTTTACTTTTGTTTCTGTAATTGTGACCTGGGGGTATTGATTTATTTATTTTTTGTGTCTGATAGGAAAATGCTTTGCCTTAGTTGGGACTGGGGCAGAAGACAGACTATTAAAGATTGGCTGGGTAAATCTCCATACCTGAGTGTTTATTTGGACCAGACAAAGATGGCTTCTAAATCATGGGTCTAGAGGTAAGCTGGTTGGTGTGAAGATGGCAGTAGGTAGAGGGAATAGTAAGAAAGGGAAAAGGCAATTATCTTGAAGGGAAGTCTTGAGAATAAAGTAGATTCAAAAGTTGTCAACCTGGAGGTAGGCAGTGGAAAAGGTAGACACACGAAATAGGCAGAGTTGGGGCTACTCAGCATTATTGAATTTATTGCTCAACTCTTTGACCTCTCCATTCCATCTAATAGTGGATTCAAAATTTTTGGGTTGTTAAATGCAAACACATGATACATTTTTAAAGTTATAAATTTCATCAGTTAATATTTGCCATCATTAGTCTTTTAATACTGATTTAACAGACCTGATGATATTTTTTCTGGCATCTTTTATCTTTAGTTTTGACTGATATTCATTGGCTCACCTTTCAGTGCATGGATATCATTAATTCAGTACCATAAGTTTATTTTTAAAATTTTTTTTGTACATATTAACCCAGCTATTGTAATGAGAAAAAATAATGTCCATTCTCACTTAGGTTAAAATTTAACTTGTCTTGTTTCTAATTTAACTGCACATTTCTTGTATTTCAATTTTCTTTACTTCACTGGGGAAAAGGCTATTGTTATTCTACTTTTATGAATTGGAAAGTAAACTATAATTTACCACTTTATCTATCATTGAACAATTTTTCCTACTTGCATAATCAGGTACTACTCTCTATATCATGATGAGTAAAGTGAAAGCTATAATTTTCTGCAGATGAACTTTTCTGTTCACTAAAATGCTTTCTAACCCCTTTCTTCCAGCCTTTTCACTATAGTGAGACCAGATTGGAAGAATAATTTCTCTTCCTCTGTTCCCTCTCTTTTCTTTCCTCATCGTGTAGGGCAGGCATTCAAGAATTAACTTGCTAATGCCTCTACCTACTGCTAATTCAAATATCAACTGCTAGATCCTTACATATTTTCAATCGAATAAGGGTATTAAAATATCACATATAGAATATATTATGTTTTCAGGATCCTGATAGAGCACTAACATTATATACTGACAGTTGATTTACTCATTTTAATGAAAGTATATATTATATGTTTTAATGATCTGGCCATATCTATCTTAAACTCTGTTGTTCATCTTATCAGAGACCCTAGCACTTCCCCTCGAAGCAATGTGTACGTATTGCAGTGGTATTCGTGCATAAAATGTTTTTTTCTTAAACTGATGTATATAATTACTTGAGATAATATATAATTTTGCTGAACTTTATAATTTTCTTTAAGAATTTAAAATTAGCAACATTGAATTAAAATGTTCTAAGCTCATAACATGATATAACTTTCTCTTTATATTTTCTTTTGCAACAGATTTAATAATTGGTAATGAAATTATGCAAAATAGAATTGAATTTACTACAAAATAATAAAATACCTCAAAAACAATTTTAATCAAAGCATGATTAGTAATATTTGGTAAATAAGCTAGTGAAATATTACTATTTTACTAAAATCTTAATAATATAATTTGAATAAGGATACAAGGTTTACTTGACTGTAACAGTAAAGTTATAAATGATATCAGCTAAATTTCTAAATTAAATTTAAGTTATTGAGATGGTTAACATATTCTAATAAAAAAATAGGTTTCTCAAATTTGGTATGTATCTTAATACATTCATTATTCATTATATTGAAAGAAATATGGAAAACATTATTACACATTTCACCCACTGAAGTGACTTACTCAGATCATTCTATTAGGACTCATTCTTGAGATTAAGATTAATTGCATTGACAAAGGAAGTTTCAGGAACACCTATGTTTTCTGGTTAAGTCTCTTAAAGAGGATTTTAAGTATAGCAAGCTAAAAAAGGAAAAATATAACATATATGCTTTATAACATATAATGGGTATATATAACATTATAAACCCATTATTGGAGTACCAGGAAATGAAAAGGAGCTGAATCCTGTGTTCAGGAGATAACAGATTAAGGGAGTAGGACTTTGGGGCAAGATCCTACCCAGCTAAATTTAGATCCAGGCATGGTGGTACATACCTTAAATGTCAGGAGATAAAGCCAAGCAGATCTCTGATTTCAAGACCAGACTGAGATAGAGCCAGTTCTAGTTGAAAAGTCTAAATCCAAGCATGGTGGCACACACCTTTAATTTTAGGATCTCCAACTCCTTTTTATATCTTTGTTGACTGTAACTAACTTCTTTCTTTAACATTGGACATGGAAATGGAGTGTTTGGAGTTTGCCCAGCTGGTTTCCTGTCTTGATTCGGGGATTACAGTTAAGTGATTGAATGAATCTCAGAAGACACTCTGATCTTTGGACTTCTAACATTGTTGAGATTGCTATAGACTATGGGGAATTTTGAAGTTGAACAAAATGTATTTTTGCATAATACTATGTTTAGGTATGGCCCCCATAGACTCATATGTTTGGACAAGCCGATGGGGGACAAGGAGTGGAATGTGATGGCTTGTATATGCTTGGCCCAGGGAATTGAACTATTAGAAGATGTGGCCCTGTTAGAGTAAATGTGTCACTGTGGGTTTGGGCTTTAAGCCTCTCATCCTAGCTGTCAGTATTCTGCTAGAAGCCTTCAGATGAAGATGCAGACCTCTCAGCTCCTCCTGCACCATGCCTGCCTCGATGCTACCATGTTCTTGCCTTGATGATAAACAAGACAACTGAACCTCTGAACCAACCCTCTTATAAATGTTATCCTTATAAGAATTGCCTTGGTCATGGTGTCTGTTCACAGCAGTAAAACCCTAACTAAGACACCATATCAATAATACTTATTTAATTATATAAATGAATACTAATATTTATTTAAAAGATAATTCATTCTTTATATCATAATAAAATATTCTGCATAACTAATGTTTTATGTGACAGAAAATTGAGAGTATATTATTTCTACTCTCTTGGCAAAATATTTTAATCTAGTGTACAAATAAATTATTATGGAAATTCTAAAGTTCTTTTAAAATCAAAATTCAAAATATCAAAGTGTATGAAAAATTAGAAAGTAAATAATATTTGAGAAACTATTACAAATAGAAAATGAATTTAAAATATTAGCACACAAGTTCTTGTAATCAACAAAAGTTTACTGCTTTAAATGAGCTCTTATAAAAAGAGAAGAAGACAATGGCTTAATTAACACATGGAAACATTAAATATATTCAGAATTTTGAAATACAAATTAAAGAAAAATTTGTAATAAAGTTGCCTTGGAGGAGTCATTTCATCTCCTACCTTGCTTCTATCATTTCTTCCCACAGAGAGAAGACATTTGGTACATATTTTACTACATTCATTATTCATGGGTACTGAAGGCCATGTGAAAACATGACACATTTAACTTGATGAAGTTACCTACTAATATTATTCTATTAGAACTCTCCAATTACTATCTGCTACTGCCCATTGCTGCCACCAAATGAAAGGTTATTGATCTATTCAGAATTATTTATTTTAGAAATGTATTTTCTATGAAATTGACTTCCCATCCTCTACTCTGTGCATACGCATGCATGTGCATGTGTGTGTGTGTTTGCACATGCACATATATGTTTGTGTGTGTGTGTGTGTTAGAGAGAGAGAGAGAGAGGGAGAGAGAGAATTTAAATGTAGTCTACAAGTTATTGGTAGATTTTAATTAAAGTTTTTTTCCTCAATATTATATTCTCAAATGTTATTTATTATTTTTATCTTATTCATGTTTTCTTTATATGTGCAGTTTCAGAGAGATTCAAAGACAATGATGGAAGCCTTTGTTTTGGAGATGAAGAAAGTTGTGAGCCACTGTTTGGGTGCTGAGAATGGAGCCTGGACTTCTGATGAAATAACTAGTGTTCATAACCACTGTGCCATCTCCCCAGTGCCTGAATATTCATTTAATTATCATAGTTAAGATTTCAGAAATCTATTTAATGGAATACATGATTAAACAAAGAAATTAACTCTAACATCTTCACAAGCACCAAACATTGAATATCTAAGGATAGGAGAAGTATTGAATGACTTTTAGCTTTCACATTTATTATTTAAGTATCATTAAATTTTTAAAAAATGATCATAAAACAATATCTGCTTTGAAAAGCAATGAATTCAACTTAATATTTTGAAGATGTTTTTAAACAAAAATATCCACAGAAATAGGACAGTGATATAATTGTAGTGCTGTTTTCTTTTAGAGGATGCTAGCAAAATTGTTTTCTCTTTAAGCATTTTGACTGAATTCAATTCATGTTTATCAAATATATTAGCCCTGAGTCTTATGCTCAATCCTTAATTCTTTTTTCACATTGAGAGTTTCCTATACAATACAACCCTGTTTTTAATATCGATATATTTATTATGGAAGATTTCACGTCAAAAAATTAGTTGTTGGAAAAAGTGTAGTGCAGTAAGTTATGGAAATGACTGTGCATATCAGAAGAGTTTTTAAATAATGTTCATTGAGTGAAGAATATACTTAATATTATTTTAGATTTCATAATCTATTTTCCTATCCTTTCGTAATATGTTGTTTCTGTATCCTGTTTTCATACATTCTTTCTCTAATATCGTTCCTAAATTTTCTTATTCAATTGACTATTATTCTGTCATTATTTCTGAAAATTTTTGGAAAGAAAACACTATATTACCAAATGATTTATCATTGCATTCCTATTGTCAAATATATTAACATTATTCTTTTACTATTATTTGCATACTTGAAACTCAAATCAAATATAACATTTACACAGGAAAATATATGAGGTATATAGATATCTGAACATCAGATGAAGGTTCAGAAGAATCAAGTAGTGAAGACATAAGTTTTCAGTAATTTTTAAGTATTTCCAGAAAAATTTAAATACAAAAGACTAACTATACTTACACTCTACCTTAAAATATGAAGTAATTTATACAAGTCAATCTTCAGTAAAGAAAACCTTTGAAAAACAATCATAGATTTCACTAATAAATTTTTTCACAATATTTTACAAAGTTATAGGCAAAACATGAACATTGGTGATTATTACAGGTAAGAAAAATATTTATCAAAAATTATTTTCTGAACTTACCAAATACAAATATTTGACACCAGTGTGGTTATTTGCATTGCTCTAGATGTAAATTCTTAATTATATGTCAAAATTGAGCTTGGAAAAGAAAGAAACATAAAACTAAATGTGAACTATAAAGGTAAATATAAGAAATTTTATCTGAGCAAAATGAACCAGGGTTAAAAATTGTCCTACATACTATTTTCTTATAAATGCGTAACAAGAGAGTAGAAGCCAGTTTCCAGAAGTCCATGTAGGCCACCCACCAGTGGAGCTCTCTTATTCTTGGGATCCCTCCAACCCTATCCCTAATCTCTCTGTTCTTTATTGTTGTGTCTCAGCCCCCAAGTAATGTGGAGACATCATGCTCAACCAGAGGCCATACTGGCCAGAAAATCAGAAGAGGAAAAAGAAACCAAGAAACACCTATCCAGCAAAGACAAACACAGAAATTGGCACCTAGACCTGTAATCACTCCAAACCCAGATGCCAAAATGCCAGCATAAGAACACAATCAACAATAACCGAGTCAATACTTCTCTGGAACCCAACATTAAACTCTGAATATTCCAATACAGCTTAAGCAAAAGAAAAAGTCCTTAAAGTCAACTTCAGGAAGGTGATAGAGGTCCTTAAAGTGGAGTTGGATAAATCTCATAAAAAAGAGAAGAAAAGACAAACAATTAATAAATGAGACATCATGAAAAGCTTCTGTAAAGCAAAGGACATCTAAAAAACAAAACAGCAGCCTATAGAATAGGAAAAAACTTTGCCAACCATATATATATATATGAAATTGGACATCAATAAAAAATGATCCAATTAAAATGGTTCACAGCTCTAAACAGAGAAGTCTCCACAGAGGAATCACTAAAGATCTAGAATCACTTAATGAAATGTTCAACATCCCTGGTCATCAGAGAAATGCAAATAAAAACGGCTTTGAGAGTTCATTTTACATCCTGCAGTTTGGCTACGATCAAATACATAAGCAGCAGCTCATGCTGGGGAAGATGTGGAGCTAGGGGGACACTCCTCCATTGAAGGTGAGACTACAAACACGTACTGCCACTTTAGAAACCAATTTGGTGTCTTCTTCGAAAACTGGGGATATATCTATCTCAATACCCAGTTGTCTCACTCCTGGGAATATACCCAAAAGAAGCTCTACCATACCACAAGGACACTTGTCCAACTATGTTAACAACAGATTTATTTGTTATAACCATAACCTGGAAAGACCCTAAATTTCCCTCAAATGAAGCATGGATAAAGAGATCATGGTACATTTACACAATGGAGTATTACTCAGCTATTAAAATCAATGACATCAAGAAATCTGCAGGCAAATGAAAAGAACTAGAAAAGATCATTCTGAGTGAAGTAACCCAGATGTAGAAACACAAAGTTTGTACTCACTCACAAATGGATATTACCTGTTAAGTAAAAGATAACCATGCTACGATCCACAGACTCAAAGAAGCTAAGTAACAAAGAGGAGCCACTTGAATCTCACTGAAGAGGGAAAATAGAATAGATACCATGTGTAGACTTTGAGAGGGGACTGTAGGAGTGAGGGGTAGGGATAGGAACAGGAGGTATCATGTTGCTAGAGGACAGAGGGAGAGAATACCTGGGGAGACAACTAGAACCAGGGAAGAAGGAGGACATCTCTGGGACAAGCTAGAAATCTAGGGTAATAAAAACTCCAAAGAATCTATGAGGCTGACCCTAGCTAATATCCCCAGTAATAAAGCATACAGAATCTGAACTGGCTGTCTTTCATAATAGGCAAGTTTCCCAGCAGTCAGACTGGGATAACAATCTAGCCACAGACCCTTTGTTGTATAATCTGTTCCACTTGAAAAATGTGCTGGGTCAATGGTGGTGCAGAACTTATAGCAGTGGTCAACCAATTACTGGTTTAATTCGAGGCCCATGGCACAATAGGGAGCCCATCCATGCCTGACACTGTCTAGATGACCAGAAACTAGAGTCTGGATAGCCTAAAGACCTAGAGTAGAAAGAAACATTACTGGCCATAAAAAAGAAAAAAAATCAATAAAATGATTCCTAGCAATGTTCTGCTATATTTACAGATAAAAGCCTAGTCCAGTTTTTATCAAAATGGCTCCCTCTTGTACCTCTTACAGCTAATGGGAAGGGATGCAGAGACCCACAGCCTAACATGTGGAACAAAAGCTCAGATTAGAAGTCTTCATCCTTTATCAGGTTCCTTCCCCCCAGAGCTTAGTAATTGTTTTAGCATTTTCTACAGCCATTGAAGGACTTGGAGGCACCAGACCATGGGCAGTGCAAAACCAAATCAACTAAGCCTGGCTCATGAGAACTCATAGTGACTGATGTGGTAATTGAGGAGCCTGACTGTGTCTGTGCTATGTCCTTTGCATATACATTATGATTGTTGGCCTGTTTGGGGGAAGGAATTTCTGACAGTGGGAATGGAGATAAGGAATCTGACTCTTTTTCCTGCTTTTAGGATCCTTGTGCTCCCACTAGATTGCCACGCCCAGCCTTGGTGTGCAGTTTTGTGCCTGGTCTTAATTGTACTTTGTTATTCCATGATTGTTTGATGTCCCTGGGAGGCCTGCTCTTTTTTTTGCAGGGAAGAATGGGTTGTATATCCAGAGAAGAGGATACTGAGGCATTACTTCAGTGTGGATGAATTGTATGAGAGACAAATGAATAAAAATTTTTAAGTAAATATATAGCAAATAGCATTTAATGTTTCGATATTTCCTTCAGCCATTTAAGTCTGATTCTGACTGATGGGAATCAAGTTGGCTATTCCATTTACCAAAACTATTTTTAAGTTGGTAAAAATGCATTCATAGCTGTTTACAACACTGACATTCTATCAGCGTCCATAGTGATATTTTACTATCCGTTCGCATCTTGATAAACTTCTCTGTTCCATTCATGTGTCTCTGTGTGTGTATGTGGGTAAATGTGTGTAGTTGTATGTCTCTCTGTGTATATATCAATGGGTGTTCATGTGTCTGTGGGCATGTGCCTCTCTGTATATTTGTATGTGTTTATGTGTGTGTGTGCATGTGTGTATGTAAATGTGTCTGTGTGTATTTGTGTATCTATGTGTCTGTATGTCTATATGTATACCTGTTTGTGTACCTATGTGTGTTCCTGTGGGTGCATGTCTATATGTCTCTGTGTCTGTGTCTGTATGTGAGCCTATGTGTCTGTATATGTATGTATGTGGGCCTTTATATATGTGAGACTATGTGTGTCTATGTTTGTGTATCTCTGTATCTGTATATGCATATATGCATGTGTGTGTGTGAGTATGTATATGTGACTTAGTGTATGTCTATATATGTTTAGTTGTATGTTTGTGTGTCTTTTTGTTCCTCTGTCTGTGTATCTGTCTGTGTGTGTCTGTTTGTATGCCTGTATCTGTGTCTTTGTTTATCTGCGTATGTATGTGTGGGAATCTGTTTGTGTGTATTTCAGTGTGTATTTCTGTATATCCATGTGTGTGTATGGCTAAATTTTGTGTATATGTTTGTGTGTCCGTTTGTCTGTGTGTTTCTTTATATGTCTGTAAGTGTGTGTGACTTTGTGTTCCTGTGTTTATGTTTTTCTCTGTATACACAGACACACATATATATATGTATATGTGTGTGTGTTTGTTGTGTCTTTGTATATATGAATATTTGTCTATGTGAACATTTGTGTGTGTGTTTGTATATGTGTATAAGTGTGTATGTCTGTCTGTATGTTTGTGTGTGTCTCCGTGTGTATATGTTGTGTTTTTTTGAGTGGATGTATATGTATTGTTGAGTATGTATCTCTTTGCATATTGTATATGTCTATGTATGTGTGTGTTCATGTGTTTGTGTGTGTCTATGTGTTTGTCTATGTGTTTGTCTGTGTGTATGTGTTTGCACGCATGCACGTTTGTGTGTGTGTGTGTGTGTGTGTGTGTGTGTGTGTGTGTGTGTTTGATGACCAAGTCAGAAAGATTTTCAGGGTGGAAAGAAAAAAGAACTGGAGAAACAGAAATGAAAAGGAAATGAGAAAGAGAAAATGAAAGTTTCTGAGACAATAAAATACATATTTCTTAATACATATAGCAAGTAGAACTTTTTGAAAAATCTGTCTTGATTACCTATATATTTTATTTTATTTATATTCAAGATAAAAGTCAGAATTGTCAACAAATCACTAAACACAGACCAAAGCAATTTCTTGCCATGTCACTAATGTCAAATTTTTACAGGTGTCTTTTACCTCAAGTCCTGAAGGTTTCCAGAAGCCACATGAATTCCTCATGTAGTTGAAAATGAAGCCATTGTGAATCTAAATAGAAATGAACCTTCAAGAGAGGGCAAAAGATGTCAAATGTACAGCTTGCCACTGTTGTTGGGCCAATTTTCCTTATGCTGGGTCAGTGACCTCAGTGCCCAGGACTGTCAAGTAAGATGGTCTGAGCGACAACAGTTTTCCCAGAACTTTTGAACCTGGCTCAGACAGGAGACCTGGTGTGCCCCATGAACTGCATAGCAATGGACTCAAGAAAATGGGCAGTTGCCAGGGGATTTTGCTGAGATTTTTGAGTAGCCATTTTATATTATCTTTCACCTCATTGGGGATGAATATAAATCCATCTATAGAATTAGAGAGCTGGATTGATTGGTCTTAAAAGCCCTAACTTGGTTTCAAGTTATCACAGCTTTATTTGCTGTCTTGTGATATTATATCAATATAATCTTGTAACATTTCTGCACATTACTATGGGAGCAGTAAGACATTTTTAACCACCGTTTTAGAAAATGACCTGGAAAGAATTACCTCTAAACCTGTTTTGCTTTTACCTCTCAGGTTTTAGAAATCTATATAAAAACCTAAAATTCAATAAAATTGTCATTGAACTTTATTCACAGAGAATAAAATAATAAATATTTTTTCCCCAGGATTTGATACCGATAGAGTATGAGATACTGTTTCTACCTCATTTGAAAATGCCAGCTAGTTTTATTTATGCTTTGTAAAACTCAGCCTGTGAATATGCCACATGGACTTAATGCAGAGGATAGCTAAACCATAGGGTGACATATTAATGTGTTTATCTGGTTATACAGATATGAACTTAAGACCAGAGTATGAGTTAAACAAAAAGAATTACATAATTAACTCTCCAGTGAATACTTACATGTGGACATTGCTCTCAAGAAGTTAGCAGTAGAAGACATAATATGGGAATGGTTGCAGATGCTTCTGAGCTTGGGACAAAAGGATTGCAACAAATTCAAGGTCAGCACTGATGATATAGAAAGGTAATAGCTCAGTCAGTGTATTAATTAATAAATTAAATTATAATAAGTAAATAGCAAAATATATTTATGTCAAACAACTTCTTTAAAACTTTGTATCAAAAGAAGGGTTAAAGAGAATTTCAAGCAGTCCTTCATCTGTGCCAGCGCTCACTGAAACACTTCCTTTTTACATAGTGTGCAGTCCCAGATCTGTGTCAGAATGCACTGAAACGCTTTCCCTTCACTTGATACAATTCCAGTTCCTTGTCAGATGAGGCTGAAATAGAGGCCAGCGCCATGAAGTTCTCTAGCCTTGACCCAGATGAATCCAGACTCACCTGCTCCAGGTTCTACTCCCTAGGCAGCCAGAGAATTTGACATAGAGATACATATGCACAATAAAAGAAATGCAAGAAGATATTGCAGGTTCCTGGCAGCCATAGCATTGAGAAAATAAAACAGAACATTCACACAGATACATACAGGACTGAGTATGTTTTGCGTTATTTGCTATGCTATTCTGCTATGCAGAGTCAGAGTAGCAGAGATTTTTCCAAAGACATAACTGGATGAAAACTGACAAAATGACAGAATAGACTTTTAGAGGCTACAATCAAGATAAAGGTCTGCCTTAGGATTCCTATTGTTGTAATGAAACGCCATGACTAAAGCATCATAGGGAGTAAAGGGTTTATTTGGATTATGCTTTTGCATCGTTAAAGGAAGTCAGTACAGGAACTCCAAGGGCAGGAACTGGGAGGCAGGAGCTGAGGCAGCAGTCATGGAGAAGTATTGATTACAAGCTAGCTTCTCATGGCTTCCTCAGCCTGCTTCCTAATAGAAAATAGGACCAGCATTCCAGTGATGGCATTTCCCATAGTAGGCCTATCCCCCATCAATCACTAATTTTTAAAAACTGCCCTATAGGCTTGCTTGCAGCTCCAATCTTATGCAGACATTTTCTAAATTGATGCGCCCTCCTCTCTGATGATTCTAACTTGGGTCATGTTGACACAAAATTAGCCAGTATAAGTAAGTACCTTGAATAAAGAAATTGAATTTAGAGAAATTTAGAGGACTTAAAGTAATGGGGCACCATGCTCTCAGAGGACTACCATAGGTTATTTTTTTTTTAAAGAAACTGCCTAACATTTTACCTTTAGCTAATTATTCATGTATACATTTACAGAAGTAGTTAAACATGTATAACCTCCAGAATCATGTTCAATTATTTTGAATTGCTTTTGCAAACTTTGGATAACCATAAATAGCAACAATTTTGTTTCTTCCAAGATCAAAAAGTCTGACAAGTCAATTAACAATCTTTAGCATCTTTTCCTGCATTCAGCACAGAAATTTGATTTCTGGAAATCTTTCTTTAAAGTCTTCACAAAATACAAATTTGGGACACAAGGATATTCTTCATAATATTGTTTATGGCACATTTGTTCACCAAAAAAAAAATCCTGGAAAACTTTCAATGTGCCCGGCAATGTATCTGCTTTTTAAGAGAATAATTAAATACCATTAAAAGAGTGTTAGTTAATTATGGTACAGGCATATGATGAGTTATTATCTAGTTATTAAACTGATGTTTATAGATAGTTTAATGACAGAAAAAATGCTAATGAGTGAAAATGTACTTATGAAATAGCACTTACCATATTATCTGGGATATATAAAAATACATTAAAAATTGAGAAATATGCCAAAATATAAACAATTTGCCTTTTGGTGGTAGAAAATGAATGTTTTTTTTCTTTTTATACTACCTTCCACAAACAAGTATTCATTAAATTATCATTAACATAGAGCTAGATCTTTGATAAACTAATAATATTAGAACCTGAGCCAGCTGACCTGAAGGATTTGATTGAAGTTTGGCAGGTCTCCAGACAGCTTCTGTAGTCTCACTTCCCTAGAATGGCAGCAGCTGGACTCTGTGGACAACTTGCATTGTTCTTACAGGTTGCCTGCTCTATGCTTTTTATTGTGTATAAGTTACATGTATCTATTTAAGTTTGAGTTTTTATCAATTTTGACACATATTTACACAAATGCAATCATTATTCTACTAAAGTCTACAATATTTTTTCTGATTATCAAAAGTTGCCTTGCATTTTTCTTCTTTGAAGATAAACCTTAGCCCTATGCCTGGCACCAAATGGCAACTGGTTTGCTGTTTCATGCTGTCAATTCTATTTCCCTTGGCAAGTTTCATACAAGTGGAATAGTAGAATAAATGTCCTTCTCGCTTGACTTAGCTCATATACAGTTTTGAGGTCTATTCTATCCTTGCTACATGCTCCTGTGTGAGATTCCATTACAGATAGTTTTTAACTGTTTTTTTCATTTGTCTGTTTTGAAGACCCCATCTTCTGTGTAAAGTTTCATCCAACTGTGGCTATTGTAAATGCTCTATCTTGCTGGGAATAATGTTATGTGACTGTGATTCTGGCATTCAAAATGCCTTGAATTTGAACTACCAACCTCCCAAGTGCTGGGATATAACATTCCTGGTATGTAACAGGCCCAGCAAAACAGAACATGTATAACTACAGCTGGAACTAATTAATGCAGATCAATAGATGAAAATATAAGCAAATTATTACATAATGAGCATACTGGGATACTACTCAGCATTTCAAAAGCATTGAGAAGTTGAGGGGAGAAGCAGACACAACTTTGATCCCTAACCAAGAAGCTATCTGCAAGTGCAACGCTTGAAAGGAAAAATTAGTTACCTCAATGAAGTTTCATTTGGTATATAAACCACGCTTAAGGAAAGTCTGAGGTCCTATTATATCAGAAAATTTTCTACAAACACTTTCAATGTTTTCATACATTTTTTCTATGTAAATCTTGAATTTCATCAAAAAAATTCTAGAAACAATTTCAATTTTTTCATACATTTTTTTTCTGTATCTGATGCCCAACAGAAAAGAAACTCAATGGTAGTTTTGTAGAAATTTTTGTCTCATATTGCTTTTTTAGAGTCATTTCCTTTTTGTCTTAATTATCTTTTGCTTGCATATTATGTTTTCTGATTTTGTGGTGATGGGTTTTGTTGATTGTGTGTGTGTGTATGTGAGAGAGACAGAAACAGAGAGTGACACAGAGACAGACAGAGACAGAGAGAGACAGAGAAAGCAAGCAAGAAAGAAATCAAGAAAAAACCAAGAAAGAAAAAGATTTTTTGTATATTTTTCTTTATTTGTTTGGTTTTTATATTCTTGTTTGTTTTGTTGTGGTTGTTATTTGTTTGCTTGCTTGCTTCCTTGATTGCTTGTATTTCTTTTCTAAAGAAAGGCTGTGGAGGTTTGGAGAGTCAGGGATGATCTTGGAGGAGTTGATAGACAGGAATCTATGATCAGAATATATCACATTAAAAAAATTAGTGAAAAGTGTATACATGGAGGGATCCATTGCTTCAGCTACATATGTAGCAGAGGATGGCCTTATCTGACATCAATGGGAGGGGAAGTCTTTGGTCCTGTGGAGGCTGGATGCTAGAGTGGTGAGGCAGGAGTGGGTAAGTCGATGGAGAAGCACCCTGATAGAGGCAAAGGGGAGGGGGGAGAGGAGATAGGTGTTGGAGGATTTGTGGAGGGGTAACCAAGAAGGGG
Source organism: Rhabdomys pumilio (assembly GCA_030674055.1). NCBI lineage: Eukaryota > Metazoa > Chordata > Mammalia > Rodentia > Muridae > Rhabdomys > Rhabdomys pumilio. The sequence continues at coordinate 112,416,670 of JANHMN010000004.1, read as the reverse complement.
GATATCATTTGAAATGTAAATGAATAAAATGATTACCAGAAAACTCAGTGAAACATGTATACATAAAATTGTTTTTTCAATAATAATAAAAAAGCAACATTATTAAGTATGTAATTTGAACAAAATTGTTATCAAAAGTAACTTTTATAGGTTTTTTGTATCGTATGTATACATATTATTCAGCACAAATGTTTTTAAATGCATTTAGTTTTAAATAAGCTTCATCAGTATTTAATTGTCACAGAGTGTTCAATTAAAAAGCATATGTGTCTGTTTTCATTTTAATACTGTTATATTTGACAAAGGAAGTATTACATTGGTCAAAACAATCAGAATACTGAGATGAATATTTATTACAAAAATTCTCATATACTTTAAATGAAGTACCAAACTCCTACTGTGTAGCCCCCCACTACTTTCCAGTGGAAACCTTTTTTGAAACTCCAATAGTTAGAAATAAAATTGATTCAGTTTTTTCTTTTATATGTAACTGGAGTCTTGAACACAGAATTAGATATGGTCCCTACTCCCTGGGTTTCAGAATCCACAATGCCAGGCTAATTTTCTTTCTATTCAGTCCTATATTATACCACATACTTGGCAAAAGCATGTTTACTATTGCTGAGATAGACTCTTGTGCCCTGATATACTATTGAAAGTTCACAGTTCTTTGAAAAACCAAGGCCTTGGGCATGCTGGCAGGCCAGGAAAATAACACACACATGTATCATAAAAGTAGACTTCTGTGTGGAGTGGAATTCTAATAATGGACTGCCTTTTTCTAGTCAATATTTAGTGAAGCTTCCCAGAAACAGTTAACAGGCCAATTTTATGTACAACCCCATGAAATTCTATAACCTAGCACAGTATCTGAAACATTGCAAACATTTGTTGCCTGGTGCAGCAAATAAAATATGTAGTTAAGACAAAACATTTGAGGACAACAGTAACCATTGTGGTTTATAAAAATCTGTGGTTTTCATGTTCATGATGTAATCTTAGAAAACTTTGAACATTTTTTTCTGATTTTTTCCAAGGGGACAATTTTTTTTTACTTATGAAGAAGAAGAAACTAATGTCTTGTAAGAATTCACTTGTTTGGACAAAAAAATATGATAAATTTTACATATTGAAAAATAGTATATCTCAAATATTGAGCTAAGTAAATGAATTGTTCTATCCAATAGAATTTGTTTAAATACACACTATGCATCATTTGGTAGTGATATTTGAATTATTCAGAAAAGTCCAAAGATCCCATATATCTTACATTCTAATACAGGATTCATAGTGTTTGAGGTAGTAGAAAATGAAGTACAAAAATGTACAAATAAGTTAATATATAACATGTCTGTTTATATTGTCGCATATTTATTCATTTGTAGCTTAGATATTTTTAGCTGTGGATATTACAAGTCTGGTGTGTATTCCAAATTTCCTAAAATTTATTTTTGAGCAGGGTAATAATTTAACTCAAAATAATCTAACTGGGTTTCTTCACATGTTGCTTGAATAAAGGCTTGAGAAAACAGTATGTACTCTCCAAAATTATAATAAAAACAGAAAGACAGTGCATAGGAAAGGACTTTAGAAGAAAGTTGGTGTAAAGTCTAGGGATTGTTTACCATGTATCTCTCTCTATGGAAAATGTAGCTGACAAAGACCTACAGCTGCTATGCTCTAAAATCTCCTGTGGCATTGACACAGTCCCAACCACTACTCTCAAACTCTGATGGAACGTGGTAGGGAAAAATAAATGATGAACCTTGTGCTGGTTTGAGTAAGTATAGCACCATAGGCTCATATGTTTGAATGCTTGACCCATAGGAAGTGGCACTATGAGAAGATGTGTTCCTGTTGGAGGAAGTGTGTTACTGTGAAAGTGGGCTTTGTGGTCTTATATATGCTCAAGGCATGCCCAATGGCAGGGTCTCCTGCTGCCTATGGTTCAAGATGTAGAACTCTCTTGGTACCTCCAAGACCACACCTGCCAGCTTACTTTCATACCTCTTACAATGATGATGATGGACTAAAACTCTGAAACTATAAGCTAGTCTCAATTAGAACTTTTCTTTTATAAGAGTTGTCATGGTCATGGGGTCTCTTCACAGCAATAGAAGCCCTAACTAAGACAAATCTTTTTAGAATGATGGGATATTCCAATGTCCAGGTTTGTGTTGCAGAAGTGCTGATATCCAGACTGAAACCTTCCTCATAATCCCAGTCAGAGGCATACTTCTATTCCATTTATTTATTGACTTGTCTCTATACCAATACCATGCAATTTTTATCACTATTGCTCTGTACTACAGTTGAGGTCATGGATGATGATTCCCCTAGAAGTTCTTTTATTGTTGAGAATTATTTTCACTATTCTGGGTTTGTTGTTGTTGTTGTTGTTGTTGTTGTTGTTGTTTTTCCATATAAAATTTAGAATTGCTCTTTTCATGTCTGTGAAAAACTGTGTTGGAATCTTGATGGGAATTGTGTTGAATCTGTAGACTGCTTTTGGTAGGATGGGCATTTTTACTACATTAATCTTACCAGTCCACGACCATGGGAGAACTTTCCATCTTCTGAAGTCTTTTTTCTATTACCTTCTTCTTAGACTTGAAGTTCTTGTCATACAGATCTTTCAATTGTTTGATTAGAGTTACATCAATATATTTTATATTATTTGTGACTATTGTGAAGGGTATTGTTTCCATGTTTTCTTTCTCAGCCCATTTATCATTTGTATAAAGGAAGGCTACTGATTTGTTTGAGTAAATTTTATAATTAGACACTTTGATGAAGTTTTTTTGCCAGCTGTAGAAGTTCTCTGGTAGAAGTTTTGGGGTTGCTTAGGTATACTATCATATCATCTGCAAATAGTGATACCTTGACTTCTTTTTTTTCTATTTATATCTACTTGAACTTTTTTTACTGTCTTATGGCTCTAGCTAGTATTGATCTAGCTAGAACTTTATTGAATACATATATATATACTGAGTACTATATTGAATACATATGGAAAGAGTAGGCAGCTTTGTCTTGTCCCTGATTTCAATGGTATTCCTTCAAGTATCTCTCCATTTAATTTATATTGGCTGTTGACTTGCTATATATTGCTTAAATTATGTTTAGGTAAATGCCTTGAATTCCTGATCTTCCCAAGATTTTTAACATGAAAGGGTGTTGTTATTTGTCAAAGGCATTTTCAATGTCTAATGAGATGATCATATGATTATTTTTAGTTTGTTTACACAGTGGACTACATTGATGGATTTCTGTATATTGAACCATTCCCGCAACCCTGGGATGAAGCCTACTTAATTGTGGTGAATGATCATTTTGATGTGTTCTTGGATTCAGTTTGTCAGAATTTTGTTTAATAGTTTTCCATGGATATTCATAAGCAAACTTGGCCTGAAGTTCTTTTTCTTTGTTGTGTTTTTGTGTGGTTTAGGTATCAAAGTAACTGTGGCTTTGGAATGATTAGGTACTGTTCCTTCTGTTACTATTTTATGGAATAGTTTGAGGACTGTTGGTATTATCTCTTCTTTGTAGGTCTGATAGGATTCTGCACTAAAACCATCTGGCCCTGGGCTTTTATCAGTTGGGATGTTTTAATGACAGCTAATATTTCTTTAGAGGATATCCAACTGTTTACTTAGTTTACCTGCTCTTGATCTAACTTTGTTTTATGGTATCTGTCTGGAAAAGCATCCATTTCATCTAGACTTTCTCCAGTTTTTGATAAGTAAAATTTTGTAGTAAGATCTTATGATATTTTTTGAATTTCCTTAGTTTTTGTTGTTATATCTCTCTTTTCATTTCTGAGTTTGTTCATTTGAATACTGTCTCGGTGCCCTTTAGTTAGTTTGTCTAATGGTTGTTAAATTTCTCAAAGAACAAGCTTTTCATTTTTTTGATTCTTTGTATAATTCTCTTTGTTTCTAACTGGTTCATTTCAGCTCTGAGTTTGATTATTTCATGCTGTCTACTCCTCTTGGGTATATTTGCTTCTTTCTGTTCTAGACATTTTAGTTGTGCTGTTAAGTTGTTTATATGGGATCTCTCCAATTTCTTTATGAAGGCACCCAGTACTATGAATTTTCCTCTTAACACTACTTTCATTGTGCCCCATAAATTTGGGTATGATGTGCCTTCATTTTCATTGCATCTGTAAGACTTTAATTTCATTTTCTTTCTTCCCTGACCAAGTTCATCAAGTAGAGAGTTGTTCAGTTCCTATGACTGTAGACTTTTTAATTGTTATTAAGGTCTATATTTTTTCATGCTATTCTGACAGAATTCATGGGATTTACAATCTTCTTGTATCTGTTGAGGCTTGTTTTATGTTTGATTATATGGTCAGTCTTGGAGAAGTTTCCGTAAAGTACTGAAAAGATAAATTCTGTGGTTTTAAGGTGAAATGTTCTGTGGATATCTGTTAAATCCATTGGGTTCATAACTTCTGTTAGTTTAACTGTGTCTCTATTTAGTTTCTATTTCAATGACCTGTCCATTGGTAAGTTTGGGTTGTTGAAGTCTCTAACTTTTATTGTGTGTGGTTCAATGCAGATTTTTCGTTTGATGAGTACAAAGTGTCCTTCCCTGCATCTCCTGATAACTTTTACTTGAAAGTCTATTTTATTAGATATTAAAATGGCTACTTCAGCTTGTTTCATGGGACCATTTTCGTGGAAATCCTTTTCCAGCCTTTTACCCTGAGGTAATGTCTGTCTTTGCCATTCAGGTGTGTTTCTTGTATGCAGTAAAATGCTAGATTTTGCTTGCCTATCTAGCCTGTTAGTTCATGTCTTTTTATTGGGGAATTGAGTCCATTGATGTCAAGAGTTATTAAAGACAATTGGTTGTTAGTTGCTGATATGATTGTTGTTAGAGATGGTATTACAACTGTGATTCTCTCCTTTTGGGTTTGCTGTAAGAATTTTAATTTCTTGTTTTTTCTTTGGTGTAGATGCCCTCCTAGAATCCTCTGTAGGGCTCGATTAGTAGAAAGATATTTTTTAAACTTAGAGAAGTCAGAGAATATTTTGGTTTCTCCATCTATGATGATTGAGAGTTTTGATGGGTATAGTAGCCTGGTTTGGCATTTGTGTTCTTTTTGGGTCTGGATGACATTTGTCCAGGATATTCTGGCTTTTAGTGTCTGTGTTGAGAAGTTGTGTATTTATTATATGTCTGCCTTTATATGTTACTTGGCCTTATTTTCTTACTGCTTTTAATAGTCTTTGTCCTTTGAATTTAGTGTTTTGATTATTATGTGATGGGGGGATTTTATTTCTGGGGGTCCAATATATTTGGTCTTCTATTGACTTCCTGTACTTTTATCACTATGTCTTTCTTTAGGTTAGGAAAATTTTCTTCTAAGAATTTTTTGAAGATGTCTTTTGAGCCTGGAATCTTCACTCTCTTGTATTTCTACTATTCTTAGGTTCAGTCTTTTTATTGTGTCCTTAATTTCCTGGATGTTTGGGTTGGGAGCTTTTTATGCTTTGTATTTTCTTTGACTATTGTGGCAATATCTTCTATGGTGTCGTCTATGCCTGATATTCTTCTGTCTCTTGTATTCTGGTGGTGATACTTGCATCTGTAGCTCCTCACTTCTTTTCTAGGTTTTCCATTTCCAGGATTGCTTCCATTTGTTATTTTTTTTATTGTTTCTACTTCCATTTTTAGGCCTTGAACCACTTTGTTCAATTCCCTTACCTGTTTGATTGTTTTCCTGTATTTCTTTAAGAGACTTATTTGTTTCCTCTTCAAGAACTTCTACCTCTTTGGCTTTGTTTCCCTGTATTTCTTTAAGTGAGTTATTATATCCCTCTTAAAGGTCTCTATTATCTTACTGAAATGGGATTTTAGATCAGAATCTTGCTTTTCTGGTGTGTTGTGGTATCCAGGACTTGCTATGGTGGGAGAACTGTGGTCTAATGGTGTCAAAACAAATTGTCTTCTGATATTTATGTTCTTGTGTTTGCTTTTCACCATCTGGTTCTCTCTGATATTAACTGGCCTGGATGTCTCTGTCTGGAGCCTGCCTCCTGTGTCCATGGTTGCAGCAGTTTTCCTGGGATACCTGTTTCTCTGACTGCAGGAGATCTTCTGGAGAACCTGTGTACTGAGGGGGAGTGAGAGGGGCAGACATGCTGATCTGCACCTGCAGAGGTGGAGGCTGTTGCTCTGGTTGCAGCAGATCTCCTAGGAGACCTGCAGACTTTGGGTTGGTGACAGGAGTAAAAAACTCAACCTGCCCTGGCAGGGGTGCAAACCAGAAGAGAGACAGGATTTGCTTGGAGGGAAAAGGTTCTGAATCCTCCAGGCACCTTTTGGATCCCAGGTGGTGGTCTTACCTTTGACCTTGCTTCAGCAGGTTTCCTGGGAGCCCTGTAGACTGTGGAGCTGGGGAGATTGGCAGACAGGTCAATCTTTCCTAGTGGAGATGCAGACTGAAGGGATGGATATCCTCCTCCACACTTTCAATTGCTCATGTCTATCTTCACGTGCTTCTACCCACTTATTTTTGTCTGACTTCCTTCTTTCTTCTTTGTAGTTTTCACTCATTTTCATAACAATTCTTGGCCAAAGTTAGAAATGCTTCCAAGAAAGTACATTTTGTTCTTACTAAAAACATTGCTGGCATTAGACAGAGTTGTTCAATAGTAATGAATGGCCCGGAGCTGCCCAATAGCTGAGAGTCCATTTCTTTGGAAGGCTTCGAAAGTTCTCCTGTTTCCTTGAGCTTTCATTTTCAGTGTTTGTATAAAACTCTTAGAACCCTCTTTAAGGAATGAAAATGATTGTCCTGAAGTGCTGTGGTAACACTGTAGAAAACCAGCTGTTTTTTTGGTGTCTTATAATCAGGTTATCCTTTTGTTTACATTTTTAAATTTTTTTCTTCACAAAAAGCCTAAGATAAACTTAAATTTGTCAGTATTGTTAAACACTCTGATTCATCAATATCAAAATGAATGTTACACACACACAATACACTCACATACATACACATAGACACACACACACACACACACCCACACGCACACACACACACACACACACACACACACACACACATTACTTTCAGATCTCTTTCTGTTGCTATGTTAAGAGTTTTCTGATTCACACCTGAAAAGTTTAATGTAATTTGTTTTGAAGTAACTTACCACAGAATGTTCCTAAGGCTAGTAATTTACTATCAGGAAGGGTAAAATGTTGGAAATCATTCTTCTGTGGGTCTTCATCAAGAGATACAGAAAACACAACAAGAAGAGAAAGTACATTTTTCTGCATAAAGCATAACTTTTATTCCCAGTTTCCATGCACCTTCACTTATCTTTTTTCAGTTTCACTTAAGCTATAATGGAAAGGAGTCTGTAGTAACCAAATGGTACTGGATCTCAGCTGAAATTCACCTCATTTATCAGATACAATTACCAAGGGAAACTCCAAGTCAAAAGTGTCTAAGTATATTTATTTTGCAGAGTGTTGTGAGGACAGAATTTGCTCTTTATCTACACAGGAGTTAAAAACTTTTTTAAAAAATGCTATGAAAACACTGTGTGAGTTTTTGTAATCTTAACCATTATCAATGCAACAATAGGTTCTATCAGATGCTTTATTTTTAAAAACTGAAGAGTTTATCACTTTTGCTGCCTGAAGAAATTGTCACTTTTGAAGCTGCTTTATTAAATAACATTTGAGGTCAGCAAAGACTTCCTTAATTGTAAATCTTAATGTAAAGTTCATTTTTCTATCCCACTCCTAAGCCTTTATCAGTGACTCCTCCTTTACTCCTTTAAGGATATATTTCTTTATATTTTATATGTATATGTGTATGCCTGCATGTCTGTATGGACATCATGCATTTATTGGTGTAGGTGGAGGTCAAAAGAGGGTATCAGATCATCTGGAGCTAGAACTATCAAATAGCCAGTGTGAGCTATTTGAAGTGGGTGCTAAAAACAGATTGCACATTCTCTGCAAAATCAGTCAGCTCTTTTCACCTCTGAGTCATCTGTCCAGATTCTCCTTTATTAAAAGCCTTTTCATTTGACTGATTTATTCCAGTCTCATTGCCTGGTCTTTAGTGCTTGAATCTGGGTTTGCCTCTAACTGTTCATCTGTAAACATACTGTTGTAGATACATCTTGAAGTCTCTCTATATCTTAACCCTTTCCACAGATGGCCTCATGTAGCCCAGCCTAACCAAGAGAAATAGTGGGAACATTCTTGCTTTAATCTATGATGTTTTGAGGTGGTTTGTTTTACATTAATACCTGAACAGAATGAATTACAAAGGGTTGCTTGTTTAAGTGTTTCTATATATATTAATATATATTTTAAAATATAAATCTATAGCATTTTATGTAAAGTAACATTGTAAATTGTGCCTTGTCATTTTATTTTAGTAATATATTTTATGACAGTAAAATTCTTTTAACATCATTAATATAGTTTCAGTCTTTCAATTTTGATGTGCACACATTATCACTTAAATAGTGTCTTTCTTATTGGATGGCAAAGATATATTCATTTAAGGTGTTTAATTCAATATATCTTTGATCTCTTTTGTCGATAAATAAAACATAGTGCTGGACATATAAGTCTCAGTTACATCAATTATTTCATTTATTCTGTGAGTGACTATACAAAACGAACAAAGGAACCTGCTGAATTAGATCAACCTGTATACTTTAAGGATGTAATAACCTCAGAATGCAAATCAGGTGATGTATGTTATGTTGACAATGATACCCCCCTGCATGGAACAGCTCAACAAACCAGCTGAAGAAGGACAGGTCATTCTTCACACTGGCTGACTAAAAACCTTGATGATGAAATGAATATTTGCTGAAGAAGAGATGATCAGGACTATAATTATGAATCATCATCACATCAAGGACATATAAAGATCTGGATCTTCATAAGGACATTCTGATTATTAAGTATATTGATTGATAATTGTTTCTTTTGTAGTAGTCAAACTATGTACAATTTTCAGCTTAAACAGCAAGGGAGGAGCTATAAAGAAATTTTAATCCAGTAACATGGCTTCTCTGGCAAGGGCTTCACATCCAAAGATCTTCTAGGTCTATATGATTCAGCTGGAATGGCACATCTTTAATTCCTCAGGCTGGAGGAGCACAGACATGCCCTTACTACCTATGTAAGGGTAGTAAGATAACAATGTAGGTAAGGTTAAGTTGTAGAAGGAAGCAGCCATGTTCTTTTGAGGAGCAGACAAAGTAATGAATCAGAAAAAGATTTGACAGAATGAGTCAAAGATGGGATAAGTCCATCTCTCAGGAGGACAAGAAAGAATGAGACAGAGAGAGAGAGAGAGAGAGAGAGAGAGAGAGAGAGAGAGAGAGGTGTTTTACCAAGACAGATCTCACAGGTGTAGACAGAACAAGCCAGAATATGAGAATATAATGCCAAGGTTAGTAGGCATACAAGTAAAGTAATTCAGTCAGATGCTGAGAGAAGCCAGTTTGAATCCATCAGCTTGGAGAGGAGTTTAAGCCAGAACAGCTGAGCTTAACCACCCAGCCAGAGTCCAGAAAGAACTAGAAAGAGTGAACTTATTATAACTTACTACTGAACTTATTCAGTAGTAAGCCTCTAAAATGACAGTTACAGCTGGTGAATTACAGTTGTATTTACATGTGTCAGATGAATTATTTATTCCTAGACACTGTTTCTGTTATGGCTAGTAAGAAGAGATGTTGATATAAATGCTGTATAGATATCTAAACAATTTCCTCTAATTCTTAAGTGGTTATTGCCCAAGCCAGAACATTTTTCTCACTTAAACACAATGGCTAGGACACTCTTGATTATCCCAAGGACATCCTCTGCTGATCTCTGACATTTTCTCTGAGATTATCTGTCTCTCTTTGCATCCATTCCACTGACTGAAGTGTAGCTTTGTTATCTTCTATCTCTAAGCATAAGGGCAGATGCTATGTTCCTTTTTGTGTTTTATTATCTACAAAATTTCTTTCAGCAGCGAAGTAAAACAAATCACTGAGTTTGCTTTTTTTTTTTTTTTTTAATTCTTATTTTCTTGGAATCCGTGTCAGGCAATGTCTTTAAAACTACTTTCCAATACATTTTCCAGTTTTTGAATATTTTATGCAGGAAGGTGATTGAGAAACTCTATGAGTCCAGAATAAATTTTATCTCATTAAAAAAATTAGTCACTCAGCTAACAATTTTACTTTCAGTAAAAGTGGTTACTATTAATTTATGCTATGAATTGGATAAAGACAAGCATAGCTGAAACTCTTCTATTTTCTGTATTCTCTGTTCTAGAATCTGAATGGTTCTTATTCTCATTGAATTCAAATAAATCAATAGGAATGAAAGTTAGTTAGTCACTATGCTTGTATAAGGAAAAATACAGTATTTTCACTACTTATAACTTTTTTTGTATGTGGTTTTATGCTAAGGTCCTTTATCCACTTGGACTTGTGCTTTGTACAAGGAGATAAGAATGGATCAATTTGCATTCTTCTACATGTTGTCCTCCAGTTGAACCAGCATGATTTGTTGAAAATGCTGTCACTTTTCCACTGGACTCTTTTAGCACCTTTGTCAAACATCAAGTGACCATAGGTGTGTGGGTTCATCTCTGGATCTTCAATTCTATTCCATTGATCGTCCTGCCTGTCTCTGTACCAATACCATGCAGTTTTTATCACTGTTGTTCTGTTGTACAGTTTGAGGTCAGGGATGGTGATTCCTCCAGAAAAATTTTATTGTTGAGAATGGTTCTCGCTATTCTGGGTTTTTTGTTATTCCAAATAAATTTGCAAATTACTCTTCCTATCTCTATGAAGAATTGATTTGGAATTTTGATGAGGATTGCATTGAACATGTAGATTGCTTTTGGCAAGATGGCCATTATTACTAAGTTAATCCTGCCAATCCAGGAGCATGGGAGATCTTTCCATTTTTTGAGATCTTCTTCGATTTCTTCAGAGACTTGAAATTCTTGTCATACAGATCTTTCACTTGCTTGGTTAGATTCACACCAAGGTGTTTTTTTATTATTTGTGACTATTGTGAAGGGTGTCATTTCCCTAATTTCTTTCTCAGCCTGTTTATCCTTCAAGTAGATGAAGGCTACTGATTTGTATGAGTTGATTTTAGATCTAGTCAATTTGCTGACAATTTGTTTATCAGGTTTAGGAGTTCTCTGGTGGAAGTTTTAGGGTCACTTAAGTATACTATCATATCATCTGCAAATAGTGAAATTTTGACTTCTTTCCTATTTGTATCGCTTTCACTTCCTTTTGTTGTCTAATTACTCTTGCTAGGATTTTCAGTACTATATTGAATAGGTAGGGTGAGAGTGGGCAGCCTTATCTAGGCCCTGATCTTAGTGGGATTGCTTCAAGTTTCTCTCCATTTAGTTTGATGTTGGCTACTGGTTTGTCGTATATTGCTTTTATTATGTTTAGGTATGGACCTTGAATTCCTGATCTTTCCAAGACTTTTACCATGGAGGGATGTTGAATTTTGTCAAAAGCTTTCTCAGCATCTAGTGAGATGATCATGTGTTTTTTTTCTTTGAGTTTGTTTATGTAGAGGATTACATTGATGGATTTCCTTGTATTGAACCATTCCTACATTCCTGGGATAAAGCCTACTTGATCATGATGGATGGTTGTTTTGATGTGTTCTCGGATTCAGTTTGCAAGAATTTTATTGAGTATTTTTGCATCGATATTCATAAGGTAGATTGTTCTGAAGTTCTCTTTCTTTGTTGTGTCTTTGTGAGGTTTAGGTATGAGCATAATTGTATCTTCATAGAATGAATTGGGTATAGTGTTCCTTCTGTTTCTATTTTGTGGAATAGTTTGGAGAGAGTTGGTATTAGGTCTTCCTTGAAGTCATGATAGAATTCTGCACTAAAACTATCTGGTCCTGGGCATTTTTTGGTGGGGAGACTTTTAATGACTGCTGTTATGTCTTTAGGGGATATGGGACTGTTTAGATGATTTATCTGTTCCTGATTTAACTTTGGTAATTGATATCTGTCTAGAAAGTTGTCCATTTCATCCAGATTTTCCAGTTTTATTGAGTATAGGTCTTTGTAGTAGGATCTGATGATTTTTTTAATTTCTTCGGTTTCTGATATGTCTCCCTTTTCAGTTCTAATTTTATTAATTTGGATACTGTCTGTGTGCCCTATGGTTATTCTGGCTAAGGGTTTATCTATTTTGTTGATTTTCTCAAAGAACCAGCTCTTGATTTTGTTGATATTTTGTATATTTATTTCTGTTTCTACTTGATTGATTTCAGCCCTGAGTTTGATTATTTCCTACCGTCTACTCCTCTTGGGTGTATCTGCTTCTTTTTGTTCTAGAACTTTCAGGTGTGCTGTCAAGTTATTAATGAATGCTCTCTCCAGTTTCTTTCCATAGGCACTTAGAGCTATGAGTTTTCCTCTTAGCACTGCTTTCATAGAGTCCCACAAGTTTTGGTATGATGTGTCCTCATTTTCACTAAATTCTAAAAAGTCTTTAATTTCTTCCTTTATTTTTTCCTTGACCAAGTCATCATTGAGTAGAGTGTTGTTCAGTTTCCACATGTATGTGGGCTTTCCATTGTTTTTGTCATTATTAAAGACCAGCCTTAATCTATGGTGATCTGACAGGATGCAAGGGATTATTTCATTCTTCTTGTATTTGTTGAGGACTAATTTATGGTCAATTATAGGGCCTATTTGGGAGAAGGTACCATGAGATGCTGAGAAAAAGGTATATTCTTTTGTTTTAAGATGAAATATTCTATAGATATCTGTTAAATCCAATTGGTTCTTGACTTCTGTTAATTTTATTGTGTCTCTGTTTAGTTTCTATTTCCATGATGTGTCCATTGCTGAGAGTGGGGTGTTGAAATCCCCCATTATTATTATGTGAGGTGCAATGTGTGCTTTGAGCTTTAGCAAATTTTCTTTTATGTATGTGGGTGCCCATGCATTTGGAGCATAGATGTTCAGAATTAAGAGTTCATGTTGGTAGATTTTTCCTTTGACGTGTATGAAGTGTCCTTTCTTATCTTTTTTGATTACTTTTGGTTGAAATGTATTGCTATATTTGATATTAGAATGGCTACTCCAGCTTGTTTCTTTGGACCGTTTGCTTGGAAGATTGTTTTTCATCCTTTTACTCTGAGGTAGTGTCTGTCTTTGTCACTGAGGCACATTTCCTGTATGCAGCAAGATTCTGTGTCCTGTTTATGTATCCAGTCTGATAGTCTACGTCTTTCTATTGGAGAATTGAGTCCATTGATGTTAAGAGATATTAAGAAAACTTGATTGTTGCTTCCTGTTATTTTTGTTATTAGAGGTAGGATTATGTTTGTGTATCTATCTTTTTTGAGGGTTGTTGGAAGATTACTTTCTTCCTTTTTCTAGGTTGTAGTTTCCCTCCTTGTATTGTAGTTTTCTATCAGTTATCCTTTGAAGTGCTGGATTTGTGGGAAGATATTGTGTAAATTTGGTTTTTTTCATGGAAAATCTTGGATTCTCCATCTATAGTGATTGAGAGTTTTGCTGGTTATAGAAGTCTGGGATGGCATTTGTGTTCTCTTGGGGTCTGTATGATATCAGTCCAGGATCTTCTGGCTTTTATAGTCTCTGGTGAAAAGTCTGATGTAATTCTTATAGGTCTGCCTTTATATGTTACTTTACCTTTTCCCCTTACTTCTTTTAGTATTTTTTCTTTGTTTTGTGCATTTGCTGTTTTGATTATTATTATATTTCTTTTCTGGTCTAGTCTATTTGGGGTTCTGTAGGCTTTTTGTATGTTCATGGACATCTCTTTCTTTAGGTTAGGGAAGTTTTCCTCCATAATTTTGTTGAAGATATTACTGGCCCTTTAAGTTGGGAATCTTCACTCTCATCTATATCTACTATCCTTAGGTTTGGTCTTCTCATTGTGTCCTGGATTTCCTGGATGTTTTGGGTTAGGAGCTTTTTGCATTTTGCATTTTGTGACAGTCGTGTCAATGTTCTCCATGGTATCTTCTGCACATGAGATTTTCTCTTCTATTTCTTGTATTCTGTTGGTGATGCTTGCATTTATTACTCATGATCTCTTTCCTAGGTTTTCTATGTCCAGTGTAGTCTCCCTTTGAGATTTCTTTATTGCTTCTACTTCCACCTTTAGATCCTGGATGATTTTGTTTAATTCCTTCACCTGTTTAGTTATGTTTTCTTACAATTTTTTATGGAATTTTTGTGTTTCCTCTTTAAGGGCTTCTACCTGTTTACCTGTATTCTCCTGTACTTCTTCAAGGGAGTTATTTATGTTCTTCTTAAAGTCCTCTATCATCATCATAAGTGATTTTAATTCTGAATCCTGCTTTTCTATTGTGATGGGGTGACCAGGGCTCGTTATGGTGGGAGAACTGAGTTCTGATGATGCCAAGTAACTTTGGTTTCTGTAGCCTACGTTCTTGCACTTGCCTTTTGCCATCTGGTTAACTCTACTGCTACCTGTACTCACTGGTTCTGACTGGAACCTGTCTTTCCAGTTATCTGGCTTTTGTCAGAACTCCTCAGAGTTCAGATGTCTCTGAGATCCTGAGCTCCTAGGTGGAAGAACTCCTGGAACTCAGGCTGCCTCTGGGATCCTGAAATTCTGCTTATCTAAGTGTAGTGGCTCCTCTAGAATGTCTCAGGATATGGTGTCTTCACAGGTGCAGACCAGCTAGGTGTCTGCCAAACCTCAAGGATCAGTTTTGGGTTCAGTAGACAGGTGCTACTTCTGTGAATATGGTGAAGACTGATTAATAAAGACAGCATCAACATCAGGTGTTCACATATAAATCACAAATATACACCTATACACACTTATATAACACACACACACATACAGATAGATAGAAAGAGAGAGAGAAAGAGAGAGAGTAGGGAAAAAAGGGGAAAAGAGAAAGAAGGGGGAGAAAGACAGCGAATTAAAATACATTTTATTGAGTATTTTATTTATTTACATTTCAAATTTACTTTATGGGAATTGGTGTGGAGTTTTTTGCGTGCATGAATGTCTGTGGAAGAGTGTTAGATCATCTGGAACTGGAGTTATCAATAGATAGCTATGAACTGCCATCTTGATACTGGGACTTGAAACTAAGTCCTAAGGAAGAGGTGTCACTGCTCTTAAATGATGAGCCATCCCTTCTTCCTGTTTTTGATTATTTTTAATATGAGTTGAGATTTTGTTTTCCTTACAATGTCCATATGTGAGTGTAGAGATATATCCTATGTCTAAACATACATTCCTAACATAGCGCTGCAGGAGGAATTTTCCCTGCTGTTAAAGTTTGTATACTAAAATGGCTTTCAAGCAGCAAAGTCTTGCTCACAATTTTTTAACTCACTGTAATAAAACAGATTAAAAGTAGAAGAAAGAAAGAAACATTATCAAGGCGACCATATGTTGTGCTACTTAGGAAACAGAGGCAGGTGGGTTGTACATTAAAGAATCATGTAACAATATTTTGCCTGGAAAACAACAGAAGAAATAATCAGCAAGCATTTCAGATAAATGCTACACCCACAACTTCTACATCACCTTTACCCCAGCATTTTGCAGCCAGGACAAATTGTAGGTCAAATGTTATGTGACTAGGTTGGTATCACAATCTTTCCACCAGAATTCTTGCTTGGTTGCAGGAAATGACTAATTCAGGCTCCATACCCCCAGTGCCAGGAGTCTTAGCTAAGGTCATGTTCATAGATTCCTGGGAGTTTTCATTGCACTACATTTCTTTCTTGTACTCAAAATGCCCCCAATTCCACTTGTCTTTTCCCGGTACTCTCACTGACCTAAGCCCTTTGCACCTATGCTACAGTTGTGTAGCTTGGTTTTGTAGAAGTCCTAAAATTAGTAGGAGGGGCTGCCCCTGACTCTTTGTTAGCTTTTGAGATCCTTTTTCACATTCTAGATTACCAATCCAGCCTTAATAGGAGACAGGGTGCCTAATCTTACTGCAACTTGATATGCCACATTTGGTTGATACTCATGGGGGATCTGCACTTTTCTGAATAGAAATGGAGGAAGAGTGGAAGGGGCAGAGAGGAGATGAGAAAAACTAGGAGGAGAGGAGGGGAGGAAAACTACCATCAAGATGTAAAAAGGAAAAACATCATAATAAAAATTCTTGTGACTATTCAGCCTATATACCTTTTAGTACAGTGAAGTTAGCAAAATCTAGAACATTTGATGTTTTTTTTTTTTTTTTTTTTTTTTTTTTTGTAGATGGAATGTACTAATACATCATGCTATGTGTAACTATTGGCAGACCTACCCACAGTTATTCCCTCAGTTGTTAGATACTTAACAAGAATTTACTTCTAAATTTTTGTACATTTTTAAACAACAGTATCAATAATGCTAACCAACCTACATGTTTGCTGAGGACCAAATGGCATAGTCTAAATTCTCTATGAACATAGAAGGCTCTTGTCATATGTATGCTGCTTGTAACAATGTTTCCTGAGTCTTTGCTGGAAATGTAAACAAATGAAGCAAACTTACAGCTTTACTTTCGCCTATTTTTTTTTTAATTATGAAAGCCAGAAAACTTGTTAACTATTAATATATGCACTCCCACTTTTTTTATTTTCCTTGAGCAACCTATCATAACAACTTTGATAGCCATGGCCCAGTGCTTCCCGGGACTACTGAAGCACTTACGTATTATTCTTTTTAAAATTATAACCTGTATAGTGTTAAAGCATGTTTATATTAGAATACTCCCTAACAATGTGAAACAGAGTATTTTTGTCAGATGTAGATGGAAAATAAGAAACAAAAATAAATAATAACTTGGATTTTTAGAAGCTTGTCAATACCTTGTCTTAACTCATCTGAGAGTCTGTCCCTAATTGCTTGTAGTGCTATGAAACTCTCTCTGAAATCTGCTAAACCGAGACAGGCATTCAACTGCACTTCGGCTCACTTGCCCCTCTCTGACCATATCATTAGTAAGAGCCTTGCATCACAGGAAAATGAAAGGGAGATTTAGACAGTTACATGTGTGCTCTTCTTTGGAATCATTATCAGCTGCTAAAGTTTAAATGAATATTTGATGAATACGCCTTTTTTTTTAAAAAAAAAAAAAAAAAGGAAATGTAAAAGTCTTGTGCATAAATGTATACTTTTACAAACTTTTCCATGATAAATGTGATGCATTGAAGATGACCCTCATAGGCTCATATATTTGAAGGCTTTTTCATCAAGAGATGGAGCTGAACAGGAGGTGGGGCTTTGTTGGAGGAAGTGTGTCTTTGGGCAGTGGGCTTTAAGATTATGAAAGCCCTCAGTAGCCGTGCACTCTCTGCCTGTGGATCCAGATATCTTTCTTCACTACTCCAGAGCCTGGATTGCAGGACCATTACTTCAACTATGATGATAATGGACTAAACTCTGAAACTGTAACTAAGCCCTCAAGAAAAGTGTTTCTTCTATAAGAGTTGCCTTGTCTTGGTGTTTCTTCACAGCAACTTAACAATAATCCAGACAGACAATAAAGTATAGAAAAAGAAAAAAAAAATTTTTTTAAATGCCTAATGTATAGCTTATCTGCCTGCAGCTCTGGCCCCTGTACCTTCCTGTTACTAGATTGTGCCTGGTAGCATACACATTTATTACAACAATTGTGGCTGTCATAGGATGTTAACCAAATGTTCTTCCTGCATGTAATAATATAGCTGTGGTCTTGAATGACTTAGGGATTTTGATGAGGCCCTGAGGTTAGTGGATTCCAGGCTGACCAGAGCGCAGCCAGGCTCTTCTGTTCCAGGACCTCAGTGTTTTCAAGATTCCCCTGTAAAGTAGTTTAGAATCCTCCTAAAGAGTGCTGTTTGAAAAACAAAACAAAACAAACCAAAAACAAAAACAAAAACAAAACAATCTTTTAGGGTCTATAACTCTCTATCAATTTTTTTCTTCTATGTTTCATCTTTTCCTGATGATAAATCATCTAATATAGCCGACTGAATTATTTCCCACATGATTAGAATGGTCCAGACTGGTTGCAAACACTGAGAAATGTATTTTTGTCTTAATTAGAGTTTATTGTTGTGATAAAACACTGGGACCAAAAGCAATTTGGGAGGACTGGGTTTGTTTCCAATTTACAATTCCATATCACTATCGATTATCAAAGGAAGTTATAACAGGAACCTGGATGCAGCAGATTAAGAAGAAGCTATGAAAAGGTGCTGCTAACTGGCTGACTCGTCCTTCTTTTCTCTGCACCCAGGACCACCAACATTGGAGTGGCACTGACCCTGGTAAGTTGGGCCCCGCTTTGTCAATCATTAATCAAGAAACTGTTCCTTCCACAAGCATGGGCAATCTGGTACAGGTGTTTTCTCAGTTAGTTTCTGTCTTCCCAAATGATTCTATATTGTGTCTAGTTGTCATGAAACTAGCCAGCCCACTTGTATCCTCTATATTAGCATGATGGTGATATAAGGGGAAATTTGAATGCATGGATACTTTTCTTTCTAATATGATATTTCCATGGAACTCACCATGTAAGGTTGGAATGTTTATGTTATTCAGATACTTTTCCATTGACTTAATAGGAAAGTACATATTGCTCTATAATTCTGCAGGGTCCAACCATTTCTGACTTAGACACATAATACAGAAACATATATTTAATGTTCACTGTTTCAAGCTCTAAGAGTACAGATGTAAAGTAAAATTAAAAGTCAATGTTTTTCTTATCTAACAGGACACAAAGGGTGTCAAAAGCAAAAGGAAGAAAGGAACAGAGTAAAATAATCTAGTGTATTCTGACTCATACATAGTTACCAGGGTTCTCCTTGCTTTGAAATCGCTGTGACCTGGCTGGTACCTGCTGCCCAGTGCCCAGCACACTTGACTCTCCCATGTTAAGGACTTCCTCTCTGGCCTGCCTGACAACCCCTGGAACCACATGTTAAGCTGCAGCAAGGACCAGATGCCAGACATCAAGAGCAAAGAAAGTGGACTCATCATCCAGTTACTGTGCTTCACTCACGAGTGCTCAGGACTGTTCCGAGGCAAGCTGCAGTATACTTCTGAGTCTTTCCTGCCAAAATCTGCATCGTTTCACCTCATCAAGGCACACATATTACAAAGCTTCCAAATGAGTCTCAAAGAACTGTACTTAAAGAAACAAAAAAACCAAAACCAACCAACCAAACCAAACAACAACCAAAAAGAAAAAGAAAACGAAATAAACCTGTAAACATTTCACATGATGGTTTTAAGTTTATAAGGATATTTTGGATCATTTCTGATTATGCAAACAGAGATTTCTGTATTACTGTCACAGAGAAGAGATGGAGTTAAGGACAGGGTTATTGGTACCAATCCAAAAATTAATTTTAAATAGAATGAGTAGGAAATGTACTCAACTCAGGGTTCACTCAGCACTCAGAAGAGCTTGCTGAGGGATACTTAGAGAGCGACTTGAGAAAGGCATTTATTCTTATATATGAGCTTACAAGTATTTTCCTAATAATAAATCATTAATAGGAAACTCCTCTTTTTATCACATTGCATCATTTCACACAAGTGGTGCAGTGTTCTCTGTCTTTATTGACTAGACATTTCAACATTATGTAAACACAGTCTCATTCACGTCTACATGATATCTTTCATAGACTTAAAAATGAATCAAAGTTAAAGTATCATTGACATTGGGTGACAAGTTAATCATCACAGTATGATGTAGAACCAGAGATGTGAATAAGATCATTTTCTTAATGCTTTCTGGATAGTTATCGCTCACGTGAAGCTTTACTTGGGACTGCATACAAAATCAAGTTAAAAATTACAATATGTATCTTCAGAACATTTCAGTTCAAACATATGTCACAAATCCTGGAAAGAAGTTTAAACCATTTTGAAAAATATTGTAGAAAAGAAAATATTTTGAAGATTGACCTTCCTTCTTCCATCATCTAAGTATCTGAAGAACTTTCACAGTTTTTAAAGATCAGAGAATGCAATTTTATTAATACACATGTACACCAAATGCATGTCTTTTAACCAAAAAGTAAATAAAAAAGCTTTTAAATGTCTTGAATTAACACAGGGATAGGAAGCAAAAGATGATCTCACTTAAGTCTTTTATTAAAATTTTGTTTTCTGTGAATGTCATTATAACATTGTTTAGCGATTGCCTTCACAGTTAGAAAATGTATACTATTATGTTAATTTAAACATACTTATTAGGTATCGTGTTACATATTACTCAATAATGGGAATTGACTCAAAAGCACTGTTCAGGCAGAAACCTGCCCTACAGAAGTTTAAAGCAACTGATGAGTACAGCTCAGCAAGATAATCTTAGGTATGCAGTGGTAACTGAAAAGTAGATGCTTAAACATTACCATCAGTTCCCGTAAAGATAAATGATAGATGGCTATGATTATAAAACATTCAGATTATGGCGGGTAGACGTGTACAGACAGGGCCCAAGGGTCATGGTAGCACTCCTTTGATTAACATATGAGATTATAGGAACTGTAAAGTTTACAAAAAGACAAAACTACAAATCTGTATGTAAAATATACAAGCTAAAGACAAAGCAATTATAAGTGTGTGAATTATAAGTTAATACTTTAATTAAGAAAACAGGAGCTGGGCGGTGGTGGCGCACGCCTTTAATCCCAGCACTTGGGAGGCAGAGGCAGGCGGATTTCTGAGTTCAAGGCCAGCCTGGTCTACAGAGTGAGTTCCAAGACAGCCAAGGCTATACAGAGAAACTCTGTCTCGAAAAACAAAAACAAAACAACAACAAACAAACAAAAAAAAAACAGGAAAAACGAGAAACTGATGTTTCCCCCATGATTCAGGATTTCCACCTGAAACTAAAAATATTAACTAGCTTTGTTTATGATTGGAAAACTCCAAACATCTTTTCTTTGTCAAACTGTTTGATTGGTTTACTTACTGCATGATTATATACATCCCCTAAATATGTACATGTGACTATATGTACTGTACTCAAATCTGCAGAATAACACTCTGTTATTAACAAAGTGTTAATAACACTTTGACTCAAAGTGAACCATGTCATTGTCTTTCTCTCCTTGGAAATATATTCAGCTTACCATGTTCTTTTGGAGTGAACAGGTGCTTGAGATTTGAAAAATACTTTGCTATTTTAGACAGATATTTTTTACAGAAGTAGAGAAAAGCAAAGGAAGGAAAAATACATATGTGTGTGTGTGTATACATATACATATATTTGATATATAGAACAAACATTAATTTGTTCTTGGCTTTTTATAGTGTTGCATAGTCAATTCTTCGGGGGGGGGGGGAAATCCTCTTCTGGAGAGAGAAGATAGGCAAGGAGAAGAGTCAAATCATATAAGGCCCAGATAATAAACAATCTCAGGAAACTTCTGAAAGTTGAAAGACTCACAAAAACTCCTCTCCCCTATTCCCAAAGGTTAAGTAGCTACTAACAGGTAGGAGCTATGGAAAGAAGAGGAGAGGAGAGGAGAGGAGAGGAGAGGAGAGGAGAGGAGAGGAGAGGCTCTCACCAGCACAACTACCTCCAAGCTGAGCAGGGAGCTCCTGACATACAGCTTTTATGAGTCATCACCCATTCTGGGATGGGCTATTTGGTGATATAGTTGCCCTAGAGTCACCCATGATTCCCCTGGAAGTCCTTTCTTAACCTACAAGTAACCCTAACAAATGTTCTGGATCATTAAACTGGGCTTGTTTCTTTGCTTTTTTGTTGATGCACTATCTTGGGTGAACAGATATTTATTCATACTTTCCACAAGAAAAGCCTTGTAATATATAAGTAAAAATCTCTTTGTCTCTAAATTTTTGACTGAGAAATATGTACAGATTTTAAAGATGCAAGCCTAATTTAAGTTGGCTGTCTTGTGTTATGTGCCAAACTATTAGAAAGGCTTCAACAATACATATTTTCATCTCAAGGTAAGAAATACTAGGTTATAGAGCAGTAATTGCTGTGGATCTTGAGAGAGCAAAATGGCAATATAAAAAACGAGAAAAACATTTCAACAACATCAAGTAATTTGTACTCAATTTATGTGTGTTATGAAATTGTTTGGAAAGTTTTTACGTATTTACCTTGCTGAACATATGAGAGAAAGGGTGAGTCTTATTTGGAAAATAGTCTTTGCTCAAATGAAAGATACTTTTTATATTTTACTAAGAAGAATAAATTGAACTGAGGTTAGGATTTGAAAAAACTACAGTTTGTTAAGGTAAACAGTGAAACTCAGACCACGTGCCTAAGGGCGGTGAAGCAAAGTGAGCAGTGATGTGCTGTGTATTAGTAACACAGCTGCCATAAGCAATGAAGAAACAGTATTTGCACCCTCTTTTCCTATTCTTTTTATTTTAGCCTTTGATAGATATATAATAATTATATTTTATAAGAATGCTAGTGGTGATGGAAGTGCTTCTCCTAATGCAGAGGCTGTAAAGCTATCAGAAGAGCTTTAAGCAAATGTTATCTGTTTTACAGAAGAAATCAATTACCCACAGATTGCTTAAACCAGTGACAGGCATGGTAAGGAATAAAATGTGTTAAGTAGAAAAGTTACAGCCATAAACATGTAGGAATTACATGATATATGAAAGCAATCACTTGTTCAATTTACCTTCAAAACTAAAACACGTTCTTCTGCATTGGAAATAAACATGAACCTCTCTTTGAAGAGGGAACAATTTTCAACTCAATAGGGAAAGTACTGTATAAATTTTAGCCAGGAATAGTGCTATTAGGAACACACAACCGGGGCTTCAGAGATAAAGTATGTGACCTATTTAACATACTTATTTTAAAGTAGGCATCAGTTCGTCTTCATCTTCCTGCAATTCGGCATCATACAATTTTCCATATACACTTGAATAAAAAGTTGTCTGCCAGAAAATGCCATGCACATTAAAACATACCTTATATCTATATCAAACAGCAAAGTGTGTCCCCCAATCAAAAAGCTCCCTTTGTATATGTAAATTCTAATTCTTGTCTTTCTCCATTGACACATACATTGAACTTGCAATAGTTAAAAATACTATAGAGTTGATGTTTCCCAGACTTAAGGAAGAAAAAAAGTGTTTCAATGAATCCATGCTTGTTCAAATTGGGACATCATAGTGCAGATGCTCGCCAAGTTGGGAAGTACTTGAGTTGAGTTGGCTTCTGAGGCAAGGTCACAATTTTTAGCTCCTTCTCTATCATTCCTTGGGGAATCTTTAGACTACCTCATTGGAATTTTTAAGTGAACTATTTCAAATCACATGTAACATAATAAAAGTTATTTCCCAATGTTGCAAAACAGACGTCATTTTACCAGATGTGTTTCCGAAAACATCACAACATAGCCATCATGTGTCTGTTCATGCCATCACGTGCAATGACAACCATGTAAAGAGATACCTGCCTAATAAAGAACTTATGTTTTCTTTCTCCCTGTTTCATTTTATAAGCTAAGAAGTGTTTAGAAGAATTTCCTCACGTGATATTTTAATAGAATCAGGAGTAATACAGCAGCTGGTGCGCATCATTTTTTAAAAAAGATATTCTAAAGGAGAATTCTATACTAATTTAATTTCTTGGAAATTAAATATGTATAGTCAGGAGTAATGCAAGTCAGCTGTCCATATGTACAAGTGTTAGAGGTAAATTCAAAATACTGTATTTTGGGAGCATAGTTTAGTGACATTTTTAAGTAGAGTCTTATTAGTACACTATAACCCAGCAAAGAGTACTGAGAAAATTCCCCAATGAGACACAGCCCTGCTAATGCTGTTTCCTCTGCAAATGATCAGGCTGATATACTGAGGATGTCCTGCTGATTATTCACCAGAGACATTCCTGCAAGATAATGCATTCTGAAAATATGAACTTGAAGCTAAAATGTTAAATATGCATTTCCTCCTCTTACAGGACATGTTGCAAAACCACATGCTGCTGGGGAGAATGACCCATAAGTGCTGGGTTTCTCTCTCCTTTGCTCTTCTTTTCCTGAAACAGTTTAGTGTGGTGTGCAGTGAACCACATCAACAACGTGATTCAAGCTGTCTCCATAGCTTCTTGGCAAAAGAAAGGGTAAACTATAAAACCCCCCTCCTACTGCTTTCAGCTCTTGCTTCCCACACGTTAACATCTTCTGTCACCTCTGGCGCTGTTACTGACCCATGCTAAGCTAAACTAAAGAATGATAAGTTTGCTGCCTTTGCCCTTGTCCTAAGGGGCTGCACATTATCCTATCAAGTATCAGTAGCCATTTTAGTGGGATATTTGTCAGCCTACGAAGGCCCTGGAACAAATGAAATGGGCAGCGAATTACAAAAATGTCATTCTTTAAAGGAAATGGATGAAGGCTTTTGTTCTCTAGTAATAAATAGATGCCATAGGCCTATAACACTATTTTTATATTAAATTTGACAGGGTTACTATTTCCAGTTCATTATGGGAACAGCTTGAAAACTATTTCTTTCTGTACTTTTAAAAATAACACAGTGCACCTTTCCATTCCAGTAATAAATATAAGCACTATGTGGTAATAGATCCAAGAAATCATAGATCATGAAGAACTTCTAAATTTCATTAATGTTTACATTTAAAAATGTGCCAACATTATTTGGGAGAGTCATGTGATTATAAATGGATTATGTAAGAGGTATCTATGAATGGATTTTAAAGTCTGATTTATGCTTTTTCTCCTGTCTTTATAAATCACAAATATATGACTTCCGTTCTTCACTTTTCTCACACATTAGTTTTACAGGGCATTGTGATAAATATGCCATGGACAAAGGTCTGGCAAAGGATAATAACTCAAGCCCTTAAATGAAAGCTTCAAAGTAAATCCTCTGTGCTTAGCAGCAGTATACAGGGGTCAAGATGACAGTGTCCCAGACTAGAGAATAAAGTATGCTTTAGCACCTTTGAGCCTCAGTACATTTGTGAACGTGTACTCTTGGATTGGCAAACAATCTTGTCTTTGGAGTGTAAACTTTTGCACAACAAATAATATAAAATAACAAATTAGATTGTACTATATAGTTGACAGTAAACTTGAATTTTATGATTTATTAAGTAACACTCTGGGAATTTACAGAGTAGTTATTAGCCATATCCAATATATATTAGACATGTTTTAGTAGTTTCTTCTATTCAGCAATTTTGGAGTTAAACTCTATTCTGGTTAATACTTATTAAACACACTCATGTGATTAGTTAGTACATGTAATTCATGGGGAAAATTAAATGGTAGTCTGACACATTTGTATATCAATACACCATTACTAGTTGTGATATACTGTGGATATTATTTAATAACATTTCTGATTATGTTTTAAAACTCAGAGTCTAGAGTTTGCCTTAAGTTTCATGTCTATATGACTATACTAGATAGACCTGATGAACAAAAGTGCTTAAAACTGGCTAAATTATTCAATTTTCAGTTTAAGAAATTAAATGATTTAAAATTCAAACACAGCTCTATGTGCTATCAGTGGAAATCTGTTTTCCAAATGTGTGTGTGTGTGTGTGTGTGTGTGTGTGTGTACATTTCTTTATTTCTCAACGTAAGAACACACTCTAGTCTTTAGAAACCTGCTGGTTGTATAAGTGTTGGTATTGTCACTAGTAGCACCAGCAGTCCAACACAGTATATCTAAGTGTGTGGTTTGCATCTATTAATTTAACACTTGAACTTAAGCTCAAAGTTATTAACACATTTTTCATCTCTACTTTGATCATTCTCATTACAAATCCTCAGTCTTCCAATGTCAATTCCTTTGTATCTTTTTCATCAATAGAAGCTGTCAAATCATTAAACAGTTAGATATATTTGTTTTGTACTGATACTTAAAAAATAAGGCATACTCAACCTTATTGAATTTTTCTACACTGGGAACAGACATAGGGAATAATATGTACACTATAGGAAACCATTTCATTATGTCAAAACTTATTTAAATTTTGAGTTTCATCTCTAATCTTAAGACATTTTTCAAATTTTTTGGTTTCTTTTCAGAATCAAATACAAATACTCTATTAAAATGCATATGTATAATATATATATATATATATATATATATATATATACTGAGCTTTAAATCTCTTAATTCTAATAATATCTCATCTTGTTTTTTTTTCTTATTATAAACTTTATGCTGTAAATAGATGCCTATACCCATTGGATTGTGGAAAATCCTATAGGAAGAACACCTGGTTTTTCCCATAGGAAAAGAAATGACAATAAACCAAAAGGAATGAGGTCCTTCAGCTACTAGTGAAACTTGCTTATCTGCTAGTGCAGATTGTTCAGCCAGTTTAACACATAATCCACACATGATAGACCAGAAAGTTGACCACTTACAGTCCGTATAAAAGCTGAAGGAAGTCCATGGCTTCAGAACTATGACCAAAAGGACAAACATTCTATATATCTATAAGAACATTCCATAGCTCTCTGCCTTTGACAGCCTGCTCATATACAGACACATATGTCTTGTCACTTCAGCACAGGAAATGAGATTGGTTCAGTGTGTCTTATCAGTTACTTGATATTGTATTAAGTAAATGATGTATTTGTTAATTAAACTTTACTTGTGGCAAAGTACCTGTTTTTAATACAGTTGTATTTCATACAAAAAGAAACCACAGAAGTTATAATATGTTAACTTGGGAATTTTTTATAAAAATAAATCACAGGATATTAACTCCTTCCTCCCAAAAATTGATGAATGGTTTCTACCAGATACATTATGGCATGGAATTAAGTCCAGAGGGAAAACTGGGTCTTGTTTTATTTCCTTCTTGTTTTCTCTTTGTTTATTCAAGCATGGTAGGTAAAATAACTTTATTTATTTCATTTTCTTGCTACTAGAAGACCACGGCAGATTGCTCAGAATTTGAGTAATTTCCTTTTGTGTTGATATTTTAAAATAGTGGAAACTCTTCCCTGTTTAGACAGTTAACCTCAGCCTTGTTAAATACATTTCTTTCATTCCTGTCCAATTATTGTCCTGCTCATTTTGACATTTTAATATTTTGAGATCAGTCCTGTTTTTAGTCTCATTTTGAGCCCTCTTATCTCTCTCTCTCTCTCTCTCTCTCTCTCTCTCTCTCTCTCTCTCTCTCTCTCTCTCTTTCCCACACACACGCCTCTTCCTCCATGTATTAAGATTTCTTTTTCTCATATCAATTGGTACCAAACCTGAAACAACTCAAGGTGTCAGGCTAACATCCTGCTCTCTGCACATATTATAAACAATGATAGAGAAGCTTTCTTAACTCATGCTCACCCCACCAGGCTTGCCAGCATCTCTGCCCAAGAGTTAGACTGCTACATTTCTCACAAGCCTGCTAAACTTGGCCAGGTTGCCGAAGCTCTCAAAGACTCACATTCCTTGTTCAGAGATGCAGAACTAATAATAGATCCTCCTTCAAAGGACTGATATTTTGAAAACAGTTAAAGAGTTTGCAAAAGTTTGCTCAAGCTATGTGTCACAATTCTTCCAAGATACAGACTCGGGTGGGTGTGTTTCCTAACAACATCCAAATACTATGAAATATAAAATATGTTATCTTTCACATTGTCTAGAAATTAGAACACATACAATAAACTCCTTAAAATGTGTTATTTGCAAGATAATTAATATTTCTTCTAAAATATGTATTTGAATTTTCTCACTTCATACTTATGTTGTATTACAAGTTGCTTATAAATGTATAAATGTATGTGATTTAAGAATCATGTACATTAAAATAAATCTAAATTATATTTTGAATAATTTTGTTTTGATAATATAACATATTTATATCATTTTCCCCATCCCTTTTGCCCTCCCATCACCATACCCTTGCTCTCCTGACTTCTACTTCTTTAATTGTTGCTGTGTGTGCATGTGTGCATGTATGCATGTGTGTGTGTGTTTCTAAATGTATGAATAAAACCTAATCAGCCCATATAAGGTTACTTGTATAAATAATTTTGGCTCCACAATTCTATATTTTAATCAGTCATGTTTTTGTAATATCTTCATCTATTTAAGAAAAGTTTCTTTAATAAGAGAGGATTACACTTATCTATGGGAATAAGGACAAATATTTAGAAGGTAATTAGTAATTATGTTGGTTTAGTAGTGGTATATTAAAACACCTCTTGATTCATTTTCTATAAATTATCTTCTAAAAACGGTTCTGGTGCTCAGCAAAGTAGCTCAGTTGGCAAAACCATTTGCCACCAAGTCTGACAATCTGATTTCTTCCTCAGCACTCACCTGGTAGAAGTAAAGAGCTGTTAACTCTCAGAAGTTGTCCTTCGACTTCCAGACATGTGTGCTACTCAGTTCTACCATCCCATGTTCCAAATAATGATAAAACATGCTTAATAAAACAAACATTAAAAACAAGATTGGGATGGATGTAACTCAGTGGTACAATCCTTGTCTAGGACATGTAAGTCTCTACGATTTATCATAGTAATGAAAATAATTCAGTGAAATAAACCAACAAAAAGACTAGTAAATGTTTATGGAAATCTGGACCTGCTTGTGACTAATATTCAAGTGTTAGTGTGGTACTCTAAAAGCAGGAGTTTAAACCACCCTTTTATCGTGGCATGAATATAATTTCTGTGAAGAATATAGTAACCACTACATTCACTCCATCCTGAAAAAAAAATTATAAAGGGTGATTTTTTTTTCCACAATCTTAATTTTGAAATGCCAGCATTAAAGTGGGGCCACCAATTTGTGCTGTTAGCATCTAGTAAAATTAAATGTGATTTTAATCCATAATGCATGATTTTAAAAGGAAAGTACAGTACTAGTTTTATATAGCTTAGTTTGTATTGGTAAAAATTGGCACAAACTGTTAATCTTTTTAAAGTTTACTTTCCACATTTAACTGTGAGCTGCAACTCTCTCTGGCTCTAAAAAAAAATTGCTTTGCAAATTCAGCCATAAGATGTGTTATATATACATTTAATATAAAAAAAAGGAGTTCTTCAAATCATAATATACTAATTAGCTACATGGTATAGCAAGCTATGCTTAGGTTACTTATTGAACTAATTTAAGTTGCACAGTGGCAGCTAATTTAAAGTAAGCATCCTCTGGCCAAGTTTGTTTCTTATTGTTTTATGAGCAATTATGTAAAGATTATTAGTCTTAGAATTGAAAATAATATTTTCCATCATTTCTTCCATTTTGGAAAGAGACCGTGCAACTTCACCTTTTTGGGAGTTAGTAGTATAAGCATTTAGTAATTATTAGAAATAAACTTGAGGGTGAAAACCCTTAGTAAACTATAATACCTAGCTTCTAAGAAGAACACAACATTTTCATTTTTATGGTATTTTCAAAGGCCCTTTTGCTGTCAATGGGAAACTTACGCAATATGGCAAAAATAATTCATCCTAAGTATTTTCATGGAATATACTAAGATACACAAATACAAGCTAAACTCTACAATTTTAAGGTCCTATATATTTGTTCCAATAAATCTACCAGTACACAGACACAAATATATCAATATGATCCAAAGATATAAACTAGAGAAAAACCTAAGAGAAAATGTTAGAGCCAAATAATTTAGCAAACTGTAGAAAAAATGTAGCACAAAATTATTTATGATTATTCATTTAGTTGTTACTGATGTACAAATTACCATAAAAAGCTCATGATGAAGAATAAATAATACAACTACATCAATGCTATAAAATATACATATTTGTTATATCGTAAAAGCTGCTGTAAATAAGATCACTCCAGAGTTGTTGTAAATGTATTTCACAAGGCATTCTAGTTAAACAATATTATCTGTACTCTAAATGTATCAATGAGTAAACAATAAAAGTGAAGAAAAATAGAAAACAAATCTTTATCTTTGATATTGAAATATTGAATCCATTCAAAATGAAATGAAATTGTTAAAATAAGTAACATGTAGTTAGTAATATCAAATTGAAAGTTAAATAGGTTGATGTTAATACAACCTGCAAAACAGTCATGATAATTTAAAAGTTACTTGAGATTTAATTTTAAATTTAAGCTTAAAAATATAATCCAGAATATTTTTAGAAAATGACAGCAACAAATTCAAATCTAAAATAGGATATTATTGTGGAAGTTATACACATAATTGGCTCTTCAAATATTTCAGAACTCATAGTCTTCCATGGCCGTTTACTAGAGCATCATTTTTTTATTCTTTTTATTAACAAGCCATTCTTTTCAATGAAATGTACTCCTCCATAATCCTTTCCTGTAAAAACATGACAAAAACAAGTAAGTAAAATAGAGGGAAAAAGGATTCTATTCATAAAGAAGAAAAGGAAACAAAGAATAAACTACTAGGTCAGCCTTTTAACATCTTGGATATTGACCAACTCACCTACTTCTCATTTCTTCTTTTCATTTCTTTTGTTAAGAACATGATCATGTGATATCTAGTTACCTACACCATATCATTATTTTCTGCATTGAACCAGACTAGAAGTCTGTTATAGTTTAGATGTTTATAGTTTACATTTCAGGATAAGCTTTTCAGAATTCTACTTTCTGTTATTCTCAAGTCTTATACTTCACATCCACATCTCTCCCAACTAAGTTGAAATACAAATGGATTTATTACAGCCAAAATATAAATACTGATATTTACCGAAATGAGTTTTATAAAGAAAGGTGCAACAATTGGATTTGAAAATTAGTAAGTCTATAACTTTCTGTTTACCACCTTTCAAATAGAGCTAACCCCAAATGACATCATGAGGCATTCATTCCATTAAAAAAAAATCACCTAGGAAAAGTTATAGTAAAAGGACACAATGAATTTGTCAAGGAAATGATGCTGTCAAAATATTTGAAAGCTGTAGCAAAAAGGGAAGAAGGACCTTACTGTGTATGGCCTGGTCTGGACTTGTTAAAGATAACCCAGGAAGCCTGAAATTTTTGACACTCACTTGGAAACCTGGATAAACTATGTAGTAAGGCAGAAGAGATTATTCTTTTTGCATTATATAATACTTTTTTAACTGAAATTGAATTATATCACATTCCTCCTTCCTTTGCAACCTAGAGATTCTACCAAGTGTGTGTATGTGTGCGTGTGTGTGTAACTTGCTGACTCCATTTTCATTGTTTGTATATATGCTTCAAGATCATTCTACTATGAGCTCTGTTTGTTCCATTCCTTCACTTTGAAAAGTGCCTTGTCAGAAAGTAGGAATCAGTGAATTTAGGACCTTGGAGACTTTTGTCAATCTTTTTATGTGTGCTTTCAGCACGTACTCGTTATATAAGGACCTGAACCTTAAGATATATGACAACAAAACCAATTCAAAGAACACTCAATTTCTCTTTATTAGAACAGCTTTTAAGTCTTAGAAAAAATTATCTGTAATGAACAATTATCTAAGTTACTCAGGAAAAAAAAAACGTTAAAATGAAGGCATGGCAAACACCCACCGAAAATAAAGGAGGGTTCTTCACATGACATTGTCTTCCATACAATAGAGGCATACATAGTCTTCATCTGTCTTGCATGTTAAGATATCTGTCCATACATACATATATAAATGAGGGCTTTAAAAATATTTCATCATTTCTGATGGTTTAAGAATTTGGAGGATTAGAGGAGATATTTGATTATTCTTTAAAGAGAAATTTAATCAGAAAGGACTTGCTCCACAAAAACATGGTGATTTGTAGAATCTTCTTGTTTGATCAAGAGGACGTACTGTTATTTGCTCTGTTTTTGGGAAGAATTCTTGTCATCTTAGACTGCACTGGTTTTATTTTACTCAGTCTCCAAAGAATAGAAAGTAGTAGTAAGGAAAGTCTAATGTGCTTACTAATATTTAATGTCAAAGTAGGACCCTTCCCTTCTATTTAATACTAAACAAACTTAAGACTCAACAAGCCCCTGTTTTTCTCCTTTTCTTTGAATCCTATTCAGTACTATTTTGTAAATACAGAGAAATTATTTAAAGGGGAATCATTTAAACTATCAGCACATATATATATATATATATATATATATATATATATATATATATATATCTTTTAAATAAAAGATCTGTTTACTTGCAATCTAAATAAAGATAGAATAAAAAAGATTTTTATAAGGGAAATAGCAACT
Organism: Rhabdomys pumilio; assembly: GCA_030674055.1. Lineage (NCBI taxonomy): Eukaryota > Metazoa > Chordata > Mammalia > Rodentia > Muridae > Rhabdomys > Rhabdomys pumilio. The sequence continues at coordinate 112,384,489 of JANHMN010000004.1, read as the reverse complement.
TAAAAAGAAAGACTTAGAGTGAACAAATTAGCCACTTTCTACACTAAACGATGAGCATTAATGAACTACTTTGAGCCAACAAAGACCGTTCCAAGGACCCCTGGAATGTCTACTCAGTCTCAAAAACTTCCTCCACCCCCATTCGATTCTGTCCAGTGTCTCTGTGTGATCTGTAGGCTATACTGTTCTCAGGCCTGAAAAATTTACAATGGGCACTTTGTGTCTGTAATTTAAATGAGGACGGGAGGAGGGAGAAAGAGAGACAGAGACAGACAAAGAGACACAGAGAGATAGTGACAAATACACAAAGAGAGACAGTGAAAAAGAGAGAAATAGATACAGGCAGCGAGACGGAGACAGAGAGACAGAGACAGACAGAGACAGAAAGAGACAGACACAGAGAGACAGGAGATAGAGAGAGCAAAGAAAGACAGTGAGAGACAGAGACAGAAGAGACTGAGAAAAAGAGAGAGACAGACACATATAGAGAGAGCTAGTAACACAAAACATTATTTTTCCTTCTAATATATGAGTAATGACCACGAGACTCTGAAAAGCTGTTCAGGGTGCCAGTCAACCATGGCAAAGTTATGAGTTACTGGTCTCTTCTGAGAGAGGTGCTTAAGCACCAGAGAAATAAAACTGGCCTAAATATTTGGCAGACAGAATTTATTCTCTCCACTTACAACTTTGCATGCAAGAAAATATATAAAATTATGTTTCCAACTAAGATTAAATTAGCATTTAGGAAATATGTGGTTACAACTTCTGTACAACAAAACACTATTTTAGTGGATGCCAAAGGGTTAGAAATCAGTAAATGAATGTAAATTAAATCGGGCTTTGGCACACTGCAAGTCCACGCACCCATTAGCTGATTCTTGTGCTTGAATTTAACTTGAGTTTAAAGATTCCCTTTGTTGAACCTATTTCACCCACTTTGTGATGGGAACAATAAGAGAGGAGGGAAGAGGTATATGAAGAAAGGTAACAGCAGCACCTAATCATGGACCATGTGGCTTCCTGTTTCCCCTCAGTTGCTTCTGCTCTTGCATAGATCTTGCAAATGTTGCTGTTTCAGTATGAATATAGAGAATGTGGTGGGAATGGTGCTAGAGTTAAGAGCAGCTGTATACCAATTCCACATAGTAACTGCTTGATGCACACCAGAAACCAACATAAGAAAACTATAAAGTTAGGATCTCTGCAACGATTATTCCTTCGCTTTTCTTCAAAGGGTTAAAACAGCTGTGATCATTCAAATCATGCCTATGTTCCACATGGGATTTCCTGAGGAAAGAAGGGAATCCTTTAGCTTCTTCCCTTGGGTAAAGTCTGCAACTTGGGTATGACTTACTAGGCAGCTTCTCAGAAGTTTGTGCAGTGTGCATAATATGAAAAGTGTGTCTCTGAGATGCAAGGAGACACGTGCTTTGCAGCATATGTGGAATATGTACACATATATTCATAGAATATGTGTATTTATAAAATATGTATGTGAATTTAAAATAAAAACAATTAATGATTAATTCTGTGTTTATGTAATCTCTATACACATAGTACATTTTCTAGAGAAAATTAGATTAAGTGGCAACTTGGCATCCCATAGAACAAACATCTGGCAGGTTGACTGGAATTGCATTTATGAATCAGCAGATTTATCAGCAAGTTACAGGCACAATCAGAGAGGTCAATTTTATGACATGCTCTGAGGGTGTTTGTTCTTCATCTTAAAACCTAGGCAAATGTCCAAGTGTTTGAGAGGTTACACTGGTGTAGGCATAACTCTGTCCAGTGAGTATATCATGTAAATACCAATGGTGACGATGATAGAAACATTAACCAGTGCCACATTTATAGTCTGCAGAGCATCTCACAATGTGGTATGGCAGAGATTCTCATCCAAACGCCTGGTAAACAAGGAGAGAGTTTCAGTCTCATAGTTGAAGCAACAGTGGCCTTGAGAACTTTCTAAAACATAAATTTGAAGAAAGGTCATCTGAATGCAATTCAGGTGTTCATTTCAACTGACTATAGATAATGTGATGGTAAATAAAAGAAAAATGTCTTTGAAGCGGGACCATGTCAAAGAAAAAAAAAAAGAAAACTAGATCCTCACAATTTAGAGTTTGCTACTGCTCAGTTGCTGTGTAGGTTTGACAAACACAATATATAGAAATCCACATTTGACCCAGAAGTGGGAGAACTTAAAAAAAAGAAGAAGAAGAAGAAGAAGTAAGAAAGAAAAAAAGCAAGCAGGCAAGCAAATAAGCAAGCAAGAAAGACACTCTCAAAATTCAGAATTTAGTATAATCCAGTTTTATGTGGGGAGAATATAATGAGTAAATATACACTTTTGCATTTTGTATGTAGCCATGATACATATATTGGCCAGTATTCAGATGTAGTGTAGAATGTACTGGTATTTCTGGTTTTCTTGGTCACCGTGATGTTCATAATTCACATCCCAAAGTACATCTAAGCTCAGTTAGACTCCTTATAAAACAGAAATACAGAAGGTGCTGGAGCAATGAAGAACACTATCACCGGTCCATCATATGCTCTGGTTAGGAAATGGTCTTGAGTCGTCATCACATCTGAAACTAGAAATAAAAGTCCTAATTTTAATATTTGAAAAAGAAGGTGAGCCATATGTTTATTTCAATGTATTTATGAATATGCCATCTTCATTTTAAAAAAAAAGTTCTAAAATATACAACATATGCAAGGCATGAGCGATATTCTGGATGTTCTATGAATTCCAGACTGAATCCGAATATATTTCCCCTAAAACTCAATTTAGAAGGAAAAAAATCTCAATTTAGAAAATTGAGGAAAGCAACTTCCCATGTATGTACCTGAAAACATTTAAACTGATGTTCAGCAGTGGTAACAAGGGAATGCTAAGAACTAGAAACACCACAAAGCAAGCTCCGTTACATAGGACCCCTTCTTAATTCCAGACAGTTTTATGGTTCAAGAATAAAACAAAGACCAGGCGAACAAGCGGAGATTAATGCAGGAAAGGCGTCTCTTCCCCAGTCGTTGTGCTGTTTTATCCCACTGTCTGGAAAACGAATTGAGGGTCCCGAAACTATCGGTGGTTCTGCATTTCTCTTCATTAGGAAGTGTATTTGTAAAACAAGCTCCAAATTCTTGCTCTTCACAATTCCTGGCCGCAGGGTAATATTCTTCAGTGCCACAGTTTTCAATGCATACGAGTCAGAGGATCATTTCTTACCCGGAGCACAGGACAGAGCTAAGACACAGCTGAAGCCAGCCCTCCCACAGGCTCCCCTCCAACAACAGCAGCGGCTCATTATCAGAAGCATTTGCAGAGGGCGGTGCAAGCACAAAAAAATCAATCTGATTGCCGGTGTAGCTCTGCAAAATCATTCCTAGGGAGGGAAAAAAAAAAAAGGCAGAATAAGAAGAGGAGCCGGGAGGGTGGGAGCAAGCAGGAATGGGGACATAAACCCTCATAGGTCCATAAGGACTGAAGTTTAATGGCTGAGTGCTTGTTTTGAACTGTGACCTGAGGTTTGGCTGGGCACTAACAGTGGCATGCCTCATCAGCCACTGTCATAGCCACCCCAGGGTACACTTCCAGCAGGGAGTCAGCTCCATATCCTGAATTCTCAACTACCAGATACCCACTGCCTCCTCTGCACGCACTGCTGAGACCCTGCAGAGAAATCAGCATGCAGCCCAAGGAAGCTTCCTTTCCTCTGGAATAAAAATTAATATTACTTGTCATATTTCATGTCTGAGCTCTTTTCATGCTTTATCCTCTGGTAATGAGGGCTAAATTACCAATATTAGTAGATTTTCATGGCTAGCACAGAAAGAGCTGTTACCAGAATAAATGTTTGCCTTGCTTCTGTTGGACACAGCCTTTGCTAATGCAGCTTTGCTAATTATTTCTAAATAGGCAATAATCTGCATCCCCTAGTGCTGGATAGTGGATTGGCCACGTACCTGCTATTTCCCTTATTTACATGTTTTACAACTTTATCAACTACACTAATTACACTCTGAGCACTGTTTAAAATTTTCTGTTAATAGAGATACAATGATTCACCAGAGGATGTGTATTTATGCCATAATTGCGCCTCTGTTCCTACGATGCAGTCTCCAATTAGCTGTCTACGGTGGCACAAGCAGCTGCCTGATATTCTAAAGCAGCGAAACATCTGCACGGCGGATGATACGCTCACATGGATTTTTTTTTTAAGCTTAGAAATTTACACCCAAGGGAGCACAGACAAATAGGAGCCTGTCATGTGTAGGGATGATTAGAAATCCTCACCATGGCAACATTGGAGCAGCCATGTCACAGAATGAGGGGACACATGTCTAGATGAAGGCGCTAAAAACATTTGCCATTTTTTTTTTTAGATTCAGTCTTCCAAACTTCCCTCCCCCCTTTCTTTTTTTCATATTCTTCTCTTTGCATCTAAAGCCAACCAAAACAGCAGGTGAGAAGGGCAGAGTCTGTAGCCATACAAGGCGTGTGACATGCGATATTCAGTGTTAGGAAAAACAGTGAGCAATCAGAAATGTTAGACCTAGGAGACATGCAAGGCCTGGAATGGGTGGATGTGTTTCATCTAAAAGTATTATCATTATAATTTTAGAAATAGGTTGTGTTAAGATCAAGAGGTAAGAAGGAAAAAAATTAGACAGGATATAACAGTTGAGATACCTTAGTCGAAAGATGACACCTAATTTAAAATTTCCTTTTAACCCTCATTAACAGTTACAATTTCTGCATGAACAGTTGGCTAACACACATTAGTGAGAGTAGGGGAGACACACAAATGTCTTTTATCCTGATAGTGAATATATTTTTTAATGGCTGCATCTTCAATGGCTTATCCAAGGCTGTCCTTTTCAGCTGCTGTTTTGGTTGGCCATAGATAAGAGTAGGAAAAAGAGGAAGGTTGGGAAGGAAAGTTTCAAGCTAAAAATCTATCAGGCTTGCTTGTTTAAGGATAGTACATGAACACATTTAGCCACATTTAAAATTAGATTATCTAATCCTATAAAAATATGAAAGAAATGACAAAAGACAAATCACTAAGTTTTCTAGAATTATATTGATTTGCATATTCTATTGATTACACTGTCCATTGAAATAACACTGTCTTGTCTATGAGTTGACAGAAAGGTGTGTCCCGTGATAACACGTGGTGATGCTCGTACCGCATGTTGCCTTACTTTATATATGACAAGACTTAGGTGTAAGTCACCATTTAAATTGGTCTTCCAAACATTTTTTTTTTTTATTATATGGTCATGGCCACATTTCACAATTCATAACATAGACCCGTTTAGAATCATTTAATTGGCAGAGAGGCAAAGTTGGAAATAGTAGTAAAATAATTAAAGAGGAGATGCTTTAATGTAAAGAGTAGTTGTAGGTAGGAGAAAAATTTAACATGTGTGCTAAATTATACAAGAACCCCAGGAATGGGAACTGCATGAAGGATGGAGCTCTTCAGTTAAAACCAGCCACTGCTTCGAGACAACGGCCCTCCCGGCAGACACTCCATTACCCATACCTGCTTCATGAGTATCACTTACAGCTGCTTCAGAATCCCTAAGATCTCAAGGCAGGGTGCATACTGTTCTACAATTACTTCTTCTCTTGGGAATATATTCCAAGGGTGACACTCCAAGAAATCATTTCAATCATCCTTTCTGAAAAGAAATATATTAGTAAATGTCCCATTTGCAAGAAATAATTACTTAAATGTTAGATATGCATAGATCCAATGAAGCCTATGTACTTTCAAAATAGTTTTGTAATACTGTACATGTCCATAGTCTACAATCTCAAAATTATAGTTTGTGTTTTACAAACGGAATTAGTACCTTCTCGATATGCTAAAATAACTTCATGAAATTCTAATAACAATTCCAGGAAAATATCACTTTGAATTAACAGACTATATTAGCATTACTTTAGGTTAATGGCAGATAAGTCTCCTAAGCCCGTTCTTCTAATTTCCCAGCGTCCTGGTACCACTGGGTACAAGATGATCAATATTTCCATCAGCCCCCTCAGGCTCCTAGCTTTTATCAGACCATGAGACTGAGGCACCTAACAGTGTTTACCAATGAGTCCTACAGCCTTAAGCTAACAGTGAAAATGTCTCTCCTCTCTCTGTTTAACACTTTCATAACATGAGAATTACCTGTTCTGTTCAAAAAAGAAACCATGAGATGACTTTCCTCTAGTGTACTGCGTATAAATTCTGAATGCAGTGGTTACATTAGCAATTCTGTGGTTTTGGTCAGTGGGTCTCATTGCCCTGCCCCTTAGCATACCATATTTTATACATGACTTATATTAGAGAAGTATGATAGTGAAGCCCCAACATCTTCCACATCTGTCAGAATAAGGACAGAGTTTATCTGATAAACCAGTCATTTTTGGAAGCTGCAGATGCTCCCACTGTGAAGTATTAAATGTGACCCCACTCAGATATGTAGAATGGGGTTCCAGTTGACTGAACGCGGGCTGATAAGCTCTGCACAGCTCAGAATGCTGTTTGCCCACATACTAATGTTAAACAAAAGAACCACAGACTGCAGAGAAAGGATGCTGGTCAGACCAGCAAATTGCGAAACCCTAAGGCAGCCTTCTGAAAGAAGAGGCATGAAAAAAGCTGATATGAGCTTTTATGCAGAATTGTTCTGTTTATTACCCCTGTTAAGAAAATGATGGCAAATGTCTTGTTAAACTATATATTTTCAATAAGACACAAAGACTGACTTTCCCTAAACAATATACCACTGGTCATCCTTGATAAACCACACATCTCTGTCAGGTTATTGCTAGATTATGAACACAATAAAAAAACAATAATAAAGTTGTACCCATAAAACCATAAAGGCTATTAGATTATGTCTTAGTATCGTACAACCTGATTTGTCACTGGGAATTCCAGGTTAATAACAATCTGTCATGGAAGAGATCCATTTTGTATAAAAATTTCACTCTCATCCATTAAAACATTGTTAGTTCTCAGTTATGATAACTCTATTTCAAATGAATTGTGGAGACAACTTAATAATGAAATCAGAATAAAGCATATCTTTGTTACAACATGTAAACATATCCTGAATTGAACATGGATATAATTTTATTACTAACATTCTCCAGTGGGTAACCTAACAGTCAGTACTGAATCTTTCCCATGTCAGGGGTTAGAGCTGAGGGAAACGGAGAGGAAGAATCTGGAGTTTGCCAGACTTTCTATACTTTCACTCAGGTTTCTCTTGTCTCACTCCAGAATCCTCTCTTCTCCCTCACCTCCTGCAGAGTCACTCCCATTCTTATCCCTGTGTTAGGACAAAGGAAATGAGGGAAGATCCCAGGGCTTAGGGAAAATCTGATGAGAAACTCCTAACAGATAAGCAATCTTTCCCTTCTAAACCACAAAGCAAGAGAAGATTTAACATCAAAAGGCTTCTTACAGGAGAAAGAAATAAAACTACAAGTGGTAAAGGGAGAATAAAGAAAAACACACACAGGCAATTGTTGCAACAATAAAAAATTAAAATTTACCCTTTGCTTAAATCCAGTATAACATGGCATTGAGTACTACTTTGACATTTCCCTGCGGCTTTTCTCAACAGGAAACAAATGAAAACGGTCTTGACAGCACTCTGTGAAAGGCTCAGTGCAGGAGGCATGGCCACACTTCTGTCATCAGACAGTCTTACAGTGGAGGGTAGCCTTAAGTTTTTACACCAATAAAGCCAGCAGGCTTTTAATAGGAAGTACTCAACTCTAGTCCCCAGTGTTTGTCAAACAACCAACCAAATTGAAAATTGAAGACAGACACATACACACTACTGTAAGTTTTCCACATTAAAAACAAAGCGTAGGGAAAATAGGTGTTTTGGGAAGGAATATAGGAAGCCAAGCATTAAAGAGAGAATCTCCATACCCTCTAGAGATCAGGGAGCTAGGCTGAGAAAGTGCCCAGCACTGTGGACTACAAGACTAAGCAGAGGAAAGAGGTAAATAAAGGTTAAAAAAAAATTAAAGTTTCTAGACCTGAAAACAGAGATGCAAATTAAAACAAAACTCCCCTCATAAACAAAATTAATACTCAGATAATACCAAGATACTGAAACTGTGACATTGCAGCTCTAATGAATGATCCGTGGAGGGAGCTGTTGACACAAGTTCCTGGGTGGATATCCATCAGAACAACAGAAGGAAAAAAGAAAGAACTTAACTGAATCACACATTTAAAGTGAATTGGCTGAAGATGTGTTCCTTTAAAGTAAAAAATCTGTCTTCTCAGGTATCTCCTAACATATTCACTCCTAGAACTTTTTACCTGTCCTGCCTGGGTAAGATCAGAACACAGGTACAGTTTCTGACTTTTCAGGGCAGAGAGACAGACATTCTGACATATTACATAAATAACCCACTACACCAAAATGGAAAGCAAGCACAAAGTGAAAGAGAATTAACCCCAACAGTATCAACTGCTGGGTCTAGAAAGTCTTGAAGGTAGACAGTGCATTCAGTACATACACTAGAACAATGCTGTCAAATAATGTACCAAGCTGCTTCAACACTTCTTTGGGGAAGGCTTGCAGGAAGCTCAGGTTAGTTTCAAGACTCCACTGTATAGACAGGGCAAGCAGCTACGTCTTAGCAGGATGTCTGATTCCAGAATGCATAATTGGTGTATCCTTTCAAATAGTTTCTGTTTCACATGTTTTCCTGTGCGGAACATTTGCAGAGTAAACTTCTCTTTTTCTTTTTCCTTGGCAAGAGGAACTGACAGGCTTCAGAAGATGAAAGTGGAAGATGTTATCTGTGGGTCCCATCTGCTCATGATTTTTACCCTAAGACCTTTATCCTCTTATATGAAAACTGTTGGCAGAGCTGAGAGATCTCCATTGTGCCTCAAAGGTTGCCTGTAACTGAGAGAGTAGGGTTGAGGTAGGGCAAGACCCCTAAGTTGTATGTCTTTGAGTGCTTTATGCTTCAGCCCTTCATTGTGAAAAGTGTTGTGAAGGACATGCTCTTCTCCTAGTCTTCAACAGCATGGGTACACTTTGGACAGTTGGAATTTGACTTTGAAAAAAAATGACAAACTTCCTCTCTGCCTTTTCTTTTCCTTATACTTCTGTGTGAAAGATGAATAATCTGCTCAATAAGAATATTATGTAACTTGGTATATTTGTATTATTTGGAGGTAATCTTTGAGAAATACATTTTGAAAACATAAAGACATATAATATTGTATATAACTATACATAATACTTTCAGTTTCGTATTCCACAGCCTATGACTCAGATTTGTATCAATAACCTCTTAGAATCAACTCTAGAAGGTAACCAATAAAGAGTTGACAGTAGCCTATTATGTTTGGGGTTTATGTACCTCAGTGGCAGATGCATTAGTTAATTTTCTGTGGGTGTGAAGACACCATGAACAAGGAAACTTAAAGAAGGAAGAGTTTATTGGGGGTTTACAGTTTCAGAGGGTGAGTCCATGGTCATCATGATGGGGAGAATGGCAGCAGACAGGTAAGTGGAGAGGCATGGCGCAGAAAGCAAACATCTTGAGACAATAACCACAGGCAAAAATCAGTAATTGAGGATGGGGCACCAGATTTTGAAACCTCAAAGCCCACCTTCAGTGACACATTGCCTCCAATAATGCCATACTGCTTAATCCTTTCCAAACAGTTCTAAGTGAGAACCAACTATTCAAATATGTAAATCTATAGGGGCCATTTTCAATCAAATCACCACAACTGACAACTCCAAAATCAGTAACCCCATCTGGACCACTAGGCACTTTATTTGCTGCTTATGATTAAGTGGGGGGTTTGTTGTCCCATTTAGAGGATGTCTTCACTTTATCTAGTGTGGTTTTTTCAATTATTTCTCTCATATTTACTCCCAAGAATATGAGGGAATTCTCATTCAAATCACTGTGATCACAGGCTCTCTTTCAAGGTTGAGAGATCATTGCAGATGGAACGAATCTAGAGGGAGGAAACATTGTGGCAGGCAGAGGTATTAGAGGACTGTAAAGGCCTGTTGTCTTCTGGACACATCAGAGAAACTGAACAGAGCTGGTTATGCTCAAACCAAGCAAACTCCCAGTATAGACAGCAAAGGTAGCAGATATCCCAGCATAAGCCAAGATTATTTACCAAGAGGGGTGGGAGAGAGTCAGTTTTATTTAATAGCGTTGCCTCTGGTATGTTAACTTTGCTCCACACATCTAAGAATAAATGAGCAACACTAATTGTATTCAATGTATATAAAACTAAATATATAAATAAATGGAATATAAAGATTCCACAGATAGGAATTTGGGGGAGGGGACCTGGGAGGATTTGCAGAAGAGGATAAGTATGATGAAACACAGTGTACAAAATTCCCAAAGAATTAATTTTGAAAATAAAAAATGTACATAGAATACTTATAAATTATATCTCATATATAATGCTTTTGGACTCAGGAGACAGCTAGGTGGCTGAGCAGTAAACCCAGCTTTGTGTTTATTTCTCTTTTTTCTTATAATTTTTTTATTTATGCACTTTATATCCTGCTAACTGACCCCTCTAAGTTACCTCCTCCCACAATCCTTCCCGTCATTCCACAATCCTTGTCCCATTCTCCCTCTCCTTCTTCTCTGAGTGGGTGGGGGCTCTCTGAATATCCCCCAACCTTGGCATTTCAAGTCTCTGCAAAGCTAGGTGCATCCTCCATGCCCCCACCCCCAGGCCAGACAAGGCAGCCCAGCTAGAAGAACATATCCCACAAACAGGCAACAGGTTTTGGGATAGGTCCGTTCCAGTTGTTCAGGACCCACATGAAGATTAAGCTACATATACATCTGCTACATATGTGCAGGGAGGTCTATGTTCAGCCGATGTATGTTCTTTGGTTGGTGGTTTAGTTCATTTATTAATAAATAGAAAAGAAAAAGAAAACAAAGAAAATCTACCATGAAAGTTTCAACTGAGATCAAAAAACCTGTGAAGCAGTTAAGACGAAATGAGAAAAGGCAAAGGAGACTTTTTGTTCTTTATTCAGCGTGGTGCAAAGCAAAGCAGGTCATGAGTTTATGTGTGCATTTTGAGGACTATGCAATCCTCTCAAATTGACTAAAATTAATGAATATAAAAATATCAAAATTATGTTTCAATCTTATAACTGCCTGAGATTGTGTTAAAGATATACAAGGTCAAAATAAATTTTTCCATAGAATTTTGATAAAAATTAATGATGACCCAAATGGAATCTTTATGTTTACTGCATACCTTGTGTATGTTCATTTTATTCATGATGTGGTAGAGCATTTTGTGTTAAATATGGGTTAAAGTGTAAAATTATGAAAAAGGAAAGATAATGAGCATTGTTTTGATTACTAGGAGAAATTTTTTTATTCTCTCTTTTTTTTTTTTTTAGTAGATTTGGTTTTTTGCAAAGCGATTTCACATCAATAGAAAGAAAATTCCCAGATATAAATTTTGATGGACTTCCCAATGCTGGCTCACGAAAGTACATCTCTGAAGTTGGCTCTCACTTACTCGGTGTTATTAAATATCATTCACCATACAGCGTTGACAAACTAGATAACAGATCTATCATTGGTTTCATCTGCTACTAGGAAATTCTCAGACTGACTTACTTGTGTGGGCTCGTGGAGGTGTTCATGAAATTTGTCCACACAAACATCTTCTGTTACTTATGTAAGCCTAGTCATGCTTAAGAAAGGATGGAACAACAGAAAAAGTCAATAAAATGGAAATGAATTTGAAAACGCAATGAAGGTAAGAGAGGGACAATTCACCTATTTTCTATCAATACAAATATATTTTGACATTAAGTATTTTCAAAAGTGGAATAAAATTAAATGACATGTTTTTAGGCCTTAAAATGTGTGTATTGATTTGTCATCAGCAGTGGTGTACATGTCAGAGACACAACTCCAAGGACCAAAAGAGCTCAGTGTCTGGCTGGGATTCTCCACACAGTTGCAGAAGAAAATCAGGTCTGGCAGCATGAGGCAGACTGAGAGTTTACTAAGAAGGTGTTTTAACATATATTTAAACACAAGGGTTTCTAGAAACAAAAACAGCACTGAGAAAGACAAGACACACAGTATAAACCTGAGTTTCTCAGATAAGAGTCACAGGTCTTTGTCTTGGCAGTCATCATAGGCATGATTCAGATAGATGGTGCAATATTGATCACAAAGGGCAACTAACTTCAACAGTCCAGACAACTAAGGATCTAGTATTGAATTGGCTTGATATTTGGGTGTTATTTATAGCTATTGGAGATAAAAATAATTATTTATTAAGTAAAAACAATGTGTCTGTACATTGTTGTACAGTGTGTCTGTACAAGGTTGATTATATGTAAAGTGAATGCTTAAACCATCCTTTTCTGGAAAAGACAGAAGATTTTCGGTATATTTGGGTCACAGTTCTAATTCTTCTTCAAGAGAACATCCTGCCTCTCTTTATCCTGTTATTCTTTCTTTTCTTCACTCTCCCTCTTTCTCCTTCCTTCCCTCTGTTTGCTCTTCCTCCAATACAAGTAGTGATTCACTGTGAAGAAAAGCCCCTGTTATACACCCATGTTTTGATATTGAATATCTCTATTGGAAAGCTGTTGCTTTGATTTTTAGATTTGTCGTGTACATTGTGTGCTGGATTTAAAAGGAGGCACACTGGAAAGTCACTCCATAGCGTAAGGAGTATCGCTTATTGATATGCAATTTGATTATTAAATGAACACAACAAATTAAAAACTATTTTACTCCTATCAAATGCTTTTTAACTGAGTTATATAGTGGAGCATGAAGTGTATCTATGTTAAGGGGAATTTCTGTCATTATACTTCTTAAATAAAATGTGTGTATATGTTTATGTGCATATATGTAATCATTTATAAAATAGACTATTTTATAGCATCAAACAGTTGTTAGCAGAGGAGTTTGCTGAGTTCTACTTAAGAGGGAAACAGTCATTTCTACCCAATTTCTAAAGGGTTTACAAGTCTAACATTAGTACTTATTGATTTTTGTCTTAATTTTAAAACACAAGCCATTATAGACTATTGATGAGGCTCCTGTTTCTATCTCTTTGATGGTTATCTCCATCACATTTAACGTGCACAGAGATCCTGAACAACATTCTATGCCCATCATAATGATGATGTAGCAGTGTGTCCCAGGTAGAGCTGGTAAATAGGATGTACTCGTGAGAAGAACTGCAGAGGGATATAAGATTGTCCTGCTATCAAGGGTGACCTGGCACAACCAAAAACGCTTGATATATGTGCTATAGTAACTAAGGCTAAACTCTTGATCAATATGTCAGATTTCAAAAGCGATTGCAGCAAAGTAGACTCTGGATTATAAAGAAGTTAAATGCACAAAGAAAATAGAGAACCCACCAAGCAGGGCTGCCCGTGTTTTGTATTGTCAAAGGACAAAGTACAAGTTGCCCAATCTATAGCTATCCTCATATTGCAGAAGGCAGTAGTCAGTGGATCGTTTGAAGGACTAAAAATGTTAAACCTTATAAGGTAATAATTAGGAAAAGGAAGACTAGCCTGAGCCCAAACAGTAAACCCCAGTAATTCTTCCCAGGCTGTGACTTGCTCAGATCTCACCTAAGTATCCATTAACATGATAATGCTCATTAATCCTGCCAAACACAACTCATCTGTCATCCTCTGTGGCAACCCATCTGTGTGCATGGTGAGGGAGAAAATTCACAGTTTTAACTGCCCAGGGATTAACTGGGGAGAAAAGGCTGATTTTCCCTAATTCTTTGCTAGGAAAGCACTCATTTGTTTGCATTTACTGAAGCACCTGTTTACTTTTCTGCTTTCACCAGCTCACCAACATCTTAAGCAGCAGCTAAGCAGAGATGGATCACATAGAAATAAAAACACCTCAAAACAATCAATGGAAGTTGAATGTAGTTCCTAAACTTGGGAGTTCCATTGTTCTGCCTTGGCTGACTAGGAAAAAAATGTGTCTGTTTCCATATCTTTAGCTATTGCTTATTAATGGAGTATGCTCTGCTAATATTGTCTTTATCTAAGTGATGTGAAATGCGCAAAATAAATTATGTGTTTCTTGGACAACTATCTATCTACCATCTATCTATCTATCTATCTATCTATCTATCTATCTATCTATCTATCTATACACACACACACAGTATGGGTACACACAATATATACACATGCACATTCTCACATAAGCGCAGACACACACACACACCACGTCAGAGTACTTAAGAGAGCAAACACATAGGGGCAGACAAGATGGCACATAGGTTCTAGAGCACTGGCTGCTCCTCCTCAGGACTCAGGTTTGATAACAGGTGTCTGCTCAGCAGCTCACAGTCCTCTGTAACTGCTTTCTGGGCTCCATGGTCATCAGGCAAACAGCATGTGGTACAGGAGAAGCATCCACATCCTTATATTTTCAACACAATAAGACCTGTTTATTTATCACTAATTATTAAGAAAAGTGCACAGGTTTCTCATTTGCCATGAATAATTTCACTCAAATTATTTGAGCTATAGCTATTCTGAACAAAGTTACACATGTGTAATTTACAAACACCAACTCTATAATAATGCAGACATTTAACAAAAATAATATAAACAGTTATATAAAAATAATGTAGTTAACAAAAAAAAATGCTACCAGAGGCTTTAGCAAAAGAAATATAATCAAAATATTTAGAGGGCAAAACAACACTGTAATTATGCCATCCAGTGGGAACAAAAGTGAGCTCCAACACATCAGGACTGAGTGTCTCACATACGTCTCAGTTCTCAGTTATGTTGGAGTAATAGAGCACTGATCTGTTACGATAAAGTCAATATTCAAGTACATATTTTTAAAAGTCATCATGAAGCAATCTGCCTGGCTGATATGAATTCAAAAGAAGATATCATTTTGCTAAGCTGATTAAAATTAAGAATTCATTTTTTTATGTTTGAACATAGGTAGGCATTAACTATAACATAAAGTGCTGTATTTTATTACATATAAAAATTTTTATACAAAATAATATAAGACATATAATATCTTTTAAATTCACCATTTAAAATATCCTAAAGTGTTTTTGACGGTGGGAGGATGTTAAAAGACATTTGATGCACAATGTTCCCTAACAAATTGATCTTAGTAAGAATTGGATTGTACGAAGTGTACCAGGTTAACTCTCAATAGTATTTAATGAATAAACACCTTCTGTGAAATAAAACATGGTGCTGAAGTATTTCTGACTTTAGATTCTTTTTCTTTACCCGTAAGATAAAGGTGTGTGTGGCAGACTCAAACAGGTAATGTGATCTGAGCATTTAAAAGTGCTATACACAGAAGAAGTACGCCATCAAAATTAATTCATATTATTAGCACATATATTTTCTAAACTTGATTAGCACGTGTAATTTCTTGCAGAGTAACTATTTGAAATTAAATTTGCAAAATTCACTCTGAGGAACTCATGGATTAAAATTGGAGTGTTTCCATTGTTAGAAATATCTAAAATATAATATCTCCAACAATAAACGTCAGGGCATAACACAGATTTTTTTTTTTAAAAAAATATGTATTAAGAATAATTAAAATGAAACCAATATATACAAGAAAAAGGGTTAAATATTTAAAAAAAAACCCACAGTTATTTGGGCAACTGGCTTTATAGTAGCTACTTCAGAACATCTGGAACCAGCCTTCCATCAGTTGTAGAAAATGAACAACAGTGAGAAAGAGGACACAGTCAGGCAAGTGCTGCTATTTGGCCTTTGGCTTTTGTTTTGTTTTTATTTATTTATTTCTTTTGGTGTTGTTGTTTTTGTTTTTTTCCATCTCTTATTCAAGATGCTACTAATAGAAAAGACAGAGAAATCTGTTTATGGCAGCAATTCTGAGATGCAGCATCTATGGAAATAGAGCATGAAGAAATCCAGCAAGCTCTATTTGGGTCTTTAGCACTAATAGCTCAGATTTGGCTCTCGGATGTTTATGCAGGAGGTGATACTAAATTTGACTGGAGCCACGCAGACAGTCCTAAAGTGAAATGAGCATACTGCTTTATGTCTAGAAAGGTAGAAGTACAATTCCTACACAAGAAAGTCAGAAAAGCTGTTGATGAAATAGAGGGAACGCTCTCTTACATCCTCACTTCCAACAAAGAGACATTCTGTAAGTAAGAAATGTTCAGGCTTCGTTTTTTCTAAAAACAACAACAACAACAAACCTAATGATCAGATTTATTTTAAAAATTCTACGAATCGATAAAAATCAAATCTCGTGAAATAAAACACATTTCATTTCAGTCACTTAAAATATGTGGGCAGGCGTGATCTATCAAAGTCAGTGAAAGACTTGAAACTTGTAAGAACAGTCAGAACTTCAGCTTCACTAAAGTAAAGCCCGTGCATTTGCCTGAATATGCAATGATGCAATCACTAAAATAAATGTTCTTGCTGCACTCAATTAAGCATTGTATTGTACATGTGTGTTTATTCAATTGTGTGACGATACAGTGATTGAAACACACACGCTCGGCGCATTTGTCTCAATCTGTAGTGCGTTTATTTAAATGTACAATCAATCACTGGCCCCTGCTTTTAGCTTTCCCCTTGTATTTTTAAAGCACACTGAAGATGAGGCATTGCAAGTATGCCATAAAATGATAAGGCAGTTAAATTCACTTTAAATATAGCAATATAAGATTTAAAATTTCAGGAAAAATATATGTGAGTGGACAACTGCTGTCAATATACACATGGCAACATACACATGCATGCACACACAGACACACACATACAAACACATCACACACCACACACACAAGCACATACAAAGTCAAACTCCTATCTACTGCATTGCTCCTTTTGATAGGTGGCATATGTTATGCGTACATATATATATGCTATGTGTGCATAGCAGTATTAACACTTATTTGATCATAATTTTCGAAAACATTCTACTCCACAGTAAAATTTACAGCACTTGAGTTTTATTTCACGTGACTCATAATTTAAACCATGCATCTTATTACACTCATTACCATTTTTGTGACCCTTTTCCTTCTTTCTGTTCAGTCTTTGAACTCATAAATGGAAAGCAAAAGAACATATCTTGTAATTGTAAGGAGTGAGATGTGAGAAGGCACTGTAATTCTTCCATGTGGACTAACTTGAA
The DNA here is from genome assembly GCA_030674055.1 of Rhabdomys pumilio. Classification (NCBI taxonomy): domain Eukaryota; kingdom Metazoa; phylum Chordata; class Mammalia; order Rodentia; family Muridae; genus Rhabdomys; species Rhabdomys pumilio. The sequence continues at coordinate 112,367,244 of JANHMN010000004.1, read as the reverse complement.
GAAAATAGCCTTTGAGAGCTATTTGCCCCCTCTCTGATGTTGTAACCTGGATCCACTCATCTTAACTAGAAATTCTTAACACAATCGACTGTAATAATGGATTCATAGTCATAAAAGACATTCTTTCCATAACAGCCTAAATAGAAACAAACATCTTTCTCCTTCTAGATTTTTGATTGTGCCATTCTCTGCCCAGCAAGAACTTGGCTTCTGTGATAAAAAATAACCAAGATTTAACATCTTGGAGATCTTATCTTGTTTTTCCACTATTTTAAGTATTTTAGGTATTATTCATAATGATTTTAGGTATTATTCATAATAATATGTGTTTTAAAAATTATCCAGTCACTCAATTAAAATTATCAATAGAACTCAATATTTCAGGCCCTCAGAACAAAGGTGAACAGGAGAGATACAACCCCTTTACCCAGGGAATAAATAAATTAAAATCTCAAATTTCCACATTTCATCTTATGTCTATTGTTTGCCTAGCAAATGCTTGTTTGTGAATTTGTTTTCTTTTTCTTCATAATTTTTCTCTGTGACTTGGTACTCCATATTTCCTAAGAATTAGCCCAATGACTTTCTTTCTCAACATTTTTCTCCACACCCAGGAAAAGTTCCTAGCACAGATAGTCACAAAATACCAGTAAAACACTCACAAGATAGCAATGAATACTAAGCAAAACTTAGTTTCGTTTTGTCCTTATAACTCAAGTCAACTACTACTGTACAGTGAGCCACAGGAAACAAATGGTATTAGTGGTATATTCAATGCAGTCTGTAGTCTTACAGGTTTTAGACCAGCAATTAGACTCCAGTCAAGATGATTCATAGACATAATCTTGGCTTTTGGATTCTCTCATTGTGCTCTTGTGAGTAGTACGAATGGACTCCAAAAAGACACAAGCACAAATTCTGAACCTGTCCTTATTTTCCGTTAGTTTCCTAACTCATAAATATACTTTGGGTATTAAATAAACCCCTTAGAATAGTACTGTAGCAGGTTGAATGAAAAATTTCCCCACAGGAATCTGTGGATGCTTGGTCCCCAGTTGATGGAACACTTTGGGAAGAAATAGGTATTCCCTTGCTGGAAGAAGCATGTCACTGGGGACAGCTTTGAAATTCCAAAAGGCATGCACATTCTCCATTGGCTCTCCCTGCATCCTGCTTGCAGTTTGAGGTGTACATTCTCAGTTGTTCTAGCTGCCGTGCCTTAGCACCATGGTCAGGAACTCATTGTGTGGAATTGTAAGCCCAATTAACCACTCTCCTTTACAAGTAACCTTGGTCATGGTGTTTTATCAAAGCAACAGAAAGCAAATGATACACATGTGAATATTTTTCCTGTTGTAGTAATTATCACTATGATATAGGGACAAAGAATATATCAGTTTTCAAGAGATTTAGTGAAAATGTTTTGAATTGCAGTCATTTTTATAAAAAGGCTAAAGCACAGTTTTCATATTCCCTTTGTATTTAAAGTAGCAAATAAGTGTGTGGCATTTCTGAAAGGAAAATGTGTTTAATCTGCATGTGTTGGTAGACAAATAAGAATTAATTCCATTGCTGAATGAAGCTTTTAAAAAAAAGTCCATACTGTAAAAACACTAAAAGTTATTAGTCAGGAATTTATTTATTTAGTGAGACAAGGTCTCACCATATAACTCTGGGAAGCCTGGAATTCAGTATGTAGGTCAAATTGACCTTTAACTCACAGAGATTGTGTGTCTCTGCCTTCAGAAAACTAGGACCAAAGGCATATGCCACCATTCTCAGTTCAAGCAAGGATATTTAAAATGTGTTTTTATATCAGATTGATATAGCTTTAATTACAGAGAATAACCAAATGTAGGCATCAGATAGTCCAGGAAATTAGTTTAGATTTTACCCTTGTCTCTTTTCCACAAATCACTATAGCAATGCCTACACAATAGGAATACTAGATTTTGAACAATAACACATGCAAAACATCATATAAAGTCTAAAAGATTTAGGACAGGTGTGGTGTACATACTTGTAATCATAAAACTTATGAGTCTGAGAAAAAGAACTTATCAGGCCCGTCTGGACTACACAGAGTTCCATGCCAGCCTGGGCCACACAGTAAGACTATATTTCAAAATGATAAACCAAATAAAGTGCCTATATTTTGCTTGAACATATTATACACAAAGTAGCTATGATTAGTTTAGCAATAACTGCTAAACACATTCATTAATGTAAAGAAAAAGTGATTGACTGCACTGTCCCTGAGACTTGTCCATTACTTTATTTACACTAACTTGAAAGTTTTAATTTATTTTGTCCTGTGACCTGAATGAAAATGAGAACCATGCCTTGGTATGGTTGAAGAGAAGAGTTTTATTGCAGATCTGAGGAAGGGAACAGGCCAAAGCATCTTAAAGAGTACAGACTAAATATGGCCAGCATAGGAGACTGGGCCAAGAGAGGACAGAGTGGATTAGGGAGACAGGGAGGAGAAGAGAGATGGGTACAAGCAGCCAAGAAAGAGGTCATGGACAAAGAGTCTAAAAGCAACCCAAGAGAACAAATAAGAGCTAAGGGAGCACATAGCCCATATACATAAGTCAGAACTTATACATAATTCAGAAGCTAAGAGAAAGAAAGGGAAGCCCACCCTCTAGGGTGAAGAGGTTTAGTGTAGGATTCAGGGTAAGAAATGCTTGGAGTACCCACAGGTACTGAGCGAAACTTGTCCCAGGATTCGTTGGTACTTGACTTGTTCTTTTCCCTGTTAGGAAATATTGAAGTTTGATTTGTTGTTGTTTATTATAATGCTCAGTTCTGTTCCTGAAGGTCTAAGCCAGCAGTCAATCCTCACATTTACAAGCTTTAGCTGTGCAAGCCTTGCTCCTTGATTTAAAACTTAAATACATAAAATTGGCTGCAGCCAATTTCTGGAGGGATTAGAAGTAGATGGTTTCTGAGTGACATGGTAGAAAAAGTAGAGATGGAGAAGAGAATGGGGAAGAAAGAGAGGAAAGGAGGAAGTCACCATGAAAGGAGATGGATCATGAGCATGTGGCCAGGAGAACAGCAAGTATATCGGGTACATCACTGTGGAAGCGGCTAGGACGGCAGTTAGAAGAGTAGATTAGAGCTAACTTCCCAGTAATTGTCAAAGCCAAATAAATTAACCATAGTCTGAGTCTCACTAATTTGTAAGCTAGTCGGGGATAAGTTTAAATTGGTTGTACTACAAATTCAGTGTTCAGAATGCTATCTGAATCCCGGGTAGAGGAGTCATAAGCTGAGTGTCCTGTACCTGAGACTTGTTCTCACCCAGTGTTCTAAGATCTAAATCATTCCCTGACACTTCAAGCCCCAAATAGGCCTGAGATTATCTTTCTGGTTATCCACTGAGGAGTCAATGGCTACCTGGACTAAGCAGTTACCTGCTTCTTCACCAGACTATGCTTTGCCTACCACTGATATCATCTCATTCAGATATTTACACCTATGCCATTATTTTGGCATAGGCACTGCACTACTGATATTACTTCCTCCATATTCTTTAAGTTTTTTAAATTGATTGATTGATTGATTATGTGTATGGTATTCTGCTTGCGTGTATGCATGCAGGTTAGAAGAAGGTATGGGATCTCATTATAGATAGTTATGACCTACCATGTGGTTGGTTAGAATTAAACTCAAGACCTCTGGAAGAGCAGACAGCAATCTTAGTCTCTGAGCCATCACTCCAGCACCCTCCTGCATATGCTTCAAGTGCTTCTAATCAAGTCCCTTCTGATGACTGGTTTAATAAGTACTCCTATGAAACCAAAAGCAATTCTGGTTTCACAGACTCTCTTTACATGATATGTACATACTTATGTCACCTTCAAACATGATCTGGTGTGTACCAGAAGTATGAACATATATAGATTGACTATAAGAGAACCTGTATTCATATTCCTTCAAAAGAGAAAGGCATCAATAGAGATGCAGAATTATCAATAAATAAAGCACATTTAGGATATTTACAATAACTACCAATGATTAAAATCACAGGATGATATCAGTAAGAACTTCTCAATGGTCGGTCTGTGGTGTCAGGCAAAGAAGTGAACCTTGAAGAGGCCAGGATGAAAACTCAGTTCATGTTGACCCCATCAATCCGGATCAAGATGTCTAAAGAGTCCGCATGTCAGGAGATTCATTGGCAGCATATTTAAAACACAGTACAATTTGGAAAAATGTTTCTAGGTATAATACAATCCATGGTACACAAGAAAGCATAATTATATCGACATTCAACTCAGGGTACATGTTATTTCTTGTATGAAGGTGAGTTGTAGAGATAAGATACCTGTATTTGTTTAAGGTTTAGGGAAGGGTCTGGCCTGGTCGTGGTTATACAGATAGCATAGAAGTCATTTGGGCTGTTAGCCACCTCTGGTCCTGGTTATGGAAACTTGGGAGGGCCTCTCGCTATACAGACAATATAAGGGTCATTTCGATTGTTAGATATGTCTGGTCTTGGTTGTGAGAGTTTAGGGCACCTGACTGAAAGGCTCATTTAAATTATTGCCTCCCATCCTGCTTGTAGGAAGTTGATAAGGTCTGGCCCAAAAATAACAGAGATCACACAGCTGTTAATCAGCCTCCAGTTCTCAGCCTTCTGAATGGAAGAACAAGTATTTCCTTCTTTGAGGAGACACTTCTGTCTGATTAACATTCCTGGTTTCCCTGGATGTCTATGGGTTCACAGACCTTTGATCTGTGTACCCAACAACTTCTAATGCCATAACATTTATCATGGGCTGGCATTTTGTATGTACTTCGTTGATAACTACAATATAAATTCAATAAGAGTGGGAGTGTTTTCTGTTTTGTAGACTACCCTATCTTTACATAGACAATTATTAATATTCCAGCACCAGATGAGTGAGTATAAATAAACAAACAAGTAAAGAAATAAATAAATAAGCTAAATTAGCAGACTTTGAACTTCAGAACTATTCTATTCTAACAATAACCTTACACATAGATAAGTATAACATTGTAGAGATTTAAAAACAAACAAACAAATAACAACAACAAAAATGTAGCTGGTATCCAATAGAAGTGTGCTGGCACAAGACATTAAAATGGACCTTGCAAAATGTAGGTTCTTGATTCTGCCATTAAACCATCTTTTAGTACTTTTTTTTTTTAACTTTCAAATGAATTGTGGGTACAGACGTACACAAACCTGTTTTTGTTTTAGCAGATAAAGAAATCAAATGATTTTTAAAAAAGATTGCTCACAGTATATATTTTGACTTTTCAAAAACGCATAGATTAAAGCCTTGTCTGGCTTCCAAGTATAGAGTGGTTCCTGAAAGCCCTATGCCTTATTTCAGCGTTCCTCTAGGATATGTGAAGCGCTTAACAGTGAAGCAAGCAGAGCTGTCTGCTCTATCAGCATCTGCTCGTAGACAGCAGAGGGAACTGTTAGTACATTTAGCAGCAGAACAGTTATAACCAGGCAAAAAGAGATATGACCAGTTTTGGTTTGTGTAACAGGCTTAGATCCCTTCTTTTAAACACTCCATTGTATTTCAAACTTTCACCCTGAGACACTTCTAGCCACTTGTGAATGATATCTCTAAAAGATTGGCTTTGCATGAAAAAGAACCTTTTTTTATTTCTTGACTTTCTCTCTGGGAATGTCATTGTCTTTCTGATGCAGTGAACATTACCTGTCCAAGTCCCTAAAGGTGTTCACTACGTCTCTCATCTCTCGTTCTCTGCAGACATCACCTCTTCTAACCTCTCCACTTCCTTCTTACAATCTCAACCATCTGGAACAATTTCTTATTTTCCCTTGACAAGTGTAATATCTTACTTAAAGACTCCTTAAAACTGTTCTCGTCTGAGAGGAAATTCTGAGCCTTTTTGGATGAATTCATGGGAAACCTGGTCATGACATCTACTGACATGTTAATGATCAGGGTCTGATGGCCCAATCTATAGTCTAATCTACAAACTCCTCTTATCTCACTATTCTCTGCCTTTGTTCTCCTAAAAATGCCAGTAAGTCACAGTGAGGTACAGGCCATTAAAAGAAACATCAACATTGTCCTTTGACAAGTTAGAAAACAGCTACTGTCACTACCAGTATTTAGTGACAACCCCAGTGCATAGCTTTCTAACTTACCTGGTTCATATGGTCTATAGGCATTGGGTAAATTATCCCATTGGAGTTTTGTATGCATCATTTAGAACTGAGAGGCAAGGCTACTTACAATTTCAATAGAAAATTGAATAGCATATAGGACAGACAACAACAACAATAATAATATAATGAAAATTTTCATAAGATCCTGGTGGCAGAAAACATAAATCATAAAGGTTTTATGGCTACCCAGACTGTAGTATAATATCACACTATTTCGACCTTGGAAGTACATGATAGACATTATAAGCAAGTTGTGAATGACCATGCCAAAACAATTTCTATGACTTATTAGTATTTTTTAAACCTGTGCCTCTATAGAATTCTTCTTTTATTAGTACATGGCTAACTATTACCTAGCAGAAATATCACCTACAAGTTTTACATGTTATTGATGGTACATATCTGTTAATATATCCATAAAAGTTTTGTGTGAGAGTCATGAGATATCGTATCTCTCTGTCTCTGTCTCTCTCCTTCTCTCTCTCTCTTTAATACCCCCCCACACACAGAGGCATATAAACACAAACAAACAATGCATAGCGGTTATAGTAATTGATGCGAGGGAAAGATAATTTGACTTTCCGGCCTTAGCATTCTAACTATCTTTAATCACAAAGTTCTACTCTGTTAATAAGGCAAGTAGAGTCTTTAATGGAATAAGATTATATTTCTTTCTTTCTTTTATTATTTCCTGTGATCCTCTGTTTATAGCATAGTATATCTTATGAATTTATGCAGTAGCATATATTTTAATTTATTAATTTGTTTGGAATAAAATCCCTATGAAACTCCATCATACTCTAAACCTTGTTTCCATTAACTTTAATTTTTTTAGTTCAATTAATTCTATAGGTTCTGACTTGATTAATATTTGTGAGTGACAAGAACAAATTTCACTTCACAATGCCTTTCACTTGGAACTGCTCCTTTCAAAACACATGTTGTAGGACCCAGAAACTAACTGGAGGACTGCAAGGAGCACTGTATCCCACTAACTGATAGACTGGAAGATGTTCTATAGACCTGCCTGCCCCTTCTCTAACACCAGTAAATGAAATACCATAAGACACCAAGATCAATTCTGGCAGCAGAAATTGTCCACTCTTTAGAACTAAGTCTCATTTGCAAACATCTTAGAAATCTCTTGAATTACTACAAGTATTATGATTTAGTTAAAAATCCATGTCTAAAGTTAAAGAACATCACATTTTTAACATCACTTCTTACTTACATTTTAATATACTTTAAAAAATATAACTATTAAAAACAACAATGAAATAAAGTTTGCTTTTCCTTAGTTTCAATGAGGATCAATTTTACATACTTAATACTTATAGACATATAAAAATAGACAATGACAAAGGATTAAGTAATAATGAAAAAATACAGCAAATATTGTGTGTACTATAAAAGCAATAGCAAGTCATCATATATACAAAACCGTTGTAAAAGATGTTAAAGAATACCATGAGCAAAAGGAGAAAGACATGGTGGAGGAAACACTGTGGAAAAGCACCAAGGGGAAGATGGACATGTAATTTATAGACAGTCTGTGGGTAGGTTTTTTAAGTGTCATGTGACAGAGCCAAGCACAAATCCTCTTACTTATTAACAAGATTTGTCCCTGTGCCTGTCAAACATTGCTTTGAAAGTACCTGCTTTTGTGAAAGTTACACTGCCTTTCCCTGCCAGGTTTACTCCTGAGAGATTAATGTATAATCTCTTTAGGACTCGTCTTTTCATTTCTGTGCATGTGACAAATTGTTTGGAATATTCTTCACACATACACAGAAGAATATAGGCACTAAGTGATTATTGGTACATATTTAAACCCCAAGAGACACTATTTTCTTCATTGGAAAAATTGTTCCATCAAAATAACCTCTAGATATACTATTACAAATTTACAATTAATGCATCTGTACTGTGATACCATAAGGTGATTGTTTGTAACATTAACAAATTTGGTACCTTCTTTCAACAAGTATTTTACAATTCATTTACTACTGTGAAATGAAATTCATAGATGCTACAGTCATGTTGAGGCTATCATTAAAAGACTCAATTCCATGCCTGTGTTCAAACAATAGAGTAAAAGAGTCTATATAAAAACAAAGCACATCAGAGCAAAATAATGTATAGTTTGTAATATGAACATGTAAACCCTTCTATGTAAAGAAGAAAACATGCTATCTAGCTCTTGTATATAAGCAAGAATCTTTTTGTTAAAAACATCAGTTACCAATTAAACTGAAGTAAGATCATTATTTTGTTGCAACAATACTGCAAACATTTTCCTTGGTGATCAAAAATTGATGAAGTTCAAAATAATTTTCTTTAAATTTACATGTTAGTTTGATTCCTAGAAAATTAACAATGTATTCAACAGTATAAAAAGCTTATAATTATGGGGCTGGAGAAATGACTCAGCAGTTAAGAGTATATGTTGTTTTCATAGGGGATCTAAATTTGGTTTCATGGCTCAACATTGGCCTGCCTACAACTGCATGTAACTCCAGCTCCAGGATATCCCATACCTTCTTCTGAATATGTGTGTACTTACATTCAAATATACACAGACCTACACACACATACACACACACACACACACACACACACACACACACACACACACTCAACATATCTAAAAACAAAATATAATTTAAAAATCTTAGATATAAAATGGAAATGGGGAATAAGATTAGATAATGATAAATGGCTGTTTCAATTAAATGCATGTCTGTCTCCTAAGATGCTCAAAAGTCCTCAGGCATGCGACAACTGATCTTTCAATTAGTTGGACTTTCCTACAGTCCATAAACATAACTTTTCTTGGACAGACCAAGTCAGTTGTTGCCTACATACAATCTATTTCCTAAAAGGGGCTAATATATCCTATATATTTACCAAACTCTACAATATATCCTGCTACCTCCATGGAAATTCTGTAGTCTAAGAGGGTTGAAAAAAAACCCCAAATACATGTCATTTATGATGTTATATCAATCAGAGACCAAAACCAATGTTCAAGACCACATAACTCCTAATGTTATGTTCATAAATTCTATGATAAAGGTATTCACAAATGTTTTTGTTCTGACTTTTAAACATGTAGAAGTTGAACAAATGGACTAATCATATGTGTTGGAATCATTTGGGTGAAATTGACCCACATACCACAATCCTAGAAGTCACTATTAAGGTTAAACAGAAATAATAGACTTTTGTAGGAATAGCATGCCATATGCATAAAGACTGTAGAAACAAACTATGTAATGTATAAAGCATAAATAAAATAAAATTCAGAAAGTATGAGTAAAGGAAAAAAATTGGTATAAGCTGTTGTTTTAGAGGAAAAAATGTTGCCATAGGACATGATATGGTGCTAGATTTATTATTCCATTTATCCATTTATCCTTAAAACAAACCAACCATAGATATTTACCTTTGAAATATAAAGTTGCTATTTCTGTGAAGCACAGTTTTACAGAACCATGAATTTACGGTTTCACAAGGTATCTGTCACACTTCCATGGCATTTGCTGATATAAAAATAAAAGCTTCATTTTAAAGGATAAATAAAGCTACACTATTATCTAAACAGGGTAAAATTTAACATCCTTGTGGTTTGTGGAAATTTTTGATGTGCCTGCTGGCTTTTCAATAAAAATCAATTATGCCTTAAACGCGAGCGGTAGTCAACATACTACAGACTATAAATTCAATTTCATACTCAGAAATATGGATTAGCTGAACTTGATGCCCTTCCATTGATTTCAGAAAGCAAAAGCTGATAAGGTAAATAATAGTAAGAGGCTCTCTGACACTCCACATCAAGTTACGGATTTCCATATTATTTTTGTAAGAACTTTGCAGTCACCATAATATCCTCCTTGTGAAATATGTATGATGAATAGATATTATATGGATTGCTGATTCATCTCTCCATACAGAATGGATATTTAGCTTTCATAAGTCAAGAAAAGAGCTGCAAAGGAAAAAAAGAATATGCTTATTTTCCTAGGCTCAGCATGATGGCTATGTCAAACAATTGTGAATAATCCTGTGAGTAATTAGAAAGAACATGGATTAAACAGTGAGATTCCTCCTACAAATAAAATGTGTATAAATGCAGGACTCATGTATTCTTCAACACATGTTTATGTATATATGTATGCTGAGAGAGAGAGAGAGAGAGAGAGAGAGAGAGAGAGAGAGAGAATATTTACACACCAAAAAAGAAAGATACAAATGTTTTGCTTATCCAAAAGAATACCTTAAGTGATCAGAAACGCAAAAAGGGCAGAATCTTCAGAGTTGAGAGGAACTGATTTGACACTAAGAATTTTAAGAACTTATGGTAGAGATACAGAATGGAATAATGAAAAAATTTAGACACATCTGCAACAATTTCCTTCTTACTTCCTTTAACATACAGAGTACTTAGCTTTATAGAACTGTCTGTGTCCACATATGGAGCTCCTCATGACTTAGCTAGTCTCTTCTAAGTAGGCTTAGTGAACTCTGCTTAAATCCCCATCTCTGAAGATTTTCTCTACAGGATTAGTCTCACCATTCCCTAAGACATGACTCTGCTTTCTTCACACAAGGGTTGCTTTGCAAGGAATCTAGCATGAGACAGAAAAACAAAACTATAGTCCTATCAGGTACAAGATGCACATTCTTTTTTCAAGACTGATTTCTTTATTTTCTTCAAGCAAAGTCTATGTCTTTTTTTATTGGATATTTTATTTATTTACAAAGATACATGTTCTTAGAACAATGTTTCATAGAATTCCTAGAAGGCATCACATTGGAGATTTCATATTACCATTTTCATAAAAATCCTGCTTCAAAAATTTACACTTGAATTTCTCAAGATAGAAGTGACAGAATTATAAGAGGATTCATTAGGAACATAATCCATGAAAGTGGCCTGTACAAATTAATGAGACCACAAAAAGAGAAAGACCCCAATGTAAAAAACTTCTAACTAAAATGTTTTCCATATTTTCCCATAGAATATCAGCTATTCCTTCTGATGACTTTCTAGAGAAGCAATACAGGAACACTTCAAAAATTATTGTAGGCTACTTTAAAAAAAATGTATTCTTAACAAGTAAATTGTTTGTATGAGAAAATCATTAAAAAAAACAGAAAAATATAATAGTCTTATTCTGGCATTTTCATTTTTAACTTGTTGAACAGAAAAAGTCAAGAAGCATTTCCTCTCTGCAACTCTTAGAAATCTCTGAGCATGCCTGCTCATTCATAAATGTTCCCAGAGCAGGAAATATGGGGGGACCTCTTCCACCACTGTACTTCATATTGTATATAGGAAGAATACAGCTATAAATCCTATTTGTCTTATATCACAGAGTACGCAGATATCTGTAAAACATGAAGGTTCTGATACATATTTACTGTAGGAATTCCAAAATTTTAACTTTTAACTTTCAATGTCTGAAATAAATAGCATCTTAGATTCCCATCTAATACAAGAATGGCCCTGCCAACCATTTTCATCATCTGCTGTAATGCAGCTGGAGCGTGTGAGGAAGAAGCACACATTGTTTATGAAAAACAATTCTTGTAGATACACTTGGAAAGCTGCAAACATTCATAAACAGCTACTCTTTGGGGATAGAGAAAAACTGCCATTAAACAGGTGTTAGAATTTAAATGACATCTCATTAGTGACTCCTTTTTGCAGCTCAGAGACAAATAAAACCTTCATTTAAAAGCATTAGTGCTATTCCTAAGGGTTTCTGGTATCATAATGTTTTGTTTTATGAAGATGTTTAGCTTCTTCCAGCGTTCTTGCTTATTTATACAAAATAAACCAATTGCATTTGCAAGTTTATCTGAGTGTGAAGTCAGGGGGTGAATCAGACCTCCTCAAGTACTTTCTATTCCTTTGCCCCTCCCATGTCTACAGCAAGTCCGTGATGTTGCCACACAGCATTTTAAACAAAGGTATATTTCGGCTGCACTTCCTGATAGAGATTTAGTCTTTGTTCACTTGCTTTCAATTAAACAACTTACATTTTCTTGGTGTCAATGCCATTAACTATTTTGCCAATTGCTCTCGTAAAATGTTAGGCTGCCTCTATAATTCAATAATTATAGCTGAACATATGTCTACTGAAAACTCACCTGCTAATTTTGAAATCCATTTCCCTAACACTGTATAATTCATTCATAGAGATAACTATCTGAGGTTACAAAATATGAATCTAAAGAACAGCATTTAGAATATAAGTTTCAATAAACAGTGTAAGATCGTAAACAGTCATTGGTTTCATAGTTTTGAGAACTCGCAGTCCATAATTTCATCCAGCTTTTTAATTCTGCTCATTATAATTGGCCATTGCATGGCAGAAAGCATTTACTAAGGCAAACATTGATGTTTGATAATACTTTGCATTAATATAATAATTATTAAATATTGCTGATAAATCACAGTTTTGTATTTTGAAAATGTAATACAAATGAAATCATATCTGGCTCACAAAGAGTATAAAGTTAAATGGGGACAAAGTTTCTGGAGAAACTATGGAGCAAAAAAATGCTTGATGGTGAAAGTCACAGAGAGAACAAAGGACAGTATGAGACAATTGGAAGAAAAGAGAAGTGATGACATCTGCGTTGCCTGTATGTATATATACAGACTTCTGAAAAGTGGGTGGGTAGTGAAGACTACACTTATCTGTATGTACAAGGACAAATCATTATAGGTTGTTGTTAGGGATTATGCTAACATAGCCTATGTTTTAGTTAGGGTTTCTATTGCTCTGAAGAAACACCATGACCATGTGAATTTTTATAAGAAAAACATTTAATCGGGATTGGCTTACAGGTTCAGAGGTTTTGTCTGTCATCATTATGACAGAAAGCATGGTGGTGCACAGGCTGACATAGTTCTGGAGAAAAGAACCAAGATTTCTATGTATGAATCAGCAGGCAGGCAGACAGACAGACAGGCAAAGAGAGAGAAACTTGGGCTGGTTTGAGCTTCTCAAATTTGAACTCTAATACCTTGCCTCTAACAAGGTTATCCCTACTCTAACAAGGCCTTATGTCAAATAATGCTACTCTCTATAAACCAATGGGAGCTCTTTTTATTCAACCCACCACAGCCTAGAAACATAATACAGTAAATTAGTTGTAGATTCTCTTCTAATAATGATGACCTCACTAACACTATGTAGTTAGCTAGGTTTACAGTAATAAGCATGTTAATTCTTGTTGAGCAGGCTTTAAGTATCACTAGAGAGCTGTTGGTCATGTAGTGGGTTGTCCTGTTAGTGCTTGTATTCTAATACTAATATTGGGCACACCAAGACTAGTTGCATCAGAGAGTCTGCACATAGATACTAGTGACCCGGTTCCTAAGTTATTTCTTATTGACAAATAAAGATTCCAAGTCAGTACCTGAACAGAAGTGACATAGGCAGGGTTTAGGTTTTGTGAACTTGGGGTTGGGAGAGGAACATGAGGGAAGAAGAAGGTACAGGAGGAGAAATCCACCATCGGTTAGGAGTAAGGAAAATTTGGCCCTGATGGCCAATTAGAAGTCAGAGCAGCTTGGATGAGACCTAGTAAGCAGCAATTTGGGGAAAGTAGATTCTAATAACATGAAAGGCAGATATTTGCCCAGCTCTTGTGCTGTTTAAGGCTTATTGTAAATACAAAGGCTATGTGTGTTTTTCATCCAAAAACTAAAGGATCTAAAGTTCAGTAGGAACCCCCAGGACAAGATTAATAATTCCTACAACAGGAATTCATCTCAAGCCACTACTGCATCCTTAAGGATATTGTACCATCCTTATTGTTGATGTGGTTTATAGGCATCATAGCTGGATAGAATTATTGGTCACCTCCCTTCTTCAGGAGATGGCATAGTGCCTAACAGAAAGGTAATTCTCATTCATTCAGGTCAGTTCCAGCTCAGAGGTCTCTGATCCCTGCTTCTAAAATGCATGGTGTTTTCTGCAATCTGGACTTACCTTCTACCTCTAGGACTAACTCTTATGTGAGCTAAGTAAGAATGACACCATCGAACAAGTCAAACATGTTAGAACCAAGTCGATGAGGCTTCAGTTGTATGCAAAAATTCTGAAATATCACCTGGTTCTCATTCAGTCACCCAGTAAAAAACAAGCAAAGCCCAAAGAAAGGGGATGAACCAAGAGGCAAAGGCACTGGAAACACGGTAGCATTTATATGAAAGATCAAGTTTCAGGCTGGAAGAAACAAATAGAAAAATAAATCTTAGCTAAAATCAGTTTACATTGTAAAATGTATATAACCTGTGACCTAATCATTAGAACACTTTTCTAAGATAACTCTAGTACAGCAGAATACAGATGTGATTATTTTGTTGTTTATTTGTTTGTTTTGTTTTGTTTTGACATTTGAAAAAATAATGCCCTTTGACTAAAATCTACACAAATCCTTTTTTGTTGTTGGCTTTATTCTTTCTCTCATCCAGAAAATTATTAAGATTTTATGAGGAAGAATGAAGTCAATGACAAAAGAAAAAACAGTATGTAATAAAATGTTTGGGCACCCATAACAGTTGAGTAATTTTGTGATTTTCCTCTTTTAAACCCATCTTCTCCCAACACCAGTTCATAAATAAACCTATCATGGTCATGTCCATCTTTGTTAATTCAGCTGAATATTATGTATAACAGTCACTTGTCTGTTGTTCGGAGTAAATATGACAGCCTCAGCTATACTAATTTTTTAAGTGATGATAACTCTAATGACTCCCTTGGCTTTGTGTATACCAATCTCTTTTACCAGTAGATAGGAGCATGAAGTACTAGGCACAGAGTCTGCTCACTGGACATAGTTATGCTCTGACAGTGGAGTCTTCTTACTTAGTGTTGGTAGGCAAACTAGAACACCTGGCTATAAAGTCTGTGTTATTTTCTAATGTTCTGTGCCAAAAATTTCAGCTCCTCTTCCAGGATCTGGATCTGTTGGTCCTCCCCTTTGCCTTGATAATGCTGAAAACACTGGAAAAGAGAATAACAATTTGTAACCTTGAAGCCTGGGAAACTCACCCCTAAGCCACTGTCAAAAGTCATTTGCTGTCATCATCCATACATCTCAGCCACTCTTTCTCCCATATGTGTAATAATGAAAACATCAGGCTCACATAAACTGGTTCAAGATAATTCAGTTAACAAGTATCATAGTGAAGTTTCAAAGTGAATCTGATTAGCTATAAATCCGTGTTTTCCTTCCATTCTATAGGCTCAAATCGTCACCTTTGTCTACCTCACCCAAGCTGATTTTCATAATAAATTGCAAGTCAGCACAATCATTGTTAAATAAATAGAAAATAATCATAAAATGGAAGCAAAATGTAATAATGTTGCTGAATGGAAAGCTAACTCACAGACCCTGAACTAAGCTGATACCTTCCACTTCATCCAGATTTCTGAAGTGCTACTTTGGAAGGAACCAGAAAGCTGCCAAATAAAACAAACAAAAATAAGGATGTACTTTTCACCCTTGAGGACATTCACAAGCAGCGCCAATTTCTGCAATCTGACACCCCTGCATTTTATGTCTTAGAATTGTTCCACATATGGCCAAATGTATCTTTGAGTGTGTTAAAATTTTTCAACATGTAAGAGTGTTTGGCTTCATGGCCTGCACCACAAGAATGGAATGGCTGTCAAGGACATTGGGACCCTATTGCCACTGGAGTTAAGGTAATTGTAAGCTACCACGAGGGTCCTGGATATGAACCCTAACCCTAGCCCTGGGCAGGAGCAGAAAGTGCTTTTAACTCCTAAGTTATCTCTAAGCCATGACCAAATGTGTTTCAAAATACAGTCATATGTCCATGAAAAGTTTCCGTATACCTATACATCTATCTCACACCTTAGCAAATCACACCATTGATCTTCCTGCTTTTCTTGTACAAGATGAAAGACCCACAACAATTACTAGCACAATGAAAATTCTTTGAAGTCATAGGTATAACTAGTTTGCAAGCACTGCCTTGCACGCTTAATGACAAGATCCCTACTAGAAATAAAGAGTGTTCTTTCTGATTAATAGTTGGATTAAAAATAATCCCATGTGGGCTGGATCAACCATTTAAAGAATTATTACAAAGGAAACATTTTTTTTTATATTTTAAAAGTGTGATTCAATTCTATATCTCATTGATTCTAAATACACAGACCTAAAATGACCCAATAATCTGTTAAAATATGAATGAAACTATGGATTAATAGTTAGTAAAAACAATACATCACTGAATTAAAAACATGTATTTTATTAGCTCCAAACTTTTAGTCACAGTCTAGAATCTGTATGAAAACATTTAATAATATTAGTACAGAATTGAATATTTCTTGCAATATTCAAAGCACTCATTTTAAAACTTTTGATAGTATATTCTTCTCTCGTTATCTATTTAGTCATTCATAATTATTTAGCAATGCTATGAGAAATTCCCCAAGAAGAAAAACAATAATCATTTCAGCAACCAATGAATGTGAAATGCTGCTACATGTTTAATAAATGTTTGCATTGGTTACCATTGTCTTATACTCCAGGCTCACAAAGTTCTTAAATATGAGACTTGTATAGATATCTCTGCATTATACCACAAATCAGTACCAAGCCATTCCAAGCAGGATTTTTCCTTTTCTGCCCCCTTCTTTCTTGCTCTTTTATAAAGGAGGAAAACTGCTTTATATCGACAACCATCTGTGAGCCTGTCTTTCAGGCCATCAAACTCTCCCATCCATTACGGAGCCTTCCTCACCTCCGCTGCATGACAGCACAATAAAGATGACATACTAATTCAATGACTTGTAATTTCGGCTAAACAAAGGCAAGTGCTGCAGCTCCTTCCTTTGTGTTAACAGTGCCATATCGGTGAAGCCAGCTATGCAAACATAGCACTGGGAGGGTTTTATGACAGCAGTTGAATGGGGAGACTAGCTTGGTGTTGCTTTTTATGGTTTTTGGCTCCATAATTTTTGGCTCTGTGCTGCTGGCCATGGCTATTGTGTCTGGATTCTGTGTCAGCAGCAGCTAATTGTTCCAATAATGTTTATCATAGGGATCCACCAGGGAGCTGTATATGTGCAGATAAGCTACAGGGCAATGATACACACTATCTTACTGATCTCTATACACAGTGCTTTTGCCTCATGCCAAAAAGCCTTTTAGTTTCCCAGTCTTAAAAAAAAAAAAAAAATAACAGCTTAATCATCGTGCCAACAATAGTGTCTAAGGGGATGTAATCAGGTTCCTCTGATAATCTTAGCAACACATGAAAGTCATGCGCAAAAGCAGTAATTGAAGCAGTTGGTTCATTCTACCACCTGCTGTTGAAGTCACAGGTTAATCTAAATGAGGTCCTCTTCCGATGAAGCAGTATGCAAAGCATTTTTTTATATCATAAATGTGCATTACAGAAGCTTTACAAAATAATAAAGTAACAGTTCATTAAATGAACTGTATGAAGTATCTTAGGCTTGTCCAGCTTCTCCCGCTGCAGTTGGATGGTGAATCCAAGTGCCAATTCTGTCCTCATGTCTATACCCCAAAGCACACTTCAGTTTGCATATGGTTACAGACAATGGGAGTTCCTGAGACAGATGCCCAAATGTAACTAAACGTCAGGCAATCAGGGAGTCAGCTGCAGGAAAGTGAAACATTTTTCTTTGTTTGCTTTTGATGCTATTTCCCCCAAGATTACTAAATAGAATGTTGACAATGTAAAATAGCCTGAGAATTTAAAATTAAGCAGCTTGCTATAGTCTGCATTAGCCCATGTGCACAGGATGAATTTTCTAATTAAACTTTTAACACCTGATTGCCATTAAAATATTTTCTTAAATAGTTTCAACCAGTCTTCATCTTCCCTGCAAACCTTTAAGGTTATGTAGTATGCTGTTCTTCTAACAGGCAATTTATTTTAAAAAAATTTAAATTGTGGAAAGTATTTAAATAAGATTCTAATGGAATCTTTTAAATATAAAAGAAATTCCATTTTTATTAATTACAATGTCTTCTTTCAAGTAATTTCACTAAAAACAGTAATTCATTTATGGAGAATTAATTCAGCACTGGGTGCTAAAATAGGCAACATTATCTTATTTAGGACTCAGGGATTCTTCGAAATTGTAATGGCATCTGGAAAAATAGAAAAAAGTAACACTCAGAGAGAGGCTGCAATCTTACGGAAGAGGAATCAGCAAAGCTAGAAGGGAAAACCACCCTATCTGAGTTCAAAGAACACACCTTTCCTACCAAACCAAGACAATGTATTTCATGTAGTGTAAAAGAAGGTTAAAAACAATGTTGCTTGTATGAGGGCCATAGACGCCACAACTGCACTTTCACCCCTCTCAAGATTGAGGGAAAAAAAACTCTCCAGGGCTTGCCTATAAAAGCCAGTCACAGACAGAAATAACAACAGCAAATTTGAAATAGTAATTTAGTAGCAACTCATGATAAACATAAACTGACATATTCATAAATTTAGTAATGTATGGGGCATGCAGTTGAAAAGTACTGTTATAAAACAATACACCGGCTGGAGAGATGGCTCAACGGATAATAGCACTGACAGCTCTTCTTAGAGGTCCTAAGTTCAGTTCCCAGCAACCACATGGTGGCTCACAACCATCTGTAATGGGATCTGATGCTCTCTTCTGATGTGTCTGAAGACAGCAACAGTGTACTCACATAGATAAATAAATAAATCTTTAAAAAAGAAAATGAAATAAAACCAGACATATTTTAAAGTTTTGTGTGTTTTTAATTTTTTGTGTGCACATATATACCGTGGTACATGTGTGGACACACTTTGTAGGAGTCTGTTCTCCATCTAGGTTCTAAGAATCACATTCATCAAGTTTGTCCACCAGCTCTTTTACCCACTGAACTATCTTGGTTTAGTTTTTTGGGGTTTTGTTTGGTTGGTTTTGCTTTTTGTTTGTTTGCTTTATATAAAGGATAAACTAGTGTTTCTTTAACCTAAATTGGTACATGATAGCAATAAGCAATAAACACAATGAATATAAAATTAAAGGGACATATATCATGGCTAACCTTTGTTGTCAACTTGATTAAATCTGTGATAAACTAAACCAAGGAGCTGGCACTATGGTAAGGGATTTTTCTTGATTGGATCTTTAGAGGTGGAAGGACCTACCCTAATAGAGGCCACATCTTTGGTGGCAGCCCTCATAAAATGACATGGAACGAAGCTTTTGTTTTTTTCCTGTTTGTTCTTTGTCCCCTCAACAAATTCATGGTTTCTGGAGCACTCCTTCCCTGATATTAGAACCTACTTCCTCAGGACCTCGATGTAAATCCAAGACTAGCTTCTCTGTAGCAATTCCCTGTGACTCCAGCACCAAACTGCGATTCTGAGACATACAGCATCAGTCACAGAACAATTACTAGATTCTTCATCTTTTTGTCATGAGATGGTTGTTGAACTTTCTGAATCACAGTGCATAATCCACTCTAGTATATTTATAGATACAGACATGAATAAATCATATAAAATGAGAAGGATTTAGGCATAAGCACATACATTCTATTAGTTCTGTACTGTTAGAAATCTTTGGTTAATACAGTACATAATCAATATTTAAAAAAATAATAGATAAGTAAATTACAAATAATAAATGAATCCACACCAGTGAGCATGTTTAAGAGTGCTTAATTACTTCAGATACTTACCAGACACTTACACTTGTGTTTTCCCATGCATTCCATAACAGTCTTTAAAGTTTGGAATTATCCTCATCCTTCAAGTGAGGGATTTCTGGCTATGAGATTTTATATATTTATTTATGGTGACATAATTTGAAAGGAAGAAAAGTGTGGATTTGAGCCCAAGATAATATAACTACTTACAGAGAAATTTCCTGAACCAATTAATGTGTTTTGAAAATTAAAATTTTTCTTATTGTCAACAGTTCTTTATATTGTTTGCAAGGATAGAAATTCTGTATTTATAGGAGTCTGCTATCAACTATATAACAATATCTTATTTTTGCCAAGTGTTAATCTTTCCAAACAGCAAGGATTATTAAGGAACCAATACTCTAATACTGTTGAGATCTTTGAAACAGGTTGTATTAGTATTTGTCTTCATAATTTTATGTGAAATCTGGAAGAGCCAGGGGGGTGATACTTAAACATGCATTTAGCATAAGGTTGCTGTAATAATAGAAGGTAACATGTTCTAGAATACTTTTCATGGTTATGTATCAAAATGTACAAAATGCCTTCAATGCATTGTCTCTAGGATTCAATACCACTTTAATGTATATGTCATGCTACTAGCCAGAAAGGTGCATTTCTGAGCTTTGAGTAGTAACCTTTTATTAATGCAGGATTGATGAAGATTTCTGAGGAAATTTAGTTTGAAAGGGACAAAAAGCAACAACAAAAGGAGATACTCAGTGCCTTTATTATTATTTAACATTTATTTTTGATTTGATTATGTTTATAGTAACTGGGTCCTCGTCCGGTGGCATTTTTCAAGATTTGATAGAATTAGTTAAATTACAGAACTTGACAGAGAGGTTTTAATTTTATATAACTAATCCATCTCTACAAGTCATGTAATAAGACTCAGCTTTTTCAATCACTCATTATCTGTTTCTTTTCAACTGTAATGTTACTAGAATAATATACTTAATGGAAGTTATAAAAAGACAATCTTCCCATTTTTAACCATTTTCTGTTTTTAAAAAATACACTATGTTTTTAAAAGCCTACTGTTTTATCAAAGTTTCTAGTTTCCAGGTCATCATGCAAGGTCTAACAAGTGCAAACTCAACAGCCTGAAAAATCAACAATTCTTGGAATTAACAGAAAAGTGCTGCCATAGGTCAAACTTCTATCACCAAAACTGAAGAGAAAAATAGGTGTCTATGGAAGACTACCTCATTCTTATAAGCAGAAATGTGTATAGAGGAAATTTAATCCAGCAACATGACTAATCCAAAGAACTTCTAGGTCTGTGTAACCTGGCTGCAATACAGACATGCCTTCAGTACACATCTTTAAGACTTCTGGCTGAAATACAGATATACTTTTAATCCCTCTAGCTGAAATAAAGACATGCCCTTAGTACATACTTATAATCTTAAATTTATTTTGTAGAAAGAAGCAGTCATGTTTGAAAGTGGCATCTAATGGAGGGGCAGATGAAATGACAAATCGGAGAAAGATTTGACAGATTGAATCAGAGATAGGTTAAGCCCAACTCTTGGATATGAAGGAGAGGCTCCTTAAAAGCAAAGCAGAGTGAGTCAGGGATGGAAGACAGTTCAATGAGTGCAGTTCAGTTGAGTTCAGTTCAATGCAGTTCTGTGCAGCTCAGTGGCGTGCAGTTGAGTTAGGTGAGTTTGTTCTCTCTGTTCAGTTCCTGCACTCAGTGTATTTCAGTCTGTGTAATTCAGAGGCAAATTTTCCAAACACGGAAGCTGAGAGAAGTCAGTTTGAATCAATCCAGCTTGAAGAGGAGTTTGGGCCAGAACAGTTAAGTTGGACCAGCCAGCCAGAGTTCAGAAAGAGCTAGAAAGTGAGTTTATGCAGCAATAAGCCTCTTAGATGACAATCATATTTGGTGAGTAAAATTTATTTGTGTGTGTGTGTGTGTGTGTGTGTGTGTGTGTGTGTCTGTGTGTGTGTATGTTTGTGTTATTTAGTTCTGGTGGAAAGATAAGTGGCAAATTCGAAGATATTTTGTGGTAACAAGACTAAAAGTTAAACCTCAATGGGTTCTACATTTCAGCATGACTTTGGTTCCAGAACTGTACAGAAGACACATAGCCATGATCATCATCAATATGCAGCAAAAGGCAATCAAGTTTTAAAAAAGGAAATAATAGTAAAAATGAAAGACCTTTGTGTACAGAAATATAAATCAAATTATAACACTAGCTAATCAAAGACCAAAGCAAGACAAAACAACATGAATTACCAACTTCAAAACTGAGAGACCATCAACATAAACTTCATGGACATAAAACAACAGCACAAAATGAGGAGATCTATGTGTACGTATTTTGTAGACTAAGTAAATTTAATCAGTTCTTTCAGTTCTCAAGGCTCAGGGATCTGTGTGAAAAGGAGGCAGAAAGATTGCAAAAGCCGTATGTGGTGGATGATTTCAAGAAACAATTCATTCCAGACACAAAAAACCCTGATGCACATACAAAATAAGAAACAAGATCCACATATGTTTAAACCAGATAGATTACCAACACAAGAGGAGAAGTTGACACAAAAATCCCACCCCTAAACAAGAAGCTATTTTCATTTGATACTTACTGGGAAATTGAAAATCAGTTTTTTTTCCAGTGGATATCACTAGGTATATCAATTATACACCAGGATAGACCCCATGATTGAGAGTAACTGATTAGCTCAAATGGACTACACGGTTTTTATTTATTTGCTTGTCTTTTTTTGAGGGGGGTTACATTGATATTTTTTTGTTTTATTGGTGTTTTGATCTTTGTTATTTTATTTTTGGAGAGGAAGAAAGAATGTGTGTACAGAAGATATCATGAACTAACATGGATGAAGACATCAAGAAGATATGAAAGGAGTTGAGGAGGATAAAAATAAACATGATCCAAGTATATTGTATAAAAAATTTAAAATAGAAATACAAGTCTAAGAGTGAGTCTAAACTATGTTATTAATTATGTGGCTAATAATATGTCAATGTAGGACTTTGTTTCATAGGCTTTGTCCACTATCACCACCACAGAACACATGGTTATATGCAGGAAGGCATGGTGCTGGGGCAGTAGCTAAGAGCTTTACATTATTTTCCTCAGGCAGCAGGCAAAAAGAGACAGACACACAGAGATGGACAGACAGAGAGACACAGATAGAAAGACAGAGAGAGAGACTGAACCTAGTGAAGACTTTAGAAACCTCCAAACCTGCCCCCAATGACACACCTGCTCCAACAAGGCCACACCTTCTGTACCTTCTAATCCTATTCAAATAGTCCACCTGTGAACTAATCATTTAAATACAGGAACTCTTGGGGCCATTCTCATTAAAACAACCACAACTGTAGAGTAGGCTGAGGCTGTGTGTACCTAAGCTTCTTTAGATGTAAGATCACTGTGACTGAGGAAAAAGCTTTAGAAACTACATTCATTACAGTTCTGGGATGTTGGGGTTAATGATGTATCTGACCTTAAATTAAAATGATCTGGGTTTGGAGAAGTGGCTCAGTGGTTAAGAGCTCATTCTGATCTTATGAGTGAACCAAGTTTGTTTCAGTTCCCAGCATCCATGTTGGTTAGCTACAACCTCAGGTAACTCCAGTTCCAGAGAACATGAAATGTTTTGCTGACATTTGTCAGCACCAGACACACACGTGGTAAACAAACATAGTAATAGCAAAACTCTTATACACATAATAACATAAGCATAAAACTTAAAAAATTTAAGATAACCCAATTAATAATGAATTAGGGAAAACATGAGTTTCATTTTAAAATTTTTAAGAAAAATAATTTCTAAAGGCAGAGACTTTCACTCAATTAGGAAAATGCCTGACTGTAATGGATGGAACTAGAAAAATCATCCTGAGTCAGCTAACCCAGACCTAGAAAGATAAATATAGTATGTATTCACTTTTAAGTGGATATTAGCTATTAAGTAAATAATAATGAAGCTATACAACCATAGACCCAGAGAGGTTAGGTAAAGAGGAAGTATGATTCTTCATGGGAAAAGGAAATAGAATAGATTCTGTGAGTGGATTATGGGAGGGTGGTGACAGGAGCTTGTGGGAGGTGAAGGAGAGAATGTAGAGAGAGACAGCTAATATTCAGGAAAACAATATTTGAGGGATAGGGTGGAAACCTATTGTAGTGGAAACTTCCTGGAATCTATGAGGATGACACCAGTAAAGACTCTTAGTAACGGAGCCCTTACTCGTGTCTGAAGTGGCCATCTTTTGTAGCCAGCCAAGGATTCCAGTAATGGGACTGAGTTGCATTCAATTGAGTGGTTGGCCAGGAGGCCCATGGAGACCCCCGAATAACCTAGACTGAAGGTTTCCCTTTTCAAAACTGACAGTAGGAAGGTCAACTTTCTGCTCAGTGCATTGAACATAGAAAGGCTGAGTTGATATGAGCTTTGAGCATTCACCCCTATATTCTACTCTCTTTGATGTATGAAGTGCCTTCTGAAGGCTATGGAAAGAAGAACCTAGATACTAACCCAGCCATAAACTGTGCACCTACAATTGGACCTGCCTGCAATATGTGCTGGGATAATGGTATCACAGAACATGGAGAAGTGACTAATTAATTTTTGGTTTAACTTGAGGCCCACTCCATGAGAAGAAGCCCATGCCCTACCCTGCCTTGATAGCTAGGAACCAGAGGCTGGATAGCTCCGAGACTTAGAGTAGGGAACAAAAAAGTCAATGATTCCTAATTGTACTCTGCTATGCTCCTAGATTAGCACCTTACTCAGTTGTCATCAGAGAGGCTTCCTGCTTTCAGCAGCAAATTGGGGTAAGTGCAGAGACCTGCAGTCAGAAAAGGAGTCTAAACTGGAGTTCTCTATCCTTCATCAGGTCTCTCCCTTGGAGATGAAGTCCCTGTGGAGAAGACTTTAGGAGTCATAGGGGATGGACACCAGGAGAATCTGTCCCATTGAATCAACTGAGCAGGGCTCATACGGCCTCACAGAGACCGAAATGTCAAGCCTGAGGACTATACTGATCTGCATCAGCTCTTCTGTGTTTGTCTTATCTGCTGTTCTTGTGAAATTCCTAATAGTGGGAATGGGTGAATTTCTGACTCTTTTGCCTACTTTTGAGACTATTTTTTCTCTTACTGGGGCTTCTACCTTGTCTTATTGTATTTTGTTTTGTTTGTCTGGTTTTTTTGTTTTGTTTTTTTTTTCTTTTTAAATTTTCTGATTGTCATCTCTTGGAGACCTTTTATTTTCTGAAGAGGAAACAGAAAGAGTGGATCTGGGGAGATAATGAGAGTGGGGGACAAAGGAGAGTAGAAGAAAGAAAAATTGTGCTTAGGAAATATTTTATGAGAGAAAAATCTATTTTTAATTACAAAATAAAATTGTAAAAAGTAAATCAAAAGAAAATGCCTGCATCAAAAGCATGAGAAATTGAATGCTAATTCTATTCTCTGAAGCACATTGTCTACACAATTAGCCAAATTGAAGAACCAAACCTTATTGAGAACTCCTGACTCAGAAAACAAAGATATGCCTCCTGCGTGAGAGATGGGAGGGGAGAGGAAAGGGGGAACATGATCAGGTATTGGAGTCAGGGGAAACAGGAGTGAAGCCCTGAGAGCCAGCAAAAAGAATGGAAACAGGCAACCTCTGGAGGTAGAAGGTCAGGGGACCCTCTAGGATGTACCAGAGACCTGAGAAGTGACAAACACTTAGGACTCAAAGGGAGGGACCTTAGAAGAAAATGTCTTACAGTGAGAAGGAACTTGTAGAGCGCATCTCCAGTAGAAAGACGGGGCATTAAGTGGAGGGATGGAGTTGCCATTCCACAGTCAAAAACTTTGACCCAGAATTGTTCCTGTCTAAAAGAACTGCTGGAACAAAAATGGAGAAAAGCCAGAGGGAAAGGAGGTCCAGTGACAGGCCCAAATTGGGATCCAGCTCAAGGGAAGACTCCAAGGCCTGACACTATTACTGATGCTATGTTGTGCTTACAGACAGCAGCCTAACATCGCTGCCCTTTGAGAAGCTCAACAAACAGCTGTTAGTTTCAGATACTTTCTCCCAATCAATGGACAATAGCCGGGAACCCTGTGGTTGAATTAGGGAAAAGCTGGAAGAAGCGGAGGAGAAGGGCTACCCAATAGGAAGACCAGCAGACTCAACTAACCTGGACTCCTGAGATCTCTCAGATACTGAGCCAACAGACAGCGTACAGGAGCTGGTCTGAGACTCCCAACACATATACAGCAGAGGACTGCCTGGTTTAGGCCTCAGTGAGAGAAGAAGCACCTAACCCTCGAGAGATTTGGGGCTCCGGGGAATGGGGAGGTTTGTTGGGGTAGGGGTGCAGTGCGTGGAGATGTCCTCTTGGAAATGGAGAGGGTAGAAGGAATGGTATGAAGAACACTCAGATGTCAGAAGGTGGACCAGGAGGAGGATAACGACTGTACTGCAAAAAATTAAAAAATAATAATAATAATGTCATAAAATTAAAAATAATTGAGAAATTTTTTAAAAAAGAATAGAAAGGTGTGGAAGAATTGAAAAAAGATATCCAGTATTGATCCTGGGCCTCAGACATACAAACATCTACACATAATAATAATAGTAATTTCTAATATTTTGGGAAAGACTTCAAAATATGGTCATCAATATCCTCTGGAATTGTTATATCTTTAAGTTTTCATGGGATTGAGAGTTTGCAAAATACAAAGTTAACAGTAAAGAATTACTTAAATCTTGTTAGCTAATCACCAAATATCAACTATAAGCAAAGGAATACTGATGAATAGAAAAAACAAATAAATTTCAATTCTGAAAGTCTTAAAAATCTACACAAGACAAAACGATGATGAGAAATAGCAAGTTTATTAGTGAACCCAGAAAGCCCAACAGTGGTGTCTACCCTGTTCCTCTGTTTAGTTGACTCATGCTTTCTGGCAAAGCTTTGCCAAAGAAATCCCTGAAACTTGAGTCATTAACACCTAGAGTGTCTCAACAACCTTGGAGTATACTCTAATCAGTAGTTTAAATAGATGCTTAAAATATGACGTTTTATTTATAAAAACTCTGCTGTGACTATGTTTTTTTTTTCTTCAACTTAAGATTAAAGTAGTCAGTTTCTCAAGTCAGTCTCGACAGTCTAGAGACTAATTAATACCTGTACGTTTCTGTAATTTAAGTAAAAATAACTTGCTAGTCATGGAGAGCACTGCTCTACCCAACTGTTTTAAAGACTTGTTATTTAATTGCCAAAGCAAATAGATGCAATATATCTATTAACTATAAAGTATACTAATGATTTATGAACAAAACTTAAACCTTAATCATCAACCTCACTACGTTGTGAACTGGAGAGCAAATAAAACAAAGCACATGTCTTTTCCTTTGCTCCATTTAAGTACGTCTGCAAAATGCTCAGTCAGATGCGTAACAGTCTTTATGAGTGCGTTACTGAATGGATCATTGTGAAAATACAATTTGGCACTTTGCAGCTTCCTCGAATTAAAATCAAGTTGCTTTTAATAGGGCTTAGAACTTACAGAGTTTCATCAGGTTTCATTAAAACCTCCCTATTACTTATCTCTATAAATAACACTGTTTCTCTAACAACACTCTCTAAGTTGATCTCTCCCTTTCTTGCCTAATAATAGGACATCTGACATTTTTATTTGAAAAAAAATATAATGACCAAGAATGAAACTAGAGTAAACTATCAGTCCTGAAACAAGTATACAAATATATGGTAGCATGTAACCATTGCAAATATGTGGAATATGCAACCATTTAAAAATTACATCTCTTAATATAATATATATTTTAAACACAGAATAAATAAAACTTAGCTCCAAAATATTTCTCAAGTATCTTTATTATAACTTCCACTGAAAGACACTTTTCTTTCTTCACATAATCTCAGTTACTTGTAACTTTGTTAACATACAAAAGAGTAGATAAGATTATAGCTTTTACCAATTAAAATTTAAACATTATAAGTATGTTCAAAGATGCTAACTACAAAGACATTTGTAATAACCATATGCAACAATATAACCAACACAGCTTTATGCCTATAAGTTAAGCACAAATCATTAGATAGTGTCTAGGGTCACAATAAGAAAACCGGGCCATACAACTCTTTCTATAGACTGTATTCTTTAAATGTGGTTATAGCTTCCTTTCTGTTGATAGAACAAAACACTCTTTTAAAAAAAATTGTTGGATATTTTATTTACATTTCAGATTCCAAGCCCCTCCTCCTGCTTCTATGAGGATATGCCCCCACCCATCCTCCCACTCTCCCCTCTCCACCCGCGATTCTCCCCACACTGGGGTATCCAGCCTTCACTGGACCAAGAACTTCCTCATCTTATCTAAAGCAATTTGGATGGGAATAGTTTTATCTGTCATTGAGAAAAGAGAGAAAATTTAAAGCAAGAAGCTGGAGCAGAAGACATGGAAAAACTATTCTGCTTACTCTCTGACTCACTCACCAACTCTTGTTTGGTTAGCTTTTGCGTATATAGGACTGCCTGACCATGGATACTTTCCACAGTGGACTTGTCTATTCTCCATCAACTAATAATCAATAGACTTTTCCTATAGAGATGCAATTTGATTCAGGTAATTCCTCAATCAAGACTTTCCTTCCTGATGATGCTAGACTGTATCAAGTAGACAATGCTAATTAGAACATAATCCTATGTAATTTTAAGTTTGATCCATTCATTTGAACAGAATAGATTCCAAATTTCAATTTTTAATCATATACATATGTACAAGAGGCTTTCTTTATATCTAGTTATTTGTGTTTTATTCATATGACATGTGAATTCATGACTGTTCAGAGGGTATTAAAGTTTACATTGGTCACTGAAGTATATGATTTCACCAGTAACTAATACATATTGAATCTCAACTCAAAATAATAATTGAATAGGATGTTCAATGTTTGAAGATTTCTCAGACAACATTAGAAGGAACCCACAATTCAAATTTATTAAAATGTCAAAAAAAATCCAGAAACTTCTTCCCCATTGGCCATTTTCTAGTCTCTTTCTATAATCCTGTCAGACATTCTTTACCAGCAAGCTTTCCTCCCAGGTTATATTAGCCCCCTATTCATTTTTTACCTTGTCCTTAGATTTCTACTGATCTCTCTCTCCTTATCCACTTTCCGAATATTGTAGCACACAAGATCTGGGAACTGAGTTAGAAAGACTCTGTTTAGAAAATGGGTTGAAGAAAAATAAGAAGTCTTCCTAATTTCTTTTCCCTTTATGTCTCCTTTCGTTAACTCACTACCCTCCTGCACCCTGGGAGTATAACCATCATTTCAAGGAAACTTTTCGGGGTGGCCTGTACTCAGAAGACACAACACAATTATACCATTATTTTTAACTAAAGGATCTGAGCAGCTATGTCATCATCATCTTAAAATCATATTAGCAATAATTGCATTCAATATTAAGTTAAATATTAAGATTATTCCAGAGTAATAGTCTATGTCATTGCATTCTACATTCAGCTCTTTGAATTTTGTCTTTCAAATAAAAAATAGTACTGAGTTTCTATAGTCTTAATTTATATGAAAATCTATATTCCAGTTATATAAATTCATATAGCAATTATAATTAAGGGAGTAAAAATAATAAATATGTATAAAGGATAAATAAGAGTGTGAAGGAAAAATATACCAGGAGAAACTACTTTAAAATCAAATTCTAGAGAATATTTTAAGGAAAAAATAGAGTGGATTAAAATTATAGTTGATAGTGAAAATTGATGCCCCTGGAATAAAGTGGAGAAACTGAATATTTATAAAGTAATTACAAATAATTAATTTTATTTAAAAGACATCATTAGGAAGTTCTTACAGCATTATAATAGTCTCATAAGTAGCAGGGGTGAATGGATTACTATTTGCAAAGTTAATCCCTACTGAGTAACATGCATCTCTGGCAGAAAAATTTGTGAAATACCACTACTTTTCTGAGGCCCTCAGAGCTTCCTTGTTGATTATGTCTTCTACTTATAAAGTAAGTAGTTTCACGTAAAATAACCAACCACTGTCTTGTTTTGTTTTGGTGTTTGTTTGTTTGTTTGTTTTTAATAAATATTTAATGGTGTGTCCAATTTGTCTTCAAATCTGTACTTGGAGTGGAAAAAGAAAGCATGGGTTTTTTTTACTGCTTGTGCTTTGGACACTTACTCTGGAGTAATACTTACATTAAAAAGACAATTTAGTAAATGCCAGAATCGCCTGTTAAACAAATACAAACAAACATCTGCCCTATCAGCTCATGACACTGTTTTGTTCTCTTCTTACAGTTTTATTTAATAAATATACAAAAGGCTAAATACTGAAAAGTTCATTTTTAAAAAGCTATGTATTAGGGACTCTTGAAATGGCATAGAGTAAGAGAACTTGCTATCTGTTGTGAATTACATATGAAATGTCCTGCAAAGCCTCCTGTGTTTCAAAGCCTGGTCCCCACCTGGCAGCAGGTTAGGAAAGACTGTGGAGACACTAGGAGGTGGAGCTTTGGAGAAAGTATGTCCAATTAGAATGAACTTTGTGATTTTCCAGCCAAATCCCACCTCCTGGTGGCTCTCTGCTTCTAAACTGTGAAAGCAACTTGAAGAGATCATCCCACATTTCTACCACCATGTTTTCCCACCCATGAGACTCTATCCCTCTGGAAAGAATGGAAGCCAGAATGAACCTTTTCTTTCTTGAATTGCCCCCTGCCACAGGAGGGAGCTTATTTTCTTTTTTCAAATCACAGAAACAGAAAGAAAATTAGTTTTCTGCCAAACTTTGTGTCTCAGTTCTATTTTACAAACTAGCATGGTAGAGGGATAAAAAGAGTTACTGCATATTTCTTCTGACCTTTACACACATACTCTCTGATATATGTAGTCCCTGTACAGACACACACACAAATACAAACATACACTGTCATACAAACACTCACATATACCCACTCACATACATACACATACACATATACACAAAAACATGCACTGTCATGAAAACACTCACATATACACACACATACATTCAAATGCACATATATAGTAACACACATATTTGTACACACACATGAATTCACAAAAGACACATACTAATATATACATACAAATATACTCACACAAGCACACTCACATACAAACACAGATACACACAAATACACACTCAAACAAACACTCACCTGCATGCACATATGCAAATACACACACAAGCCCGCAAACACATTTACATCCACACACAAACATAATCACACATACTAACATACACACAAATACAAATACATAAAAGCACATACACATACAAACTCACGTACATGCACACATACCAATATACACACAAACACACACACAATGAATGTACAAAGCTTCAAAACAGACATGGACTATTTATTTATATCAATTATATTAAGTCATTTTATCAGCTAGGATGAGTTATTTATTAACTTTAATCATCATAATTTTATAACTATTTGACACTTATATACCATACAATTTACTATTTTGGTTATATTAATTTACTTATTGGTGTGTGGATTACTTCTGTGTGTAGTTTCTGTTTTCACAGGCCAGATGCTACTGGGAGTTGGAGGATGGCTTTCAGGAGCATGGTCCCCATTCCCACCATGTAGTTCTTGAGAGTAAAATTCAGGTACTAAGGCTTGGCCTTAGATGCCTGTATCTGCTAAGGCATCAAATCAGTCCAGATTTTCTTATTTTTAAAAATGAGCAAAATGAGCATAAAGCATCTTATAACTTCATCATTATTATTTTGAAATAAGTGAAATATGCTATATTTCCCTTGGAGAGTTCTATTATCATTTTTATCTAATTTTAAGGACAAACTTAGATGAATAATTTTCACTCTTCATTGTACTTGTGAGGAGCAAAGCATTTGAAGAGTTTTGGAATGTCTATGGAATCCAAGCTGCCTACTTTGTTTCAATTATTTATTTGTTTACCCTGAATACACTCCTTCAAATCCTCAAACACTTAAAAGCAGCCCGTGATGATTGAAAGAATCACTACTGCATGTGAATTATAATGTTGCTTTGCCTATAACATCAGTATATCTTACCTAGTATTGGTTTTCATTTAAGATGATTCAATTGTCAATGAAAAATGCCAAATATTAAATGTGTATATAAAATCTGAACATTTGACTAAGTTACTTAGCTGGTAAACAAAAACTATAACTATATTTTCTGATTTGAGTAAATCTCACTTAAGGACAGGAATTTTGTTTTACAGGAATCACATTTGTGTCATAAAATATTTATAGTCTTAATTTTTATTTTTTTCAAGAATAATTCAATATAAATTTCAATGTCTCCTGCTACAGCAAAGTACCTAGGTAAAAATGATTTATCTTATACTGATACTTTAATACATTTTACTACTGGGCATTTTGAAATGAATAACACAAAAGAAATATATGACATGCCACTAAAAAGTCACTTAAAATATAATTAATCCTTCCTTTAACTTGCTTTTAAGTTATAAACTCACAAATAAATAAAATAATGCTAAAACTCCCTAATTATTCTCATCCTAATGAGAATAAAACATTATAAAATTCATCTGAATCTATTTAATATTTTAAGAAATTTATTGTCTATCTACACTTAAATATTTTTATATTACTTAAGTTGCAAGTTTTGATAGGCAGAGATTTTGAACTTGATTTTAAATATAATTCCATGATATTTTAAAATTTTTCTTTTAACTAGTGAATTAATTTTAACAATGAGCTTAGTGGTTTTGATTTGTTTTTTTCATTTATTTTGTGCATTAAACATTTTATGCTTGTATTTGTACAGAAAACCATGGCTCATAAAACTTAAGTCCCTTACGTTTGTTGAAAATTCCTTTTTGATATACTTAGAGGTTAATGCTTTCTCAGATCTTATATTGTGAACTTATAAAGATTGTATACATAGTGTTTGTTGGATTCAAGATAAATGGAATTTATTAATCATTTTTGTAAATTATCACCAATACTTGGTCATATGATGCTGGTGATCTTTTCATTCACACATGATTACTAGTCATCATGTCTATGTACAAAACCTTATATATAGCTGAAATTTCAGCTTTCTTATTTAATATATTACAAATAAATATATGACCATAGGTCACTGCAGAATTTTGCTCACCTCATCTTCTATCCAAGTGTACATTTGTAAAGGTGTGGAGGTGTGATAACATTAGCTTTTTATATGTTGCTCATGCATGAGAAATATCCTGTATGTATTTTAGCTTATCCATCTATTGCAACCACCACTAATTCCATCAATGAGAACAACTAGCTAACATAATGCTAATTCACAAGCTGTGTTTCTTATGAGTAAAATTTGGAACAATGAACAAAGTCTACAGCATTAATGGCAGATAAGGGTATTTGAGTGAATTTTAGATGTCACTTCTAGTGGTGTTCTACAGTCAATACTTGAGTATGAATTTCTGTATAGAAATACTGACTACAGAACCACTGAATTTGTACTATGATAAATACATCTATTTAATACTAAAAAACTATTGTGACATTATTTAATATCTATGATGAATTACATATTTCAAAATAAATTATATACTTTAAATCATTGATATCATTTCAGAGATGAGATCTTATTGAAGTTTCCCTTTTTAAAAATAAAATGTCTTTTAGAATAGTTTTATTTTAATAGCAGAACTCACTGGAGGGTATGGTTTTTTCATATACCACTCAGGTTTAGTCTTATTATCAAAACTGACAGAGTAGCACATTTATTTCAAAGCAATGAGCCCACATTGCTGTAGGGGTGCCCACAGTTCACAGTTCTTAAGTTGAAGCTCATTCTTGGTGTTAAATATTCTATGGATTTGGAAAGTGATCTATAATATTTTAACGAAAGAATATTTGATAGATTATGCTAGCTGATTTGTCCCTCTCTCCTACTTTTTTCAAGATCTCAAATGTACATTTCAAGGTTCTTTGATTATTCATGGATAAGTTATTTTTATTTTACCTATGTGAATTGGTTTTTACCTATGTGAAGAGAGAGAGTTTAGTTAGAGTTAGAGTGATTTACAATGATTCTTTTAGATCTGATTATATGTTGGTCTTAAATCCTGTATTACTCTGTAGACAAGTTTTAATCCAGCAGTATAGTTGTTCTAGCAAGATATCACATTCAAAGACCTAGGACTGTATGACCCAGCTGGAATGCAGACATACAAAATACTTTTATTCTCTCTGGTTGGAATACACACATGAACTGACTACACATCTTTAAGGTAAAATTAGTTTGTAGAAGTCAACAGCCATGTTTGAAATTGACATCTAGTTAACGGACAGACAAGGTGATGAATCACAGAAGGATTTGATAGAATTAATAAGAGATAGTATATGCTCAACTGTCACAAGAAGAGCATAGGGTAGAAACTATTTAACAATAGCACAGAGACCAAGACACACACACACACATACACACACACACACACACACACACACAGAGAGAGAGAGAGAGAGAGAGAGAGAGAGAGAGAGAGAGAGAGAGA
>JANHMN010000004.1:112244477-112332258 GCA_030674055.1 Rhabdomys pumilio | reverse complement strand
AGAGAGAGAGAGAGAGAGAGAGAGAGAGAGAGAGAGAGAGAGAGAGAAGCAAAATACTTTTTTGCCTTTTAAATCAAGGACTTTACAGATATTTTTATCACTAATAGGAACATTTTCATTATATATTAGTTGTGGTTTGTATTTGTACTAATTTTTCTCGGTTTCATTTCACATCTTCATTCTTTCTGTTATCTTTATTGTTGGTAAAATCTTTTTCTTTTGCCTTTAATTTTTCTTCTGCAACTACTGAAGTTACAAACTACATTATCATTCATTAGCTTAGTGCCTCCTTAATTTCCCATCAAAATCTCTAGACTCTATAAGTATTAATGATTTTTGACTTGTCTTGCGTGCATAATTCATGGCCCACAACCATTTACAATGAGAGGTAGTTTCTCAGCAGCAGTAACCTGTCATCTGTGGCCAGGTCGGCCAATACTGTGGAGCTATGTTATGTACAAGCAGGATCACTGATGTTCACCATCTGCATGCTATAGCATGTTCCTCAACTGTGAAAGAAGGCATGCCTCCTGACATTACCAAATGACTTCTAGAAGCCAAAATTGTCCCAAGAAACCACCACCAGTTTAAGGAAAAAATACAACTTACATCCCTACTACTTTGCTAATTTCTAATGATAAAAAATACTTTATATTTTTATCATAACTGATAATATTAAACATAATATTTGGAAGCTGATATGTACCCAACCCTCACTTACATTTACCTCTTAGTTAACAATTAAAGAAACTAAAAATCAAGCATTTGTCTAATTCTTCAAAATTGCATCCTACAAGATCGTCTGGTCACCAGTCCTTTTCATATTATTGAAACTTTGATTAAATAAAGTGCCAAGTAAAAAAGAATGAAGTTTGTTCTTTTCCTTCCCTTCCTAAGCTCGTCTGTCTGCAATGACATAGACAGCACCTGGTACTGAGCCAGATTCCCACAGTGAAACAATTGACTTGGCTTCACAGGGACAACATATAAACAGCAGTTTGTCAACAGGCTTCACATTAGTGGCAGAACATTTTTGGCAGAATAGAAGCATCTTTCTGGGCACCATGACAAGCACAACCACTAGGCTTCATTCAAAACTCCTCTATGTAAAGCGCCAAATTAATTTTAAAAAATTGTAAATACGATACATTTTTTGGAAAGATCTTTTTTAAGGAAGGGAAGCAGTGGCATAGAATTCTTGCTCTATTAAATGTCACCTCTTGCTGTTTATTCTTGATTAGTATAAACTATAAATTTCTGGTAATTGTAAATGTTCTGATATGACATAGGGTTCCTTGAGTTAAACCAATGTTGTTATAGACGTTTGATAATGTACTTTGATGTTGAAAGTACTCATGGTTTTAAATTAGTACATAGAAATAAAATGAGAAATAGTTTAAAAATAAATGAATGTATTAAAAGTAAATGAAAAATAAAATGTCGATGTTTATAGTGTTAAACAAAGAATAAAGCTTAGAATTACTGTAAACTGATAGCAACAACACTCTTAAATGGTTAAAGAATAAAGAAAATTTATTCTTAATAAATCTTTCATTCATCACTAATGCTGTTTAAAATGGAAAACATGAGGGCCTTTTGCTGAGTTGGAACTATAAACATGTATGTGTGCCAACCTGTGACTACACATTAGTTCTAACCAAAACTGGGAGGTTCCTGTTTATGCTTCATAACCCAACTAAAGGAAGCACTATTTAGAGAGCTCTGGAACTCAGAAAAAGTATTAAAATTTGACAGTATTACAATTTAATCAAGAAGTCTCTCAACTAGTGAATCGTGACCCCTTTAGCAAACTTCTATCTCTAAAAAATATTTAGGTTGTAATTTACAACAGTGACAAAATTATAGTTATGAAATAGCAACAAAAATAATTGTTGTGCGTCACTACAACATGAAGAATTTAAATAAGGGATCACAGCATTAGCATGTTTGAGAGAATGCTTCAACTAAATATGTCGGTGATCTAGAAACTACTTGACTCAACCTTAAGGAAAATTATGCAAAACATATTTTATGACTTTTCTAGGCTTTAAAGTGTCATTTGACCACACCAATATTTACAATACTTTTTTCCAACTCAATTGAAATAATCCTTCTCTTGAAGAAATATGTCATACAAATGACGTCTGTCTTGTTATTGTTTGGTTGTTTGGTTTTGTTGTTGATGATGTTTTGTTTTGTTTTTAAAATACCTCCTACACTCATTTTGAAAGCTAACCTCCAGCTGAAAGTGTTGTCTTGTAAAACTGGGGAGGGAAGACCCAGATTTAGGTAAGTCCTTCCTGGAGATATTAGGTTAGTAAAAGCAAGATTCCAACTGCAGCTCTGGCCCTGGTCTTGTTCTTGGTTTCCTGGTCTGCTGCAAAATGAACAACCTTTGCCACACTCTTCCTAGGATGAGCTGCTTCATTATGTCTTGCCCTCCAGTAACGGACTAACACACGATGAAACCATGAGGAAAGTAGTAGTTCTCCTAACTTTATGTTATGTATTACCGTCACAGCAATGCTAAGGTAACTAATAAAGCATCATTGTACCAAGATCATATAGTCTAATTCCTGTAAATGAGTATTCATTTTTCCTAAGTATTTCTTACTGTCCAGTCTCAGCCAACATTTTTAGGTTCAAATTGTACAAGCAGAATTCATCTCTCCAGGATTAATCTACTTAAATATAAGTTTGTGGTTAAAATACTAAGAGGTGGAATGATATTGCAGGACAGTTAATTGCATTAGAGAGGTCAGGTTTTAAAGTGGACAAATAAATAGGGACATTTTGTGATTATAATTAGAAGAATTTACCTAGAGATTTATATAGTTAATATATATTTTGACTATATTATATATAGTCAATATATAATTTTACCAGCAGTTTTTCATAGAAATATAAAATTCTTTAATTTATATGAAGCAAAAACATGCCCTTAATATTTAAAACATTTTGAAAAAATAAAAGCCAAAAACACAGGCAAAGTGGAAGTTGTCTGACAACAAAATATACATCAAATCCATAAAACTCAGATAAGCATAATGCCCATCTAAAAACAGTTATATAAACTTAGAATAAAGACCAGAAATAAATTCATAATTTGTTATTACTTAGGTATTTTATAAAGATCCATTCCATAAACATGCAATAGAAAAAATGATTGAGAAATGATTGTATTTACTACCATACTTAGAGACAACTAGTTAGCCACATGTTAACAGGTGAAAGGAATACTCATTTCATATTATGTATGAAACCGAGGGCAGAGTATTACACCTAGATAAATATATTACCTGAAAATTTCGCATTACCATGATAGAAGACAAGCTACCTGGTATTAGATTAGGAATCAATTGTTATAGGAACTTAAAACAGGTAATAAAGCATAAATATGACTGAAAAGTGAAGCTTCTGCACAGTAAAAGGAACAAAAATACCAAGACAGCTTTGTGGAATAGTAGAAAATATTTAAAACCACATATGCAGAGGAGTTAAAATGCAAAATACATTAATTCATAATAGTCAGAAACTAGAAACAATCCAGATGTTCCTCAACCAAAGAATGGATACAGAAAATGTGGTTCATTTATACAATGGAATACTATTCAGCTATTACAATCAAAACATCTTGAATTTTACAGGTAAATAGGTGGAACTAGAAAATGTCACACTCAATGAGGAAACCCAGACCAAAAAGGACATGTATGGTATGTACTCACTGATAAGTGGATATTGACCATAATGTACAGGATACTCTTAATCACTACAGAGACCCTCAAGGAGCTAAACAAGAAGGAAGGAGGCCCATGGGAAGACCCAATGCTTAAATCTTACTCAGAAAGGGGAATAAAATAGTCATAAGAGGCAAAAGGAGAGAGGGAACAGGGCAGGAGAGGGGATGGGATTGGATGGGAAGGAGAATGGGAGGGTCAGTATCAGGTGTAAAGACAGGAAAGAGAGTCATAGGGCCAAGAGAATGAATAGAAATCTGCAGCTGCTGGGGGTGGGGAGTGGGGAGTGGGGGAAATCTCTAGGAAGTCTCATAGACCAGAGATGAGGTAGGCTCCCAGGAGTCAACCTGTGTGACAGTGGGGATATGGAACCTGAAGTGGACACCCCTTGTAACCAGGCAGGACCCCCAGTTGAGCAATAAGGACACCAACCCACCCACAAAATGTTAAACCAAAAATTTGTCCCATCTAAAAGAAATACAGGGACAAATATGGGGAAGACTTTAAAGGAATGGACAACTAATAAGTGGCCCAACTTGAGAACCATCTCATGAGGAAGCACGAATACCTGACACTATTAATGATATATAATTATTTGTGCAAACGAAAGCCTAGCATAATTGTCCTCTAAGAGACTCTGCCTAGCAGCTGAGTGAAACAGTTTCAGACACCCAAAGACAAACATTGGATAGACTTAGGGAACCCTTGTGGAAGAATTGGGAGAAAGATTGAAGGCCTTGAAATGGATAGGAGCTCCACAGGAAGACCAACAGAGTCAACTAACATGGACCACTGAAGGCTCTCAGCGACTGAATCACCAACAAAAGAGCATACACGGGCTACATGAAGGCCCCTGGCGCCTAAGTAGAAGTGCAGCAAGAACTCCATGTAGATCCCCAAACAACTGCTGCTGGGGCTGTTCCTAAAGCTGTTGCCTGATTTGTTTGAGTTAATTTTATATTCTGTCACATCGCTGAAGTAGTTTATCTGCTGGAGGAATTCTCTGGCAAAAATTTGGGGGTTGTATAATATACTATCATATCATCCACAAATAATGATACTTTGATATCTTCCTTTCTAATTTGCATCACTCTGATCTTCTTTGTTTTCTAATTACTCTAGCTAGAACTTCAAGGACTGTATTGAATAGATAAGAGAATAGCAGCATTGTCCTGTTCTTGATTTTAGTGGAGTGCTTCTAGTTTCTCTCTATTTAATTTGTTGTTGGCTATAGGTTTGCTATGTATTACTTTTTTATGTTTAGATATATGCCATAAATTCCTGATCTTTCCAAGACTTTTAACATGAAGAGGTGTTATATTTTATCAAAGGTTTTTTTCACCATCTAATGAGATGATAATGTGACACTTTTCCTTGAGTTTGTTTATATACAACTCAGAAAAAAAAACTCAGGACTTGGTATTTGCTTTTACAATTTTTTTTGCTTTATAATTCTAATTTAATAGATTCATCTGGAAAAATATACTTTGAAAATTGAAAAGAGCCCAGAGATATATAGATACCATGAGAAGTTCAGGAAACTAAAAGGTCTTAGTGTGAATCAGTTCATTACAGTTTAGATATGAAGGCATAAAAGGAGGCCAAAAATAAATATATTGTGTTTATGGGTTTTCTAACTGGCTGATTTCTGCCCTGAGTTTGATCATAATTTCCTGCCATCTACTCCTCTTAAGTGTGTTTGCTTCTTTCTGTCCTAGACCTTTCAGTTGTGCTGTTAAGTTACTTGCATGGGATCTCTCTAATTTCTTTATAAAGACTCTGTGCACTATGAATTTTCCTCTTAGCACTTCTTTCATTGTTTCCGATAATTTTGGGCATGCAGTGTCTTCATTTTCATTGAATTCTATAAAGTCCTTAATTTCTTTCTTTATTCCTGACCAAATTATCATTGAGTAGAAAGTTGTTCAGCTTCCTCAAATATGTGGGCTTTCTATTGTTTTTGTTATTATTCAAGTCCAGTCTTAGTCTGTGGTGGTTTGATAGAGAATTTAATTTAAACACATAGCGGTTAAAAAGAGAGTGGTGGTTACCAAGTGCTGTGCAGAGTGGAAGAGTTGGACAGATGTTGATCAAATGAAACAAAATTTCTCCTAGAAGGAGTAATTTCAAGAGATTTATTGCCCATTATAATAAATATAGTTCACTACATTTTGTTCTTAAAAATACCTAAGACAGTAGTTTCTACATATTTTCTCATTTAGGACTAAAAGGTAAGCACATGAAACAATATATTCATGTATTGATTTGGTATAGATATTCCACAAAACATATAGATTTCAAAACATATTTCATCCATTCATTACCATTACTGTTATTATTGCTTTGACATTATATTTGCCAGCAAAAAATTAAACTCATTGCAGGACTTGGTATTTGCTTTTACAATTTATTTTGCTTTATAATTCTAATTTAATAGATTCATCTGGAAAAATATACTTTGAAAATTGAAAAGAGCCCACAGATATATAGATACCATGAGAAGTTCAGGAAACTAAAAGGTCTTAGTGTGAATCAGTTCATAACAGTTAGATATGAAGACACAAGAGGAGGCCAAAAATAAATGAGGTTGTGAAGGCTTTCTATGTTATATAGAGAAACTGAGTCTCATCTTGCTGACATGGAAGACTATCAAAGGATTTAAAAGAAAAAAAAAAACAAAGAACAAACAAGTTAGGAAGTATAGGATTGGTAAAATTAAAGACCTGCTATAGTTTTATTGAATAGCAAATAAATATAAATAGATCAAATGAATGTCCATGACATAGTAATATGTCTACAGAACACTGAAAAGAAAATCACTCTAATGACAAACCACAAAGAAAATGTCAAAACAAACTAAGGAGTAGAAATCATAAAGACAAAAGGTGTTTGATCTTGACACTATGACTACAGATATTTCTTATAATTTCAAAATAAAAGGAAGAGAAAATCTCATATGATATAGAAATTATAAATAAAGAATTGTTACGCCTAAAGGACCCATTTCATGTTTAATGATTTAGACAATCTAGTGTGTTTATTTTTGGCTTCTAGGAGTAATAATAATATAATGTCTGACTGGATCCTAAAAAGTCTGTTATGGTAAGAGGGCTTAGGTAAGCTATTGTACCTCATCTTTAACAAAAAAACAAAGCTATGGACTAATTATTATCCATCTCTGTGCCTATATTTGAATAAAAATAATATATAATAAATTCTTATGTTCTGAAACAGAATTTTATATTTATGTGGGTTTATTAATGTAGTTTTAGAAATTAATTTCTCTGAAATTCCCCTTTGTATTCTCCTGATAGCCTAAACAGATGTTTAAATCTTATTTGCCATAATTAACCCACTTACTTTCCTTTGTTTTTGATTCTTTCTTATTAATGATTCCTCTGTGAGGCTTATAGTTTCCACTAACTCTATTCATTGGCAGGGTTCACAGGATAATCTTGGTCTTTGAAAAATGAAGCAACATTACCAAACAACAAAAATAATTCAATTGATTTTCTATAGCCAGGTTTTCAAAATACTTCAAAGTCATATTATATGCTCTGAATCAATTCAGTGAAAGGTTAATATTTTGAAATACAAAAGCCGTACATACATATCAACCATTATTTTAAATAATAAATTATTATTTCAAATGAAATGCAATTTCAAGTGGTAGCAATGGCTATGTTATTTCCCTTTTAAAAGGAAATACACTTAAGAATTATAAAACAGAAACATTTAAAAATTACATATTAAATAAAATGAGAAAAAGAGAAAAAAATGAATGTGCATATCCAAGCATCAATTGCATTTAAGTTAGTTTTCATGAATGAATTGATAATGCATTTACTGGTATGCTGATGGTATTATTTTAACATAGTACTTAGCAGGTGACTGAATTTTACAATTAGAGACCTAAAAAAGGAGTGAAGGCATAGATACTGGAGAAATTGTTATGCATAGTTTTAACATGTTTACTCTATTTGTTTATTCAAAATACATGTATTTTGTACTCATAATTTTTAAAGAAAAGTCTTGAGCAAACTTCTCTTAGGCAAATGGACAGAGGAACAATAAAACAGGTACTGACTCCTCTCAATGTAAAGTATGTAGGAAGTGTTGAAGAAAAATAAAAAAGGTAAATGAAGATATCCACCAAAACAGCCTTATATCATTCCCTTAAAAATTCTGGTTACTTAAATTTTAACAAAAATTGTGTAAGTGAGTTTCATTAGTACAATTCTTTAAGAAGTTAGCCCAGGAAAGAAAACATTTCTGTCCAGAATCTAGTAAGTAAAGGATAATGCATTTGATATCTAAAAACAGACAAAACCATCATCTTGATCTGAGTATAAAAATGATGACCTATGAAATCAAATACAACTACTTGATGTGTTTATAAATAAAAGTTTAGTAAACACAGTCACAACTATTCTACTTCATTGTCTATGGTTGCTATCTTAAGTCATGAAGTCAAATGTAGTATGAATTACAAATACTGTATGTATGGCTCTCAGGTCCAATATATTACTATCTGGCCCTTTTAATAAATATGTCCTGTACTCTATTCCTCATATGGACTGTCTAGAATAGTTCATGTATATGATTCATACAGTATCATAATGATTTTCTACAAGGATGTAACAATTTGAACAAAATTGACTTGAAAATTATTAAATGTGCTATGTTCTGTTAAAATTTCTACAAAAAAAGAACCACATTTTACAGCTAAAGGGATCTTTTTTTTTTTCTCGTACAGACATATAATATTTTACTTTTCTTTATCTAGAAAGCAAGGATTTTGGTTAAAAACATCTCATTTCTAAAGAGAGTTGTCTAGACACTTCGGATCACAGGAACTCACTATGAATAGTGAGACATATTTGCATCTAATTCTATCAAGAAAGTCTTAAAGATAAAACATCAAAGAGTAAATTTCACTTAAAAAAGAATCAAAGACAATCTACCATACATGTTCCATAGTTAATTGAGGTAATATTCTATTTTCTTAGTAGCATTTTTTGAGATCATGAGTAATTTTTAGAGAACAATTAATCTAAACTTCCAAATTAACAATGAGGCATTCTGAACTTTTTCCGCGTTTCTATTGTTTTCCCAGAAAGAATTTTATGAGATAACAAATTTAACTGCTCTTCTTATCTCCAATGCCCTAACTAACCTCGGGTTCTCACACATGACTGGCAGTTTCTATCCTCACTGAAACTTAATCTAGCTTTTAAACTGAAAAGCTTTTAAAAGATGAAAGATGGTTTTAATCATCTTAAAACAGAGCTAGGTCTCTCATGATATTGTTGCCTACTATAATGTTACTAGCATGACCCACACAGTTGATTAATCCTAGCCTAAAATTTAAATTGTGTCATTATTTTATATAAAGTTTGATTTGTAACAAAAATACAAAGGAGTGAGAGAAAGCTTCATAGCATTCACTATATTACTGGGAGGGGTCACCTAGTACAGTCTTTATTTTAATATTTTTAATTTTTTCTTTACATAAGTTATATTATATCAGTTTCTCTTACCTCCACTTCTTCCTGTCTCCTACTTTCCAGATCCACCTTCCCTCTCCCAAGGTCCAATGAACCAAGTCCTTCCATTTTCCTTCCAAAAACACACAAAACAAAACAAAAACCTAAAAACAACAAAAACTCAAAACAATCAGTAACAACAACTAAACCAAAACAACAACAAAAAAAGCAAGCCTCCCAGGAATATCAACTGAACATGGCATAATAAATTACAATTAAAGTAGGCCCAAACCCTAAATCAATAATGGACAAGGCAGATGAGTATGAAGAAAGGGGTCCCTAGTGCAGGCAAAAGCATCAGAGATAACCTTTACTCCCACTGTTAGGAATACTATAAGAACTTCAAGCTATACAACTATACCATATTTGCAGAGGACCTACCTCAGACCCATAAAGGGTCAGTGATTATCACTTCAGTGTCTAAGAGCACTGTTTAGTTGATTCTGTGGGACATGTATTTGTGGCATCCTCTATCTCCCTGAATACTTCCTCCCCTTATTTGCTTAGTGTTTGTTTGTGATCTCTGCATCTGCTCCCATCATTTGCTGGACAATGGCTCTCTGATAACTATAGATT
Source organism: Rhabdomys pumilio (assembly GCA_030674055.1). NCBI lineage: Eukaryota > Metazoa > Chordata > Mammalia > Rodentia > Muridae > Rhabdomys > Rhabdomys pumilio. The sequence goes on along the minus strand of JANHMN010000004.1, from coordinate 112,322,399 downwards.
AGGTATCCATCATGAGTATAGCAAAATATCATTAGGTATCAATTCATTGAGGGTTTTTTTTTTGGTCTTGTTTTTGTTTTAACAGTTGTTTTTCGTTCTATCCTGGGTCTCTGAACTGTCCAGCTTCTGGTTTCTGGCCATCTACACAGTGTCAGGCATCAGCTCAAGTTGGATGAATCATTGGCTGGCCACTCCCACAAGTTCTGAATGACTATTACTCTAACGCATCTTCCAGGCAGGACAGATGGTAGGGAGAAGGTTTTATGGCTTGACTGATGTCCCAGACTCACTGCTGCAATTTTTGTCTGGTTATAGAAGATGGCCATTTTGGGCATTGTATCACTCATTACTAGGAAATGTTACAAGGATCGCTCTAGTCTTTTCCAGGGAGTTTCCCCTGAATTAGGTTTTTACAACACCTACAAATGTCCCCCAATTCCAGTCATCTCTCCAGTACTCTCTTCCTCTACTCTATCCCTTGAACTTGTTCCCATGCCCCAGATTCCCCCAGTCCATGCACAAAATCTATTCTATTTCCCCTTCCCAGGGAGATCATCTCTGGTTGAGCCTCTTTGTTAGTTAGCCTCTCTCAGAATAAGTACAATCTAATTTCCACTTATAAGTGAGTATACACCATATTTGTATCTCTGAGTCTGGTATACCTACTCAGGAGGATTATTTCTAGTTCTATTTAGTTGCCTGCAAATTTTATGTCATTCTTTTTAACAGCTGAGTAATATACCATTTTGTAAATGTACCACACATTCTTTATCCATTTTTTTCGGTTGAGTGTCATCTAGCTTGATTCCAGTTGCTGACTATTATTAATAAAGCTTCTATGAACATAGGTGTTCTCACGGTAGTTTAGAATGTCCTTTGGGTATATATCCAAGAGTGCTGTAGCTGGGTCTTGAGGTAATTAAACTCCAAATTTCTGAGGAACCTTCATATTGATTTGCATAGTAGCTGTATAAGTTTGCACTCCCATCAGCAAGGAAGAAATGTCTCCATTGCTATACATCTTCACTAGCATGAGCTGCCAGTTTTTCCAGTCCAGGGTCTAGACCTAAGATGCAAAGATTTAGTAGTACTAGTTCTTCTCTAGAGAACAATATCCTCAAGATTAAATACAAATGGTACCTCCATTCAAATCTAAAGACATTACATAAAAAAGAAACAAACAAACAAAAAAAGTGTTATGGGTTAGGGTAGTGAGTCCGGGAGGAGTTGGCTTTGACCTGAAATGAGAATAATAATTCTCTTTTGCTCGGGCTCGTAAGATGGCCTGTTTCTGTCAAGAAGACAATCTATTTTCATCAGTCTGATATTGAGTTCATCTAAAAGTGTCCTCACAAAAGCAGTCAGAAAAAGATTCAAACAAATGACATGGTCCCATGACCCAGTCAAGGTAACATATGCATGCATATCAGTGTACTGATACACACTCAAAATAAATAAATACTTTAGAAAATAAAACCCTTTAAAGAATGTATGAAATAAATAAATAAATTCATTGGCATGGAGGTGAGGTATATTTCCTAAACAGAACTCCAATGACTCAGGCTCTAAGAACGAGAATTGATAAATGGCACCTACTGAAGCTAAAAGGTAAAGGACATAATCAATTGGGTACTTTTTTAAGAGACTATTTCCAGTAAAAGTATATAAGACTTTCTAAACACCATAAACACAAGCTAACAGTCTTTAAGCAAAGCTATAATATAAATTCTTCACAAATTAAAAAAAAAAAGAACTTACTCAATTGCCTTTTATTCTTGTTCATTTTTACATGTAGAAAAAAAGCCTTTTTTCTTTTTAAAATACTGCATTTGGGAACATCCATTTATTTGATGACAATGAAAGAATATATATTATATATTGTGCATATAGACACAATGGATCCATGTTATTTTAAAATTTATATTGAATATTTTGGGAATTTCACATTGTAAGTCCTTCACAGGTATGCTTCTAACTCACACTTGGAACCTAGAAGAGGAGGAGGAGGAGAAGGAGGAGGAAGGAGAGGAGGAGAAGGAAGAGGAACAGGAGGAGGAAGAGGAAGAAAGTCTAATTTGTGTTACCCATGTAGTCACTGGAGTATGGTCCCAGTGGCCATCTCCTTAAAGAAAACTGAGTCCATCTCACCCACACCCCTGCTAAAACTGTCAGTTGTGGAGAGCTACACTTGACCATCCTTATAACTATTTTCAAGAGTTCTCTTCTATAGCTTTCTGTTCATACTGTTACTTTGTGGATAGGGTAGGGATTGTTATAGGAGCCTTCTATGTCTCTCCTTTTCAACTGTGAGTCTGTATCATCAATACCATGGCAAAAGTAACTTTCTTGCCCTTTACAGTCAGAAGGAGCAGGGATAATGGACTTATGCCTAATTTCTGACAACAGCATGAACCACAGACATCCACATGATCTCTGTCATCAGCATGTGTCACTGACTTTTAACATGTCCTCCAGTTAAGTAATAAATGAACATCAAGACAGCCCTCTACTGTGGTATGGGTCATGGACACCACCATAGTCCTCAGAAGACGCACAGAGGGACATCTGCTTCTGGTAGTAACCATCGGCTTGGCCCTTAGAACCAGCATGGCATAGGCATCTCTAATAACATTACACAAACTGACCAACAATACATAGTGAATATCTTAGCAGGCCTTTGGAACAAGAGGAAGGAGTATATTTTATTATGCCCCATTAAGATTTTAATCTTGCAGAAAACAATAATAGCAGGCAGGAAAGTAAGATATTTTAGTAAAATCAATAATAGTTATTAGGTTTTCAAGTTATTAAGTTTAAGAGAGATAATATTAAGGCAGCAAACCATTTTACAATTTCAAAATAATCTAAGATTTAAAACTAAAAACCTATAGTTTAATCATTTGGTGAAGTTAATAGAATACTGTTCCAAAAGAAAAAGACAAAGCAGAAGATTTTTCAAACCAAAAAACATTAGCATTTCCAATATGCTGCCTCTCACATATTGAATATAAGGAGACTCATTTTTAAACTTAACCTTTTCCATTACAGTTTATTGTTTCCTGTGTAGACGTTTCTAACTCTCATATATGTTTTAAACAGACTTAAATTTAAATGCTACTACTTCAAGTTTAAGAAACTGAAGCTTGACAATGTATTGGAAATCTAACCTTTTACCATATTTGTAGAGAAATTTTAATCCAGCAGCATGGCTTCCCTGGCAAGGGATCACATCCAAAGACCTTCTCAGTCTGTGTGATCTGGCAGGAATGACAGATCTTCCATCCTTCTGGCTAGAATACAGACGTGCTCTTAGTACGCGACTTTAATCCTTAACAATGGAGGTAAGATTAGTTTGTAGAAGGAAGCAGCCATACTGGAAAGTGACATTTAATTGAGGGGCAGATAAAGTAAGGAATTTGGAATTAGAGAAAGATTTGACAGAATGAGTCAGATAGAACATGCCCACCTCTCACTAGGGAAAGAAAGAGAACAGCAAGAGAGGAGAGAGGGAGGGAAAGGAGAGGGAGAGAGAAGTAGTGTGGTATGCAGTGCTTGGTATGTGTGTATGGTAGTAATACTGGGACAGTTTTACAAAGACAGGTTGCAACATGCGATGTACAGATAAAGACAGAACAAGCCAGAGAATGAGGAGCCAGAAGATTAGAACATATTACCAAAGTTAGTAAGAGGGCAGACAGAGCATTTCAGCTGAGAGAAGCCAGACTGGATCAGTTAGCTTGGATATTAGATTGTAAAGAGGCTAGAATCTTCCAGATCTAGGCCTAGGGATAGTTATAACACAGAAGAAAATGCTCTGGGCTCTGCTTGGGTATAGTTCTTATCTCACCACTTCATCTGAGAAATAAATGTTACATTTACAAATAGAGAGATGATGTTGTTTTGAGCATGTGATGAAGATCTGTAATCTCAGCCACATCAGAGGTTGAAGCATGAGGATTACAACTGAGACCCTGACTGAAATAAAATTCAAAAAAGTGTCACAGTGGTAGTCTGCTAGGTTTGAGTCCTAAAAATGAAGAAAGAAATGCACATAATGACAAAGCAAACAATCTTCTTTTGTCAGAAACCAGGAGAAAGCTGCTCAATGCCTCAAGTATTGACAATTTTTTTAATTGAACATCTCCTAAATCCTTCTCAAAATTAAAACAGGAATTGTCACTTTTACTTCTCAGATACAGAAATGTTATGCATCTTGAAAATATAACAGAATAAGGCAAATTCCAAGCTGAAATTCATGGCTAAAGAGAAACAGATATGATGCTTTGGAAAACTATTCATGGCTAAAGAGACAGAGTTTTGATGTTTTGTAAAACCAGTATCGACTGTCCTTCTATTCATTTTCCATTCTCCTTGTACTTGACCCTTTAGTGAAGCCCAGGGTTTCCTAACCACTCATGCAGACCTATCATTCACTTTAAAATTGTAACATTTTTTAAAAGATGTGTCTGTTTTTACTTCATAAGAATATGTAAGTATACTTATATGCATGTATGTAAGTATACTTCACCCATGCCTGGTGCTCACAAGCAGTGCTGATAGCTTGGAACTGAAGTCACCAATTGTCTTAAGTTACCACAATACTGGAAATAAACCCACTTTCTCTGTAAGAGCAGCACATACTCTTAACTATAGAACCATCTCTCAAACCCCAGAAATTTCTACTTTCTGTTTTCTGGTAGTTTAAAAAATTAGTAACCATTGCAGATATAGATCACAAAAGATTTCAGGAATTTATTTTTTAATAATGAGACAATAATAACAAAGTGCAAATGCTTAATTCAGGTAAAAATTTTAACATATAATTTGAGTAGAGAAAGTGATTGTGTGTGTGTGTGTGTGTGTGTTTGTACATGTGTGCATTAATGTCTCTCCTCACTCCTCCTTCCTGCCTTGCTCCTTTCCCCTTTCTCCCATTCACATCTTCTCCCTTTCTCCTACAAATTCTCATCTCCCTTCTTTTCCTCCCCTTCTTCCCTCTCCCTTTTACATTGCATGGGTTAGCCTTGAAATCAAAGTGCTAAGCCTTTGTCTCCTAAGCTCTTGGAATTAATGGCTAGCATCACTGTGCCTAGTGCCTACTTCTCCCTTCTCTTTATGTTACTCCCTACCTAGGACATGTTTACACAGTTTTGTGTATGAAATGCTTTTTGATGTATGGATGTCACTGTTCTATCCATTGACCTAACCCGATCAATCCTTTGATTTAAGACATTGACCCTCATTAAAACCACTGATATATTTATTTTAACCAAATAGGGGAACATAGAAAAAGAAAAGCCTGATGTTAGAGTACTGGAAGATTTTTCTCTCTAAGGTAACATCAGAGATTTTGATAGGAGCTTATTTAGATAACAGAGTTTGGGTATTTTATTGGTATAAACACATGTTCAGTTATGCCATCTGCAGTTTGAAAAACACATCTTAAAGGAATATAAGCTTAATGTGTACTTTTAAAACATTGGCAGAAAATAATGGATGAAAAACACCTATGGGAAGATGCAATCATGGTTTTTAGCATTAGTATATCAGCTATTTGCATTTTAAAACAGCAAAATTGAGAGCAAATTCTTTATAGAGCTCAATATGATACCTTTCTACAGGTATAAATGATAATGACATCTAGGGGGTTCGTCGTAAGGGGAGTGATAGAAGCTAGATTCTAGAAAAATACAATGTAATTCCAGGAGCTTGCAAATACAGCTAAACTAGAAAAAAACAAAGCAGTCTTGCCTTAGGTGATTTTTAGCGTGCAAAAGACAGACATACTGCTCTGTGGTAAGCCCAAATAGGGAGAAAACAGCCCACTAGAAAGCAATGTCCTGGGAATACTTTTATTCCTGCTAATCTTGTGAAAGATTGTCTTTAACAACATCAACATGTTGGCAGTCAAATACATGACTTGAAAATGGATCCCCAGACAGAGTTATTAATTTAACAGCTTGGCAAGCCAAGGATGGGTAAGATTATACACAGAGCCTTACCAACCTAAGACAGAGTGCATTGATTGCTGTTGATAATGCATATTCCATGATGGGTAAAGAAGGCATTCTTGTCACAATGACCTAAGACAGGCTCAGTCTTGTTTATGAAATAAAAGAGGAGGAGATGTGAAGAGCTTTTGGGGCTGCTTGACAAGAATCTGACATGGGCCAAGTACAAGGAAATGGGCTTCTTGGCAGGAATACTACATTGGTCAAAGACAAGGAAGTGAGCTTCAGGAAGGAATTTTATATAAGGCTAGAACAAAGAAGTAATTTCAGGCAGAAATCTAAATCTTAGGCTAGAACAAAGAAGTAATTTCAGGCATGAAAATGAATTTGGACTAGGACAGGGAAGTTGGCTCAGATATTTTGGTCATTCTGGTAAGCCCTTAGCAACAGTGATCATGGGAGTTATCATGGGATTTTGTTTATTGCCTTGTTTGTTCTTTGACTATTTGTGTTTATTGTCTTGCTTGTTTCTTGACTATTTGCATCTATTATATTGCTAGTTCCTCAACCTGCAACTGACCTTAATACTTGAATGTAATTAAAATGGTATAAAAGCAGATTGGCAAAAACAATAAAGCAACTTTCTGCAACGGTACTCAACCTATTAGCACAATTATCTATAAAATGTTATAATTTAAAAATTAGCACAATTATCTATAAAATTCTATAAAATGTTAAACTAGGATTATTAGGTAAACCATTAAAAAGTTTACACTAATTTGTTCTTCTTTATTTTAATGCCTTGTTATACTCACAGAATCTTATGGCACAATACCTAAACAAAATGCAAGGGACCTTCACAAAATTTTAGAGTTTGTTTTGTTTTGTATGTATTACCAGGGAGTAAGCCTAGGGCCTGTCTATACTACACAAGCATTTTATTTCCCCGTGGCACCTCCCATACCCTGATAATTACTCTTGAACACAAGAACTTCCCAAGTTATTTAATCAAACTCATGTTAGCCCTCTCCTCCAACCACATTGTTAGCTTAGTTTTATACTTCAACTTCTGCCATATTCTTCTCTACTTCTGATATGTCTAAGATAACTTGAGTGGATTACATACCATCATACCTGCATGCAGAAATGTTATTATGTTATTAAGAAATTCCCATAACCCTGTTCCATGTCACTTGCAGTTTTGTTCTGAAACATTCTTCATATGCGTAGAATTCTACTTTGTTAACATTTTTGGATCCACAACAGCATTGCCCTGCCCAGTAGCTACATTACTGTTACATCATTCCTTTTTGTTGTTGCTCCTTTTCAATAACCTTTACTCCATTATACTCTTTATGTCCAAGAAATTCAAGTCATAACTTACTTTTTTCCACTTCTGGGACCAATTATGAAATAAATAAACTAGCTGTATGCATTTGCTGCACCCGGGAAATATGCCTTAGTAACTAAATGTGTATTTTACATGTGTGAGGCCTTGAGCTCAACTGTGTCTTCCTTTGTTAGTAGTTATTGGTCTCCTTTTTTTTTTTTTTAACTTAAAGCCTTATTTTATTGGCTCATGTTTTCTGCATGGTAGTTTTAGTCATCTTGATACACCTTATATGTTGACCTAGTAATATGCTAATACATTTTACATTAACATTACAACCTTTGAAAATAAACATGAATCAAAACCCTGTTTGTAGTATTTTGTGATTTTTAAGGTATGACTGTGTCTACCATAGCTAATTCCAAGATTCCAAGATTCTATCATGATGTAGAATTGGAGAACAATGCATAGAAAGAAAATTATACTTTAAATTTTAAATTGTTTTGTGGTTTTTAATTGAAATATTGAAATATGATTATATCATATATATATATATATATATATATAGAGAGAGAGAGAGAGAGAGAGAGAGTCTCTAGAGAGAGAGAGTCTCTGAGTCTGTTTTTGTTGGTGATAAACAAATGATTTCAAGGTATACTACTTTGCATCAGACAATCAAAAATGGGACACATCCTTTGGAGAAGATAATTCTCTTTTTCACACTATCAGTAGTTGACTGTAGTTCCTGTCTGGTCAGGGGATCACAGAAAACCACAAATAGACATATACATGGATATTAACAAATATTGAGAAATCCAGCCCCAATGATACATCTATATTTCAGCCCATATATTATTGCTCAGGTAACTTCTTGAAAGAGTGACACAAAGACTATAAGGCCTAGAGTACTAAAAAGTCTTCCTTGAAACAGTCTCTATAAAAATGGCTGCATAAAGAAGACCATAAAAATTGTAATATCAAAGAACATATTAGTATGAACAGGGAGGTTTTTATTATTATTATTATTATTATTATTATTATTATTATAGTTATTATTATTATTATTATTATTATTAAAATTTACACATGCATATCATGAGCTATAGTTGTATCTCTTTACCCTATCCATTTTCCAAGCTTATTTATTTTGATTTTTTTGACAACTCATGTCTGGTTAGTAATGCTATGAGTACATAGTTGGGACCATTCTGAGCCCACACCCTCCAAAAAGAATATTTTCCCAGCAAATATCCACAGCTAATGGTGAATTTATACCAGTAAAGGATGCAAACCTAGAGATTATATGTCTCTACTATGCTGAGATTTTTTGCAGACTTTGTTTTATGCAGATTTTGGACAGGTAAGCACAGTTGCTCTGAGTCATGGGTGCAACAGTCATCTCACAATGAAGAGACTAGGATTCCATAATTCCTTTCCTTTTCTTCATGATTTCATCTTTGTTTATAGTTGAGTGATAGTCCGCTGTATATATGTATCAAATTTTATTGTGCATAATCTATTGATAGACATACATGTTGATTTAATTTTCTCACTATTTTCCATAGTGGATCAATGGATAAGAATGTGAACTTCTCCCTGCTGTAGAATCTTAAGTTTATTGGGCATGTTCTCAGAAGTAGCATAGCTAGGTCAACACACACACACACACACACATCTTTACTTTTTAAAAGTTTATTCTTCTGTCATATATTAAATATTAAATTCTAACTGCAATTTCCACTTCTGTTCTCTCTCCCTGTCCTCCCTCAGCCCTCTCTTCTATCTGATACTCCTTCCATTCCAGTGAGAAAGGGCAGGCTTTCCAGGTTTAGCAAACAAATATAGCATATCAAGTTTCAATAAGACTAGGCACGTCTCCTCATATTAAGGCAACCATGTAAGAAGAAAAGTGTCCTAAGGAGGAGTTAGGGAAAGGACTGAAGGAGCTGAAGTGGTCTGCAACATCATAGGAAGAACAGCAATATCAACCAACCAGAAACCCAGAACTCCCAGAGACTAAACTATCAACCAAATAGTACACATGGAGGAATCAATGACTCTAGCAGCATATGTAGCAGAGGATGGCCTTATCTGGTATCAACAGTAGAAGAGGCCCTTGGTCCTCTGAAGGCTAAATGCCCCAGTGTAGGGGAATGCCAGGGTGGTGAGGTGAGAATGGGTGGGTGAGTGGGGAAGTACCCTCATAGAAGGAGGAGGAGAGGAGATGGGATGGGGGTTTCTGGAGGGAAAACCAGGAAAGAGATAATATTTGAACTGTAAATAAATAAAATATCCAATAATAAAAAAGGGTCAGAGACAGCCCTGACTTTCACTGTTAGGATTCCCATATGAATACTAAGCTACGCAACAATAACATATAAGTATGTGTGTTAATAACACATGATGTTATATGTGTTATTCCTATGCAATAACATATTGTGTAGGAAGGATGCATAGTATGAAGTTCTCTGAGTACTACAAATATCCTAAGTTCAAATAAATATTGTAACATTTATAACCAAGCAAAATAATGAACTAAATGTATTGTCTAGAAATTACATAATTCATGTACTCAATTAAGATAGAAGGCTATGTATATTTCTAAATAAAAGGATGAAATATTAGGAAGATTATACACACACCCATATATATATATGTATATATGTATATATATATATATATATATATATATATATATATATATATATTCTTCAATGGAAGTAACTTATGATGTTTGTAAATTCCTAAAAGCATATAAAAGTTAAAAAAACAGATATATATATAAATTCATTGGTTCCTTATATTGTTTCTTTGGGAATTCTGTCCTAATCATCAGTGAGAATTTTTCCATGACCTGTCATATTTCAATATTCTGGATCCAGAAAAAAATGGCAGTTTCCATCTGTTCTGTGTAGAGTGAGCAATACTTGCTTAGGTTCATGAATAATAATGAATATACACATCCCGCTACGTGCTTCACCAAACTTTGGGTTATAATTTTGTCCAGGATCAGGGCCTTGACAGAAGGCTCTATGCATACACATTTTATTTTACAAGTGACCTGGGAGTGCTGGCTTGCCCCTCTCTGCTTTTACTCTATTTTCTTGCTTTATAAACACAGTGGAGTAGGTTTATTTTTCAAAAAGTTCTCATATTTGGGCCAAACATAGGATAACTTCAGTAAGTGAGCATGGCAGAGTTTACAGACTGGTTTTGCACTGAGGACTTAGTTGAATCAGCTTTTTTGATGCCTTTGGATTTTTATCAGAAGCAAAGAAAAAGCATTCTTTCAGCCTCAGGAAAGTAGCTTACCACAGATAATTGTTCCATTTAATTTGTGTGCCAATGCATACAAAACTTAAAAAAAGAACACCACAATTCTCAAGACTATGAAAAATTTTCTAACAAATAACAAAGAGAGAGAAGAGACAAAAAGAAGAAGCAGGCCTGGGAGGAAGACTCAGAGGTAGGCTGCAAACTCCCATGTTCAAGGTAGAAGAATTTTCCTACTGAAGTAACAGTCTCTCTTCTTATAGAAGAGGAAGAAAAAAAAAAGCATAAGAAAAATTCCAGACAGGCTGAGAAATCAGCCGACAAACCTCATTATTGATGGCGTCAGGTGGTAGATCAATGCTGCAGGAAAATCAATGGTAAAAATATTTTTAGTGGTGCATACAGATGAATCAGCTCAGCGGCAATTCTTCATGGAAACCACAAAGGTCTGCAGCCACCCCCAGAGCTAGTTTTCTAAGAGGCAAGAACTTACCTGGTATTTTCCTGATACCAATTATCCCTGTGTGTTTTTATATTTTGGAGTACATGTAACTATTTGCTCCAAGCCAAGATAAGGAAAGGAGGTTGGGAAAAAATAAATTAGAAAGAGAGAAAGGAAAGGAAGGAAGGGAGAAAAGAAAGCAGACTTAAATATTTCACTGACAATGAAATGCAATGTTTTGTATAAAACATTTAATGGATGTTTGTTATCTTCACGTACTTATCTAATAATTTTAAAGAAAAAAGTTGGAAAGCATATATAAAGTGAAAAATATGCATCTATACAGAGAGTTAATGAAAATGTTTAAAACTGTATCAAATACTGAAGTTCTAGAACAAATACCAATCATAAAGATGTTTGTTTAAAATATGTAAGGATAGTAGGATGATTTTATAGAAACAGGCTGGTTTACAGCCTCCTGCCCAATCTATCTTTGTATATAATCAGTCAATCAAATTGAAGTACTTCCTTGCCCCAACTGACCAAGCAATAAAACAAAGAAACAAAACCCAAAAGCTTATCCCTGGGTAAAAAATATAGAGTTCAAACAATAGCACCACCAGGCTTGGGCTTACTCCCTTTGAAGAGAAAATGGTAGCTTGAGTTATAAAGGCCAAAGTATGAACTTGTGAATATATGGAAAGCAGCAAGAAAAATATAGTATGCTGAATGTGTTCCCAGTGCCTTCAAGAATCCACAGAGTGCTCTCATTTAATAATGTATTGTTTTTATATCAGCATAATTATTTTTCCTTCCTTCCTCTCTCTCCCACTGTCTCCCTTCCTCCCTTCCTCCCTTTCTCATTTCTTCCCTCCCTTCCTTTCCTTCTTCCTTTTTCCCTCCGGTACTGGAATGATCCTAATTTCCAGACTCCCATACACATTCGGTAAGCTTTTTTTTTTTAAACTAAGCATAAACTTCATTTGCAAGACATTAAAATTTTATTTACTTAGCACTAAAATTCTACAGAATATGTCTTCAACAGATACTTCCTTGCTATTGTTTTTCCTTTCTTCTTTTGTGTTCTTCAGTATAGATAATATGACTTTTCATTGTTCCTTTAAAATACCAGATACTCCCATGCCTTGATCTCTGATTCGCCCTTCTCTCTTGTTGTCACTTTTTGGCTCATGCTCATTCTTTCCACTCAAATCCCTGAATACGCCAACTTTCTAAACGTCAATGTTTTTCCTTCTGTGGAATTATCCCTTACTCTATTGGTCCAATTAACAGATACCCACCCAATTTCTTCAAGGAAATTATGTATCTTTTAAAATAATCAATTTACTGCATAATTGCTTATATAGCTTGCCCAGCATATAGCATCTAATGATAATAAATAGTTGTTAAATAATTAATTATCTTTCTAGGTCCAAGAACAATATATAATAATTTATCAGTGATTTGTTAACAGCTGAACTATGATAATTTGCTGATGACGATAAACACAGACTACCCTGCATATATCATACACTGTTCCAAACACTTTAGAAATTCAATTTCATTCAACTAACACACGGCTTTCTTTAAAAGTAGCAAGCATCTCATCGGATATTAGAAATGTAAAAACAACCATGCAGAGGGTATGTTTTTTGAAAAGTTGCCCTTGATCACAGTGCTACAGTATCTCCCAGGTGCATATTTTATACAGAAAGCACAAGCAATGTAGGAAAACTGTCCTAATACATAACATCCCATTCTTTCTGAATGTTATGCTTAAATTTACCTTCAAGCTGTACATAAACCACATAGGATTAAAGAATATTAGACCAAAGTATAGTTAGAATATTTGAAAGACCTCATTGGACTATAAGTTTGGAAATACTAACAGACTTCATCAGTGAATTAGCATGAATTACTTAAGAAGAGAAGAGTTATTCTATGAACAGAAATCCTTTGCAGAAACAGAGTTTTTACATCCTAAACAAAAAGAGAATTATGGTAAAATACCCATAAAGTCCTACTATCCTTCTTCACCAGGCCCAGCACTTTACTAAGAACAAATAATCTTAGAAAGGTGAAGGTTTAAAACTTGATTTTAACTGAAGCAGCTGTAAACAGATGGTACCTTTTCAGGACTAATCCTATAAGGATGGTTTAAAATGGGACGCATTTTACCTCTAGAAAAGAAATAATCACTGCTAGAAGAAGAAAAGTTAGTGCTTCTCTGACACAAGTCCTTCATTAATAGTCTATGGCAGAGTGGTCAATCTTCAAATCATATACCTACCACCAACAAAAGTGGACTCAGAAAGCTGTATTATTATATATTTATGCATACATATACTACAGACACACACACACACACACATATACATGATAATCTAATATATATATATATATATATATATATATATATATATCCATAATAATCAAATGAAGTCTATCACAGGTCTATCAGTTTGAGAATTAAGGGGATATGGGGGATATGATTGAGGTTTAAGGGAGGGGTTATCTGTGAAGAGTTGGAGAGATGGAAGTATCCCCTGAATATGATCTAATTTATTTCAATTAAAAACATATTACAAAAATAAATTTGTTTAACCAATATGAAAATCAAAGAATATATAATACTATATAAATAAGTTTAAAAAAATAAAGTTGTAAAGTAGAAAGAAAACAACATTAGCTTTTTTGATATTTTTAGTATTTAAAATATAATCTGAGAATTTTTAATGCAATTTTGATGGGCAGACAATTTAGTTTTAAAAATCTAACTGAGAATTTTGACTTAGAAATTAGGTAGGTCTCACCACTCAATCACAAAAATGCAAAACTTCATGAGCTAAATCCTCAGTAATTGCAGCTGGAGAATGCAAGGTTCCTCAAGCCAGGCTGTGTGTAGTTGGCTGGGAACACTCTGGGTTCCTCAGCTGGAAGTTAGGCCCCGGCTGCTGTGGCTCACTAAAGGCCTCTCCACCACCGTTCATCACGGAGCGTCCCCAAACACAAGAAAGTTCTTGGGTTTCCAAAACAGGTTTATTGGCATAATGGTGGATGGATCTGGATGCACCCCCCCCCCACCCTTGTAAAACCCAGGGCAGTCCTGAGTTAAATAGCAGGGAGAGAGTGGGGAGGGCCTGGGGAGGAATGCTTAATTGACTCCACCCTCTGGCCTTTGGGTACCTCATTAGTATGTAAATCTCTCTAGGGCCTGAGGTCTGTTAATCACGCCCTCCACCTGTGTCCTACATGACTGAAGGGTGCAGGATGAATGGAGATCAGACCTTGTGTCAGGAGCCTGGGTTCTGGGGGCATGGTCGAACACCCACAACCCAAGAACCAGGGTACCCTTCCACTGCCACTAAACCAATTTTCAGATTCTACTAGAAAAGTGTAATTACAGGAAAACCTCATCCTCCAACTTGTATATGTTGCTAGATGAATGCAGAGAACCAGAGTAGGCACCTACAAATATAACTCTCTCCAGAAAGGAGTTCCAGGATTGGAAAGTTTCATCTAGAATTAAAGGACTTGAGTTTCTGTCTGATGAAATCCAGCACAGGTCTATGAGGCTTGCCCTTTAGAAGTGTAAGGCCCCCAGAAAGGGAGGACCTCACCCAAGCCTCAGGAATTCACGGCCACCCAATAACTCACAAGACACCAAACTTGATGCAATCAGCAAGAGGTATATTTCGATCAACATGTTGAGGTCAAGACCCATGACCCACACAGGGCAGTGGGGTTTGAACCCCGAGCTATGGAGACAGAGGGAATTTAAAGCCAAAAACCACAACTTAGGGGGAAAACCACAACCCAGGGGGGGAGTGAAGGAGGGTTATTGGAGAGTACCTGTGGAAAGTCTCAGCCCATTATTCAGTTTGTGACAGGGTCCAAGGAACAGTCATGGGAAACATTTTATATAGGCTATCCTCAAAGAGCCTATTTGTAATCAACCATCCGTCTGGTGGTCAGCCAGGTTCCTGAAACACAGAGCTCATGACCAAGTTGACCTGCACTCTTGGTTCTACTCAGCCTGTTAGGAGTTTCTGAAATTTTTTAACTTCTTCAGAAGCTCCAGGTTTTCACAGCAAATACAGAAAAAAATATACCTAAATGCTTCTGCATGGGGAGAAATAGTATAAACACTTTGAAATATACACAATATTTTTCCTAAGTCTAATCTTCACAAGAAACTATGTTTACTTGTGCCTCAATAAATATTTTCTGTTTATTTAATTTTTCTTATTTAGAATTTAATCATCTGGAGGAGAGGAATAGTCAACTTCAGTTATTTTCATCATTCTGCTTACATATGAAAATTTGATAAGTGCATGAGGGTAAGTTCATGATCACCAGAAAAGAGAGACTAAAGCATACAAGTATAGAACATCTTCCACCCGCATCCCCCTAACATCACATTGTTCAAAGTCTGTGTAGTGTAGTTGGTTCCATCTGTAGATCATGTCTGAACACCCAGAATAAACAAAAAGGAAAGAAAAGACTCTAGGTCACAGAATTTCCTATGAGAGCACATCTCTTATGACATGAAGATCTTATATTAGGCTCCATTTATTAACGTTTCTTATATTTCATTGTGTCACAGTGTATGAACCAAACTAAACAACTGGGCCTCTAAGGAATATTTGTCCAAACTTAACAGAGGGAAATGATATAGGTCAGAGACGCCTATCTATATACAGAATTTGAAGGCATCAAAAACCAGACCTAACCTAGACTAACCAAAAAAAACACAACAAAGAACAATAAGGGATGGGTATGTACATTAATAACCAACCAGACATTTGCCTACTATGAGCAAGACTGCACGTAAGCCTCAATACTGAAAGAATTAAAAGGTTATGATATGTATTTTCAGTTGATCCTGTAGAAAATAATTTGTTGTTGATGATGAGAGAACAATGCTTCTAGAAATAAGAGAGAGGAAATGGTATTATTTTGTTATTTTAAGGTACTTAAATTCCCTATGATAGTGCTTTTTGAAATTAATCTTAATTCCATTTCCATCTAAAAACAAGCATTTTGAATATTTATTCTTTTTGAATTTGATAAGTTATCAAAACACAGTAATTCTTGGTAACTAGCCCATTGGAATCTTGAGACAAATGTGTGATATGATACCATTTGATGAAATAATTTATAAATGTCAATTATTTAACTATAAAAAAAGACAAAATTCCAGAAATAATTACCTCACTGTTTATCTTGAATTCCAGCACAACAGGTTTAGGGCAGTAAACTGTTTTGTATCGTACTGTTATGGTACATTCTCAACATATATTTGTTCAAACTGTAGAATGCACTGTACAAAATGAATTCCAATGTGTTTTTCTTTTATTGAAGACAATTTTTTTATATAATATATACTGATTATGAGTTTTCCCTCCCTGTTCTTTTCAGTTCTTCACAACCTCCTCTCCCAACTGTATTCACCACTTTTTGTCTCATTAGAAAACAAACATATTTCTAATTGATGAAAGATAATATAAGAAAACACACACACACATACACATACACACACTATGAGAGGATAAGAAAGCAGCAGCAACAACAACAAAAATAGAAGGGAAAGAACTTAATAAAAGGTATAAGAAACAAACAGAGCTGAGCAATATTCAATTGTATAAATGTACCACATTTTCTGTATCCATTCCTCTGTTGAAGGACATCTGGGTAATTTCCAGCTTCTGGCTATTATAAATAAGGCTGCTATGAACATAGTGGAATATGTGTTCTTGTTATATGTTGGAGCATCTTCTGGGTATAGGCCCAGGAATGGTATAGCTGGGTCCTCCGATAATGCTATGTCCAATTTTCAGAGAAGCCTCCAGACTGATTTCCAGAGCGGTTGTACCAGCTTTCAATCCCACCACAATGGAGGAGTGTTACTCTTTCTCCACATCCTCGCCAGCATCTGCTACCACCTGAGTTTTTTACCTTAGCCATTCTGACTGGTGTGAGGTGGAATCTCAGGGTTGGTTTGATTTGCATTTCCCTGATGACTAAGGATGCTGAATATTTCTTTAGGTGCTTCTTGGCCATTTGAATTTCCTCAGTTGAGAATTCTTTGTTTAGCTCTGTACCCCATTTTTAATAGGGTTATTTGGTTGTCTGGAGTCTAATTTCTTGAGTTCTTTGTATGTTTTGGATATTAGCCCTCTATTAGATGTAGGATTGGTAAAGATCTTTTCCCAATCTGTTGGTTGCTATTTTGTCCTTTTGACAATCTCCTTTGCCTTACAGAAGCTTTGCAATTTTATGAGGTCCCATTTGTCAATTCTTGATCTTAGAGCATAAGCCATTGGTTTTCTGTTCAGGAACTTTTCCTCTGTGCCTAGGTATTCCAGGGTCTTTCCCACCTTCTCTTCTATTAGTTTCTGTTTATCTGGTTTTATGTGAAGATCCTCTATCCACTTGGACTTGAGCTTTGTACAAAGAGATAAAAATAGATCGATTTGTATTCTTCTACATACTGACCTCCAGTTGAACCAGCACCGTTTTTTGAAAATGCTGTCCTTATTCCACTGGATGGTTTTAGCTCCTTTGTCAAAAATCAAGTGACCATAGGTGTGTGGGTTCATTTTTTTCAATTCTATTTCATTAAACAATGAATTTGAGAAATTCTTAGGTAAATGGATGGAACTAGAAAATATCATCCTGAGTGAGGTAACCCAATCACAAAAGAACAGACATGTTATATACTCACTGATAATTGGATATCAACCCAAAAGCTTGCAATAACCAATATACAACTCACAGACCAAATGAAACTCATGAACAAGAAAGACCAAAGTGTGGGTGCTTTGGCCCTTCTTAGAAGAAGTAACAAAATACTCATGAGAGCAAATATAAAGACAAAGCATGGGACAGAAACTGAAAGAGGAGCTGTCCGGAGACTGTTCTACCTGGGTATCCATCCCTTGTGGATTCACCAAAGGTAGACACTGATGTGGATGCCAGGAAGTGCATGGTGACAGGAGCCTGATATAGCTGTCTCCTTAGAGGTCTGCCAGAGCCTGAAATATACAGAGGTGGAAGCTCACAACTAAACATTGAGCTGATCATGGGGTTCCCAATGGAGGAGTGAGAGAAAAGACTGAATGAGCTGAAAGAGTTTGCAGCCCCATGAGGAGAGCAACAAAACCAACCAACCAGAGATCTCAGGGTCTAAACCACCAGCCTGGGAACACATAGGGAGTGACCCATGGCTTCAGCTGTATATGTAGGAGAGGATGACAGTGTCAGTCATAGGTGGATGAGGAAGTCCTTGGTCTAGTGAAGGCTGGACACCTCAGTATGGGGGAAATCGTGGATGGGGAGGTGAGAGGGGGAGGGTGGGTGGGGGCATATCATCACAAAAGCAGAAGGAGGGGAGATGGAATGGGGGTTCCTGGGTTGGGGGAAAGGAGATTACATCTGAAATGTAAATAAAATATCCAATAAAAAAAGAAAAAAATATAGACCCAGAGAAACACTGGTTTACATACTCAATATATATATATATATATATATATATATATATATGGTAAAACAAAGAGAATAATAAACATAAAAATATATTTTAAGGACCCAGCGCTGGACCTGATCCCTCATAGCACACACCCCAGTTGCAGCTCTACTCTCCAGGTTTTCAAACATATCCAGCTTCACAGGTGAGACCTTAAATCCCTCCCAGAGACCTAGCATATGAGGACCACTGGGACCGTGTGGAACAGATTCCTGACCAGCCAGATACCAGGGCACCTTCCAGCTCCCACCTGTGCCTGCCAGGAGTAGACACCTGATCCTACACAGCACACACTACCTCGACTCCCCAGAATCACAGGATCACAGGAAGCACAGGCTCCAATCAGAGACAGGGAGGCCAGATAACACCAGAGATAGCTATACAGCAATAGGCAAATTTAAGAACATAATCAACAGAATCCAATTTGACTTGGCAGCATCAGAACCCAGTTCTCCCACCACAGCAAGTCCTGGATACCCAAACACACCTATAAAACAAGATTCATATTTAAAGTCTTATTTCATGAAGATGATAGAGGACTTTAAGAAAGACATAAATAACTCCCTTAAAGAAATGCAGAACAGAAGTAAACAAGTAGAAGCCCTTAAAGAGGAAACACATAAATCCCTTAAAGAAAAACAGGACAACACAACCAAACAGGTAAAGGAACTGAAAAAAATGTCCAGGATCTAAAAATGGAAGTAGAATCATTAAATAAAACTCATAGAGATCAGAAATCAGAGTTGCAAGCAGAATACAAGAGATAGAAGAGAGAATCTCAATGACAGAAGATTCAAGACATAGATACAGCAGTCAAGGAAAATACAAAAAGCAAAGGTCTCTTATCTCAAAATATTCAAGAAATCCAGAACACAATGAAAAGACCCAACCTGAGAATGGGTATAGAAGAGGGTGAAGGTTCCCAACTCAAAGAGCCAGCAACCATCTTCAACAAAATTATAGAAGAAAACTTTCCTAACCTAAAGAAAGAAATGCCCAAGAACATATAAGAAGCCTATAGAACACCAAACAGATGGACCCAGAAAAGAAATTCTCCCCGGACACATAATAATCAAAACACAAAATGCACAAAACAAAGAAAGAATATTAAAAGCAGTAAGGGAAAAATGTCAAGTAACATATAAAGGTAGACTTATCAGAATTACACCAGACTTCTTACCAGAGACTATAAAAGCCGGAAGAGGCAGAGCAGATGGCAAACAAACCTGAAGTGATCAAAAATTCCAGCCTTGGCTACTATTCCCAGCAAACCTCGAAATTACCGTAGATGGAGAAACCAAATATTTCCAATACAAAACCAAATTAAAATACTTATCTTTCTACTAATCCATCCCTACAGAGGATAATAGGAGGAAAAATCCAACACAAGGACGAGAAACTATACCCAAGAAAAAACAAGAAATTAATCTTTTCACAATAAACCCAAAAGAACAGAAACACACAAACGTAATTCCAACTCTAAGAACAAAAATAACAGGAAGCAATGATTATTTGACACTAATATCTCTCAATATCAATGGCCGAAGTTCCCAATAACAAGACTTAGGCTAACAAAATGGATATGTAAATAGGATCCAGCATTTTGCTTCATACAGAAAACAAACCTCAGAGTCAAAACAGACATTCCCTAAAAGTAAAAGGATGGAAAAATAATTTCTAAGCAAACGGTTCCAAGAAACAAGCTAGAGTTGCCATCTTAATATCCCACAAAATAGACTTTCAAAAAAATTTATCACAAAAGATGGGGAAGGTCACTACATACATATCAAAGAAAAAAATCTACTAGGATGTACTCTCAATTCTGAACATCTATGCTCCAAATGAAAGGGCATCCACATTTGTAAATGAAACACTACTAAAAGTCAAAACACATTGAACCTCACATAATAATAGCAGGAGATATCAACACCCTACTCTCACCAAAGGACAGATCATGGAAACAGAAACACAGTTAAACTAAAAGAAGTTATGAACCAAATGAATTTAACAGATATCTACAGAACATTTCACCCTAAAACAAAAGAATATACCTTCTTCTCAGCACCTCATGGTACCTTCTTAAAAATTGTTTGTACACTGGGACACAAAACAAACTTCAACAGATACAAGAACATTGAATTAATCCCATGTATTCTACCATGGATTAAGGCTGGTCTTTAACAGCAAGAAAAACAACAGAAAGCCTAAATACACATGGAAGCTGAACAACTATCTACTCAATGATAACTTGGTCAGGGAAGAAATAGAGAAATAAAATAATTTTTAGAATTCAATGCAAATGAAGGCACAACATACCCAAACTTAAGGGACACAATAAAGGCAGTGCTAAGAGGAAAACTCTTAGCTCTGACTGCCTCCAAAAAGGAACTGGAGAGAGCATATACTAACAGCTTAAAAGCTCATCTGAAAAGTCTAGAACAAAAAGAAACAAATACACCCAAGAGGAGTAGAAGGCAGGAAGTAATCAAATTCAGAGTTGAAATCAGCCAAGTAGAAACAAAAAGAACTATACAAAGAATCAACAAAACCAGAAGCTGGTTCTTTGAGAAAATCAACAAGATAGACAAACCCTTAGGCAGACTTACCATAGGGCACAGAGACAGAATCCAAATTAACAAAATCAGGAATGAAAGGGGAGATATAACAACAGAAACTGAGGAAATTCAAAAAATAATCAGATCCTACTTCAAAAGTCTATAGTCAACAAAACTAGAAAACCTGTTTGAAATGGATAAATTTCTAGAAAGATACCAGGGACCAAAGTTAAATCAGGATTAGATAAACCATCTAAGCAGCCCTATAACACCAAAGAAAATAGATACAGTCTTTAAAAGTCTTCCAACCCAAAAAAGTGCAGGACCAAATAGGTTTAGTGCAGAATTCTATCAGACCTTTAAAGAAGATCTAATAACAATACTCTTCAAACTATTCCACAAAAGAGAAACAGAGGGAACACTACCCAATTCTTTCTATGAAACCACAGTTACCCTAATATGTAGACCACAAAAAGACCCAACAAAGAAAGAGAACTACAAACCAATTTCTCTTATGAATATTAATGCAAATATACTCAAAAAAATACTTACAAACCAAATCCAAGAACATATGAAAATGATTATCCACCATGATCAAGTAGGCTTAATCCCAGGGTTGCAGGGATGGTTCAATATATGGAAACCTACCAGTGTAATCCAAAATAAAAACAAACTCAAAGAATAAAACCACATGATCATCTCATTAGACAGAGAAAAAGCCTTTGACAAAATACAACATTCATTCATGTTAAAAGTGTTGGAAAAATCAGAAACTCAAGGGGCATATCTAAATATAATAAATGCAATATACCACAAACCAATAGCCAACATCAACCTAAATTGGGAGAAACTCAAAGCAATCTCATTAAAATCAGGGACTAGACAAGGCTGCCCACTCTCTCCCTACCTATACAGTACTCAAAATCCTAGCCAAAGCAATTAGGCAAAAATGAGGTCAAAGGGATACAAATTGAAAAGAAAGAAGTCAAAATTTCACTATTTGCAGATATTATGATAGTATACATGAGTGACCTCAAAAATTCTACCAGAGAGCTTCTACAGCTGATAAACAATTTCAGCAAAGTGGCTGGATATAAAAGTAACTCAAACAAATCAGTAGCCTTCCTCTACTCAAAGGATAAACAGACTGGGAAAGAAATTAGGGAAATAACACCCTTTATAATAGTCACAAATAATATAAAATACCTTGGTGTAACTCTAACCAAACAAGAAAGATCTGTATGACAAGAACTCCAAGATTCTGAAGAAAGAAATTGAAGAAGATCTCAGAAGACGGAAAAAATTACCAATGCTCATGGATTGGCAGGATTAATATAGTAAAAATGAGCATCTTACCAAAAGCAATCTACAGATGCAGTGCAATCCCCATCAAAATTCCAAATCAATTCTTCATGGGTTAAGAAAGAGCAACTGTCAAATTTATTTATGACTAACAAAAAACCTATTATAGCAAAAACTATTTTCAACAATATAATAAACTTCTGGGGGAATCACCATCCTTGACCTCAAGCTATATTATAGAGCAATAATGTTAAAAACTGCATGGTAATGGTACAGAAACAGACAATGGAACAGAATTGAAGACCTAGAAATGGACCCACTCACCTATGGTCACTTGATCTTTGACAAAGGAGCTAAAAACCATTCAGTGGAAAAAAGACAGCTTTTTCAACAAATGGTGCTGGTTCAACTGACTGTCTGCATGTTGAAGAATGCAAATTGATTAATACCTATCTCCTTCTCCTTGCACAAAGCTTAAGTTCAAGTGGAACAAGGACCTCCACATAAAACCAGATACACTGAAACTAATAGAGCAGAAAATGGGGAAGAGCCTCCAATAGTTGGGCACAGGGAAAACCTTCCTGAACAGAACAACAATGGCATATGCCTGAAGAGCAACAATCGACAAATGGGACCTCATAAAATTGCAAAGCTTCTGTAAAACAAGTGACACTATCAATAGGACAAAACAGCAACCCACAGATTGAGAAAAAATATTTACCAACCCTACATCCAATAGAGGGCTAATATCCAAAATATGCAAAGCACTCAAGAAGGCACAGTCCAGAGAACCAAATAACCCTATTAAAAAGTGGAGTACAGAGCTAAATAGAGAATTCTCAATCAAGGAATTTTAAATGGCTGAGAAATACTTAAAAAATGTTCAACTTCCTAGTCATCAGGAAAATGCAAATCAAAACGACCCTGAGATTCTACCTCACACTGGTTAGAATGGCTAAGATCAAAATCACAGGTGACAGCAGATGTTGGTGAGGATGTAGAGAAAGAGAAACACTCCTCCATTGTTGGTGGGATTACAAGCTGGTACAACCACTCTGGAAATCAGTCTGGCAGTTCTCCAGAAAATTGGACATAATAATAACTGTGGACCTAGCTATACCACTCCTGGGCGTATACCCAAAAGATGCTCCAACATATAACAAAGGTACATGCTCTACTATGTTCACAGCAGCCTTATTTATAATGGCCAGAAGCTGGAAACAACCCATTTTCAAGAGAAGAATGGATACAGAAACTGTGGTACATATATACAATGGAGTACTTCACAGCGATTAAAAACAATGACTTCATGAAATTCACAGGCAAATGGATGGAACTAGAAAGTATCCTGAGTGAGATAACCAAGATACAAACAAACTCACATGGTATGTACTCACTAATAAGTGGATATTAACTCAAAAGCTCACAATGCATATGATACAATATACAGACCATATGGAGCATAGAAGAAAGGAAGATCAGGGCTGAATGCTTTAGTCCTGCACTGAGGGGGGAACAGGACAATTGTGGGAGATGGAAGGAGAGGGAAGGAGAGAGAAAGTAGAGGAGGAAATAAGGGTGGCAGTATCAGAATCTGGAGGAAACTTGAGAGAAGTACAGAGGGTCAGGAAATTGAACAAAAATAGGTTGCAGGGGAGATGAGGAACTGGGGATAGTCACTGGTGGGTCTCAGACACCAGAGAAACGTGAGGGCTCCCAGGACACAATGGATTTGACTTTAGCTGTAATGCACAGAGAATGAGGAGATAGTATCTGCAGAGACTACCTCCAGTAGATAGGCATGGCCCCTGGTCAAGGGATGAAGCCACCCACCCATCTCAAAGTTTTTTGTAAACCAGAAATGTTTCTGTCCAAAAGAAAAACAGGAACAAATAAACAGAACATAGACTGAAGGAAGGGCCAACTGGTGAAAGGCCCCACCTGAGAATACATCATGTCTTCTGACACCAAACCCAGCACTCTTGTCTTGGTCAAGAGGTGCTTGCATACAGGAATCAAGTGTGGCAGTTCCTGGGAGGTCCAGCCAGCAACTGACCACGGCAGAGGCCGATGCTTAGAGCCATCAGGCTGAACTCAGGGAATCTGGTGGCGGAGCTGACAGAAGAACTGGTGGAGCAGAGGGGGATTGCAACCCCATTGGAAGAACAACATAAGCTGACCTGACCACCCAGTTCTCCCAGAAACTAGACCACCAACCAAGGAGTGTACCTAAAGGGATCTTTGGGTCCAGATACATATGTACCAGAGGATGGCCTTGCCTGACAGCAACAAGAGGAGAGGTCTTTGGTTCCCAGGAGGTTTGATGCCCCAGAATAGGGTGATGCTGGAACGGTGGAGCAGGAGAGTGTGGGTGGGTGGGGGTGCACTCTCAAACAGGCAGATGTGGAGTGGAGAGGTGGCAGACAGGTAACTGGGAAGTGGAATGTCATGGAATAGGAGGTTGGTGGCGGGGGTTACTGGGAAAGAGGTATATCATTTGAGATGTAAACGAATGGAATTATTAACAAAAATTATATATGTGTGTGTGTGTGTGTGTGTGTGTGTGTGTGTGTGTGTGTGTATTCACATATATACATATAAACAGTTTTGTTTATGTTTATATATATACATATAAACAGTTTTGAAATAATATTATGAGACAAGGCACCTCCAAATAAGCCAATGAATTTAGTTCCCATGTCCACTTCTTCTGACTTTAGGACCCCAACTGGTGCATCCCTGTGCAGATCCTTTGAATGTTACCTCAATCTTTCTGAGCTCATATGTACATCAGTCCTGTTGTATTTAGAAAGACTTGTTTTCTTGGTTTCCTTCATTACCATTGGCTTATTCTCTTTTCACCTCCTCTACCCTAGAGTATCGTGGCCTTGAAGGGAGGGATTTGATGGAAAAATCCTGTTTAGGGTAAGTGTTAAAAGGCCTCTAACTCTCTGAATAATGTCTGGCTGAGGGCCTCTGAACTTGTTCCCATCTACTGAAGGGGGATGCGTCTCTGATGATGTCTGAGGAAGACACTGAGCTATGAATGTAGCAGAGTGTCATTAGGAGTCATTTTATTGCTATTATTTCTTGAGTAGAACAGTAGAATTTGATTTTATCCTTGGTTCCTGGCCTATCTTGTCTCAGGTTCTTGGCTACCCAGGCAGTGTCTTACATTTTGTTCAGTGATGCTTATATAAAATCATGTATTCTTTGCTTACTCCCACAAGCTTTGTGCCATTACTGTACTAGCACATCTTGCAGGAAGTGGGGATTATAGGTCAAAGTGTTTGTAGCTGGGTTGGTGTTTATGTTCCTCTTTTGTAGTATGTGGAATACATTCGGGGATCAGGAACAACACACAGTAGGTTTAAGGCTCAATGTAGGCACCAGCTTGACTTCTCTGTGTTCAATAAGTTGTGTAGGGATTGTCTTCAGCAAATGGGCCTTGTCTTCAGATTGTAGGAAATAACCGACAGCCTTGGCAACATTGTGTGTTGTTCTTGAGTTTCCGTGGGACTCCTTGGGCAAACAAGTCAATTAGATATAATTAATTGGCAGTGTTGAAAGCTTTTTTGATGAGAAAGGATGTCCACTGGGGCTCTGTATCCTCTGTCATTTGACAGTTTCATTTAGATAACCCTCACATATGTATATATTTTAGGAAGCTTCTAACGCATTGGGTTTTTATTCAACCTCTCATGTATCCCTTAATTTTAGCTGTGTTCTTCAGTATTTTCCCTTATCTCTCCTCTTCTTTCCTCTTACTATAATGATGTTCCTGTTCCAGCATCCCTCCCACCCATTCTTAATTATTATATTTCCCTTTTGTAGAGAGATCTATCTGCCACTCTAGCCCTTTACTCTATATCTTAACTTTGGATATCCAATGATTGTAGCTGCTTGTTCATTGACTTAAGAGCTAAAACCTACCTATGAGGTGAAATATACTATATTTGTCTTCCTACATCTGGGATGTATCACTTGGATGATTTTTTTTTCTATTTCCATGTATTTATCTGAAAAATTCACGATTTCATTTGTAATAGCAGAGTAATATCCAACTGTATAGCTGTACTGCATTTTCTTTATTCATTCTTCTGTTGATGGTTATCTAAGCTGTTTTCTCTTTCTGGATATTATAAATAGAGCAGCAATGAATATACTTGAGGAATTATCTCTCTGGTAAGATAAAATGTCCTTTGGCTATATGTCCAAAAGTGATATAGCTGGATCTTCAGATATATCTATTTGCAGTTTCCTTCAGTGTTGCCACATTGAATTTCATAGTGGTTGCACAAGTTAGTACTCCCACCAGCAACAGATGAGTATTCC
The DNA here is from genome assembly GCA_030674055.1 of Rhabdomys pumilio. NCBI lineage: Eukaryota > Metazoa > Chordata > Mammalia > Rodentia > Muridae > Rhabdomys > Rhabdomys pumilio. The sequence continues at coordinate 112,295,683 of JANHMN010000004.1, read as the reverse complement.
CCTGACTCCACATTCTTGCCGGTTTGAGCTGCCATTTTTTAAAAAAAATGATCTAAGCCATTCTGAAGGGTGTAAGATGAAATTTCAAAGTATCTTTGATTTACATTTCCCTGATGACTAAAGATGTTGAACATTTCTTTAAGGGTTTCTCAGATGCTTGAGTTTTCTTTATAGAAAATTCTGTTTAAATCTGTACCCCATTTTCAACTGGCTATTTGTTTTCTTGATATACATTTTTTTGAATTCTTTGTATATTTTGTATATTAGCTTCTATCGAGTGTAGAGTCAGTAAAAGGCTTTTTCTTCTCTAGGTTGCCACTTTCAAATGACAGTGTCCTTTGCTGTTCAGAAGATTTTCAGTTTCGTGAAGTTCATTAATTAATTGTTGATTCTAGTTCTTGTGCTAGTGTTTTATTCAAAAAGTCTTTTCTTAATGCTGACGAGTTAAAAGTTATTCTTCACTTTCACTTTTATCAAATCTCAATATAAACAATGGACTTTCTTCGATAATACCATGCTGCTATTGGGTTTTTGATTGTATAACGTATACTATACTGGCATAGGATACTGATTACATGGAATTTTGTGACTATTAGAGAATATAGAGTTTATGGGAATTCTCCAGATCTACTATAGACTTTTTTCGTAAACCACATACTATTTAAAAATTAAATTTTATGGTTGTTGAAATTTTAGCTGTTTAGTACTAATCTTATATAAATACTTAGTTTTCACCTTATAACTAACTGTAAGTTTCTAAGAAGTTCAAGATGGTGTCCTAACTATTTTAATAGTTATCTTATGACATATAAACATTTATCTTATGACATATATCTTATAACATATAAACATGTATACATTTTATCAATAAAGTTCTTTTACAATAGATCTAATTTGTATTGTCACTTGGGAACCAGACTATTCTTTATCTACCTGCTTGTATAAGTTTTAAAGAAGACATTTCAATGAATCACATTTTATAGAAGAAAATATAAGATTTTTTTCAACCTCTGATAGACTGGCATTAAAATATATTTATAAGAGGGAGAGAAATAATGTCTATTTTCAAATTCTTCACTGCATAAAAAAATATCTGAGAGTTCACTGAATGGCACTCTCTGGAAAATATGGATTTTGTATTATGCCACAATGTGTTTTTTTTCTTGATTGAGGTGAAAGGTCGAACTAAGATGAACTCCTGGAAAATTTCATAGATTAAAAAAACTTACAAGGTAAAACTGTAAGTAAAGACATTCCCTAAATAAAATTGTTTTTTTTTTTTCCTAAGAATTTCAATCAAAAGTCAGCTTTTTTCAAAAAAACAAATTTATAAAACCAAGAATGTAGCCAGATTGCTGAAGATTTAAGAACAAGTGATATTAAGCATCATTATCTGGTAGATCCGTGACCATCTTTAACAATCTGGTTCACAATGTAGTTCAGAAAAATATTTTGAACCCCCCCCCAAAATGCACTAGAAGCCAGAAGTTAAAGTTTAGGATTACTTATGGCAGACTCCAGTGCCAACCACCATGGGTATCAACACTCCTTGAGGGTACAATTTATACACTATGCATCAGGAAATGTCATAGTCACTGTGATTTAAAGTACATATTGTGGCAAACATGTTTTAATAAAACTTAGTTTTACAAATGTCTCAAAGCCACCTCCTCTCTCACTGCCAATCACCACTAGCAATCATTTGGCTTTTGTTTCAGTATTTTTAGTTAGCTAAAATTATGAATATATGAAAAGAGTCCACGGTAGCATAAACTTAGAACATATTGTCCTGTGTTGTTTAGTTTTTCTAAGATTGGGAATTCATTCTCTCTACATAATACAAGTTAATCATAATAGTAAAAGCAAAAAGCGCCTCTTTGCTATGAATTACTCATTTACCACACATATTAACACACATATGTCCACTACATCCAGTAACATAGAGATCGCTGTTTAACATCATATGTCTTTGATGCCAGAGAACCTTAAGATTCCAATTTTCTGTATTCTAAAGACATATTTTAAATTGTACATTGCAGAAGAGCACATAATTTCCTTTCACTCCATAGACCCATGCAACTTTAGTTCACATGATTAAAATTGATCAGAAAAAAATATTTTGCTAGTTCTGTTCACGACTATTGGTTGTGCTCTATTCTATTTTTAAAAATTTTTATTGGATATTTATTTATTTACAATACAGATGTCATCCCCTTTCCCCATTTCCCCTCCCTAGAAACCCCTATCCCATCTCCCCTCCTCTTTTATGCTTTTATACCATTTTAATTACATGCATGTATTAAGGTCAGTTCTAGGTTGAGGGTCTAGCAATACAATAGATGCAAATAGTCAAGGAACAAGCAATACAATAAACACAAATATTAAAAGAAAAAGCAAGGCATTAAACCCAATTAGTTGAACACTCCCGTGATCACTGTTTCTAAGGGCTTATCAGGATGACCAAAGTATCTGAGCCTACTACCCTGTCCTAAATGATCTATCCTGTTTTATAACAACATTTTATAAAGTGTTCTACTTCCCTCAATCCTGATTGCTTTGCTGCCCTCATAATGTCTGGTTATTATTTTATCCTATTGAAAAAGTTTCCAGCAGGGCAGAATTTTTTCATCTCTGGTTACAATGAATTTATTAAAATAATTATGATGTACAGATGCCTTTATGGTTTATGTCTTATGGATGCTATTTTTCTTTTATACTATTGAATTTCACTACTAGTAAATATGCCAATTAAAGTGAGTTGAGAATATGTAAAAAACAATAAACCTAAATATCTAAAATGTAAAATAGTATATTTATAATAAATGAATATTTAGAAAAATGTTAAATATGTATTTTAATAACTTCACCAAGAAAATACACATTTTCCTTTGTGTTAGAATTCCCTGATTATCATAAAATCATTAGCTATCCAACCAGTTTCCTAAGGTTGTCAGTGGAGGAAAGAAAAATTAGCCTTTACAAGCTTCTATAAAAGTGAAACCTCATTTTCAAAACAACACAAGAAATGTTTATTTGGAGAGACTGATTAAAAACAGTATTAAATATTCATCAGCTCCCCCATTTCCTTCCTTCCTCTTTTATTCTGTAAGCAACATTGACCGATAAGATCCCATGTTCTAACACCTTTATTATGAAATGCAAGCATTTACCATAGAGAAAAATATCAAAAAAGATTGAATCAGGAATGAATAACCTGAAAATTTTAATTCTTTAGAACTAAAGGAACTAGAACAAAAATGAATCTTACATTTTGTAACAGAGCACTTTACCATTGTTAAAACGGAGAATATTTATTATCACAAACATTAAGCTTTATATTTTACTTTTAATTTTGTTTCTATTAGCTTTATGGTAGACACTGAGATCATAGAGGTGTGACTAAGGGATTACATATTTAGCTTCCTTCTAACAAGGTGACCATTTTGTAAGACCTCCAATTCTCAGAAACAGTGACTCATCCCCAGATCAAACTCATTAGAGGTTATTTAAGCAATGCCAGGAAAGGATGTGACTCTATGCCAAGGTTTTTCTTCCCATCTCATCAACAGAAGCAATACCCATGTTTGCAAACAAGTTCACATGGTTTTACTAACCAGTGTTTGTGGTTTGGGTAGCCATAGACTTATTCCCCAAAAGAAGAATTCAAGAGCAGCCTAGCAGCACCTGGAATATGAAAAGATTATGACTTAGAGCTTTGCCATCTCTGGTCGGGTGTGCATTCAATCCAGCACAGGAGTAGAGACAAAAATGCTTACTGTATTATCCAATCATCGTGTTCTAATGCTTATTGTACCACGTCCTGAAGTGAATGACAAAGCAGAATATCACTAATTCGATTCTAAAATTGATCATGCCGATATTCTTGTTAAAACAACTGAACATAGGGTTTTTGTCATAATTCCATTATGCATATGGTATATCCAATGAACGTTGAACAGTTCTTTGTGGTTTAGCTGACTTGATTTTAGTTTTAGAAACAGAATGTGACTGAATTTGTCTCCTACACACCTTATAGGAGAACCCATTTCTCAAGTTTTAAATAGATGTATGTATAGCTTAATTCATCACTTGGAGATGTGATGTTCGAGCCTACAAAATGGTTCATAAGTAGGTCAAGATACTGAGGGGAAAAAAAGATGTTTGTGTGTTCAATCCTCAACAAGAATTTTATACAATTTCTACTAAGACTCATAGAACATAGTAAAAGAGGTGGAGAGAACATAAAAATTAGAGAGTATGGAGAAGGGTTGCAAAATGCCATCTTCTGACCTTGTCATGGGTTGAAATTATGTTCCCTGGAGTTGTGGTTGCTTGCATAAGACTAGATCTGACTATGGTTTCTCATGGATGTGAGGGTGTGTGAGCACTATTTGTTTTAACTGAACTACTGACTAATGAGGATCCTGGGATATAGGGAGTCATTATTTTCAGATGTGGACCCACTGGTGATCCCATCAGATTACACTCAATAGTTCATACCCATGGTCTTACAGAGGGTCTTGGTTAAACTCAGATGGGTTAGTCACAAATCTAAAGGACATGAATATGGGAAGTGGAGGGAGGGAGAGGTAGAGCTGAAAGAGGTGAGAAGATAAAAGGGTATGGAGAATAAGAGTAATTAAAATACAATATATATATATAAAAACTTGTTAAGAAACCAAATTAATTAAAAAAAAACCAAGTACAAGCAATAGCAAGATGTAGAGCACTCATATTACAAATATGTGAAAATTAGATACATTCAGCTACTATATAGCTAAAGTTCCTGGTAATTCTTCTGTCTTAGGATTTTACTGCTGTGAACAGACACCATGATCAAGACAAGTCTTATAAAGAATAACATTTATTTGGGCTGGCATACAGGTACAAAGGTTCAGTCTACTATCATCAAGATGGGAGCAGGGCAGCATCTAAGCAGACATGGTGCAGGCAGAGTTGAGATTTCTACATCTTCATCTGAAGGCTGCTGCTAGTGGAATTCTGGCTTCCAGGCAGCTAGGATGAGGGTCTTAAAGCTCACACCCACAGTGACACACTTATTCCTACAAGGCCACATCTTCTAATAGTGCCACTCCCTGGGCCAAGTATATACAATCTATAACACCTTCTCCTTATTGTTTTCTACTTCTATTTATCATGCTTGTTCTTAACTTTTCTCCTTTTCTTTCTTTTTTAAAAATTTTTTATTGGTATATTTACATTTCAGATTTTATTTCCTTACCCCACGTCCTCCCACCACCCAGAAACCTCCTATCCCATCCCCCCTCATGCTTCTATGAGGCTGTGCCCCCACCTACCCCCACCCCCACTACCCCTCCCCACACTCACATCCCCCTCCCACGACTCTGTGTTCATTTTTCATGGGACCAAGAATCTCCTCTCCCACCTACGCCCAACAAGGTCATCCTCCCCTACATATACAGCTGGAGTCATGGGTCCCTCCCTATGTGCTCCCAGGCTGGTGGTTTAGACCCTGGGGTTGGTATTGTTGCTTTCCTCATGGGGTCACAAACCCTTTCTGCTCCTTCAGTCTTCTCTCTAACTTCTCCATTGGGAAACCCTTGATCATATCAGTGGTTAGCTGTGAGCATCGTCCTCTGAATATGTCAGTCTCTGGCAGACCTCTAAGGAGACAGCTATATCATGTTCTTGACAGCATGCATTTCCAGCTATTCACATCAGTGTCTGTCTAGCTTAGGTGCCTGTACATGGGATGGATACCCAGGTGGAATGGTCTCCAGATGGCCCCTCCTTCAGTTTCTGTCCCATGTTTTGTTTCCATATTTGCTCCCTTGATTATTTTTGTTACTTGTTCTAAGTAGAACTGAGGCATCCCCACTTGGTCTTCCTTCTTCAACTCACAGACCACATGAAACTTTTCTCCTTTTCATAGTGAAACTATTCTATGCTGCAAGTCCATATGGATTTGCAAAATACCCATAGCCATCTCTTTGGATCATTTTGTAAATAAAATCATTGTTCAAATGTCTCCTTCCTTTTAATCTTTTAGACACTAATGACTCTCTGCAACTTTTTTTCCTGTTAAAGTATTAAAGTGGTTAAATGTATTTCTCTACCTTACCTTTGTTCTATGCTTCCAGCATTGCATAGCATGTCTGAATGAAAACATTATACCAAGTACACTTTTGAATACAGTTTAAATTGATGGCCGTGAACTCTACAAGAGCTTCTACTTCACACTCAGAATGAATTCATACTGTGATTTACTTGTCTGTCCTCTCATTGGCTTCTTCATTAATTACATTTCTTATTGTTAAGGCAAAGGAAAAGAGGGTTGATTTAAGACCACAGTTACAAAGTGTGCATCAAGAAGAGGAGGCAGCTGGTCACAGCACCCCACAGACAGGAAGTGGGAAAAATAAACAGGCATGCTCAGCTTGGTTTCTCCTTTTTATTCATCCCAAGACCTCATGCCCTTTTTCATGAAATAGTACCATCCACAATTATGATGGGTCTATAACATTAATTATCCTTGAAGTCCATCATAGATATGTTCAGAGGTTTGTTTCTATGGCAACTCTAAATCCCATCAAATTGACTATTAAGTTCAAACTCTAACTGCTTGATCTGCCTATCACAATTTTACCAGGTCACTTTCTGTATTTTCTGTTCTAGCTGGGTTGAGGCTCTCAGAAAACAGCCATGCTAGGCTCCTGTCTGTAAGAATAATATAATATCATTAATAGTATCAGGGATTGGTGCTTGTCCATGAGGTGGGTCTCAAGTTGGGCTGGTTGTTTTTTGGCCATTCCCTCAGTCTTTGCTCCAACTCCTGTGCCTGCAATTTTGGAGAGAGGATGAATTTTGGATTGAAATTTAGTAAGTGTAATTTTGGATTGAAATTTAGCAGTGAGTGTCTCTATTGCTCCACTGGGGTTCCTGTAAGCCTACAGGTAGTGACCTCTTCAGGTTCCATATCTCGTATGTCATGTATCACCAGCAAGATCATCCCTATTGATTTTTGGGCACCTCCTTATCCCGGGCCTCTATCTTGTTCTGTAAATGTCTCACACCTCCCCACCCCTGTCAGTTGCAGATTTCCATTCATTATCATAGCCACCTTGCCATGTCTCCTGTCCCTTCCTATGCCTTTCCCTGAATCTGCCCCATTCCCCTCCCCATCCCTTCTCCTACCCTGCTCCCTCCCTCCATCTGCCTCTTATGACTATTTTATACCCCTGAACCATGTAAGAAAGCTTCCCTTCCCCAACCCAACTTCCCTGCTTACACTTGATGTTTCTTAGACATCATAGATTTAAGACGTTTTCAACTGACTCCTGATATTTATCACTATCTTAGTTATGAGTTTTCATTTGCTTATGACATTCTGGTTCTTCTCATTATGAAGCAAAAGAATTGTAACACTTAACTAACTGCTTTTGTTTTCAGATAAAATACAATTATCAAAAAAAAAAAAAACCCTACTGTTTTCTATGTTGGATCAGCTTCATGAGAAACATCCTAATTTTTTTTACACTATCTACTTATTTATCATCTATCTATCTATCAAATATTCTGTTGGCAAAATGAATGCTTTTTGTAAAACTTCCTGACCCATCAACCCACTTCCTTCCTCTTAGCTATAACAAATTATACACATGTTGAGAAAACTCATAATCAAGCATGAACATACATCTATTGAGTTAGAACCCATATGTAAATGTCCTCCAAATAATTTATATATACAGTGAGTAATAACTATTACCATAGGGAGCTTAAATCTCACTGGTCAAGCTGACAAAAGGTCAGCTTACAAGATAAAGATATAAGGTAAAGTATGGCCTACATATTACATGACATTTACAGATAACATTTCTTATAACATTACTGATAACATTACTGATGATTTCTTCAGGAGATTATATTTCTTCGCTAATACAATAATTGTGATTGTGTTAAATCTATTTTGAAATACTAATCTTTTTGCTCAGCCACTTGGATTATGTTTATTATGCTCTGAGATCTGTTATCATGTTTAAGCTCTTTGTTTTCGTGGAAATTGTTACCCTCTTCACACTGGAAATTGTACTGTTTCTATACCAAAAGAACCAACTAGTATCTTCATATACACACATTAAGAATTGGATTATATTAGTTATGTTCTAAGATGTTCTTGGCAACAGACTAAATGACAAAATATATTCTTCTGTCAGAGCTCTATTAAATGATCACAATTTGAACCATAGAGAATACAACACTTTTCTTATTTTAGTTTGAATCTTAAGGTCAGGATCATGTTAGTGACTCTATTTTTCACATTATTTTCTATCTTATTATAATGATGTTGATGTAATTCTTTTTAACTAAACTATTTAATTATCTGTAAAATTTATTAATTACATATTAAGAAGTTATCTCATAGCAACATTACTTGGTCCACCAGAGTTTCAGTTCAATAATAAAATATATGTTTATGAAGAATATTATTATTGAAGAGAGTTTAAAAGCTACAATATTTTGTCTGCATATAGGTGATCTAAGCATAAGTTGAAACAAAAGTAAATATAATATCTATATAAATTCTCAGTACAGGTAGAAAAATTCCCTTTTTAGTAATTGGTAAAAATCAAAACTTGCATTTGGCTGTGACTACATGTATGCCCCTATATTTAAAGCCTACATATGAAGAACTTTTTAAGAACATTTTTCTAAGCCTGCCCATGCTATGGTACATGTCGATTTAAATTGTACCTTATTATTTCTATTTCTATCTCTATCTAGGTCTAAACAAAAAGCATAGCCTGGCTGGCACATAGCACACTCTCAGAAAGGGTCACGTTACTTACTGCATAGTTAGCTCTGTAAAAAGTCTCAAGAAATGTGAATGTTAAAAATTACATATAAATTGTTTGCTATATTGACATTTGTATGATAAACTAAAGTAAATTTTGATTGAGAAAAGGTGGCCAGAGTGATTCTGTAACTCATTTTGAATGAGTGGACTACCCTAATGAAAGCTTTGTCTATATTTTTCAAGTAGTACAATGTACCATTCCACATGAAAAATATTATGAGAGATTCATTTACATAGTATTCATTTACTTTTGTTGCTTATCATTTTGGATTTTTTTATTTTCAAAATAGATTGATAACACTTTTAAAAGTTAGCATTAAGCAGATACACATTCAACTGTTTTGTTTTCTTTTGTCTGAAGATCAGGTCTTACTATGAAGCCTGCATGGCCTGGTACATGCCAAGTAACCAAGGCTGTGCCAGGCTTTACCTTAAATTCATGCTGACCATCCTGACTCTACCTCCTGAATGCTGGTATTATAGTCATACAACCATCATGCCAACTTTAATAAACTTCTTGGAATCTAAAATAGGGATAGAAATGAAACTAAAACCATACTTCTTGTCTCTAAAGAACTTATTTGAGAGTTAGAGAGATGGCTAAGTGGTTAAGGGCACTGGTTTATCTTCCAGAAGACTGATGTTTTTGTCTCCCCCAATCCCTATTTAATTTTACAGCACAGGTGAAAACTCAGAAAATACTTTATTTACTAAAAGGCATTTTCACATTGAAGAAAGTAAGACAAATTTTATTATAAAAATAAAAGCATGATTGTGTTCCTCTATTCTGTCCTCTATTCAGCCCCTGTATGGTATAGGCAGTTTCAGATAAAAAAATCTATATTTATCTATCTGCCTATCTGTCTGACTATCTATCTATCTATCTCCCTCTTTTAATCTGTCATCTATGTATATATCAATCTCTCAACTGTTTATTTTCTATCAGTCTATAATCTATGTATCTAATGTATGTATGTATGTATCATATCGATCAAATAGTTATACACATACATATATGCTTGGAGATTTGTGGGATCACAGGGCATAGTACACTAAATCATAAAAAGTATGTTTTTAATATATTTAAGAATGACTTCATGAATATTAACATTCTTGTCTTTCTTATTTAGCATCAGAATTATAACAAATTACACCCTAACTTGCTCTATTTTTTCAGGAGTTTGTTTCTGTCAGTAGACAGCTATGTGGAATTAAAAGTTACAAAAAATTCTAGATCACCTATAATTAACAGAATCTCTCCAAAATACTCAGTTTGCTTTAGGAAACACTTTAGTCCCAATACATCATCTCTGGTCTTTATTAACACTGAACTCTGTGGGATGGCAGATTTTTTTATCCTGAAATTTATGTTTTACAATGAATTTCAACATAAGTTTGAGTCTTTGTTTTATATTTGCCTTAAGTATTTCACTTCAGCTTGATAATTTAAGACATAACACTCAAGGGAAGAAATAGAAAATCTATCTTTTCTTTCGCCTTTTCTCTGAGGTGCAAAGCTTTCATTAAACAACCCGAATCTCCTCGATGCTCTACAGACACAAATCTCTCCCTGCCCCCAACCAGGCTAAAGGATTCTTCTAGAATTCTGTTTAGAGGTATGTAATACATTCTTCTTTATTTCCAGCAGCAGTAATTTTACTTTGATCTCACAGCCACTGAACCATTAACCACACGGCAGCTCATAAGCAAGGTGCAAGGCAGCAGCGCCTGTGATTTCCAGAAGAAGGTCATCACCCAGAATTTTTTTTTAAATAACTATTACAATGAAGAACGGGTTACAGTCACAAAAGGAATGGTTATAATTTATGCCTGACTTACTTCAGCAGAATATAGTTTATTTATAAACTGCTTATGGCAAACTCTGTATGCCCCTGTTCTATGCATGTGCTGAACTGTCTTCTGGTAAATTATTTAAATTACACCTAGCAGTAATTCCTGAGGACTTTCATACTTCATTTTCTCTATTAATGTAACAGGGAAAAGCTGCTTTGCAAGGATTGCTCTAAATTCCCAGAGTGTGAGTTCCAGACTCTGTATGTGTTGCATTAAGCCTGTCAAAAAATGTGTCTTCCCCCGAAATTTATTACTGAAGTTTCTCTACCCGAGCTACTCATTGAAGCCTTACGGTAAGCTCATACATGATTTAAGCAGCTAACATCATTGAAAGAAATAGGTCAGGTTTAAAAAAAAAAATCCTGAATTTAAGCTACCTTCACTTATTACTTATGCAAGATTATGCATAATTTAGCACACTGCTGAATCTGCAAGGACAGAATAATTGTTTACCAAAATATTTACTCTGAGTTGGTACTCATGTTTTAGTGAGATAAGGTGACTTCTCAGCAATTGCTAATCACTTCTGAATTAAAAGACAATGAGTAGGTTTTGATTGGGTTGATAACTGCATAACAGGGGATGGAAATAGAGATCGTGTTTAACAACTTCATTGAAATATAATACTGTTGTACACATGGAGGAGTTTCATTAAAGTCGCGTCATTTTGAAATATTTTCTATTTTGGCTTTAACAGTCTCTCTCTCCTCTTTCTTTTCTTTTTTTCTCTCTCTCTCTGTCTATCTCTCTCTGTCTCTCTCTCTGTCTCTGTCTCTGTCTCTCTCTCTCTCTCTCTCTCTCTCTCTCTCTCTCTCTCTCTCTCTTTCTCTCTCTCTCTCATACATAAACACACACATACTAAAGAAAACCTTCCTATAAAATGATCTATTTATACCCCTACCCTCCTACTTTAAGATGAACTTTGCATTAAAAAGTTTCATACCAGGTTGAAAGTTGAAAGAGCAATTTGGGTTCAAAACAGGGTCTATGGATCAGCTCTTTTCCAAAGGTTATATGCAGGTGAACTTAAGTACTATTTGACATCTGGTGTTCTTAGTTGTACATTTTTACAGAAATTTTTAAAGGGAAAAATCTAAAAGTAAAGCCTTATTAACATTTATCGTATTTTAAAGAGGAAGAATCACAGCACAATTATACAATGGTGGAGGATTGCTCCACCAAAGTGGTTCACCAAATAATAATGATAATAATAATAATAATAATAATAATAATAATAATAATAATAATCTAAAAGTAATTCTCTTATATACACTGGATTTCTAATGTCTAAGGTATAGTTACTGTTAGTATTCTGTCTAAACTCCACCTCCACAGTTACCTGGCAACAGCCAAGTTTGCTTCCCCCCCCCGTTATCTGGCAATAGCCCCGCTCTCCCTCTCTCTCTCTCTCTCTCTCTCTCTCTCTCTCTCTCTCTCTCTCCTCTCTCTTAATCTCTTACCCTCTTACCCTCTTGCCTCTAGCTTCTCTGTCCCCTCCCCTCCTTCTCTTCCTCTCTCCCCACGTGGTCATGGCCAGCCTCTACTTCTCTTCTTCCTCTTCTTCTCTCTTCTTCCATCTTCTTCCCCCCACCTTTGCCCTATCTCTTTAGTAAACCTTCCCCCCCCCCCCTTGGAATCGTGTGGTCTGTTCTGGGCTGCGGTCGGACATCTGAGATAACTAACAGTTACAGAAAATGAAATCAGAAGAGATATTTAAAATCCCATCTTCCATATAGAATTGTCTCAATAGCTCAAGTACAGAGTCATTTTAACCACTCAGCAATGGAATTAAAAAGAATATGGTGTATGTACACATAGAACATTTTTCAACAATAAAGAAAAATGTTATTTGAAACAAAATAATATAACTAGAAGACATTAAGTTCCATTAAACATACTAGTCAAGAACGACAACACATAATTTTTTCAAACTGTGGAGTTATAAAGAGACTGTTGACCGAAAGGAGAGCAGAGATTTGGTGGTGGTTGTGAACCATGCTATTGATAGGATTTCTATTCTTTCCCTACAAAAAGCCAGAGTCACCGTAAGACAAAGAAGATAACATTTTGGATATTTGACTCGCATTTTTACATTTAACAAGATTTTATTTAAAAAAAAAAAAAAGGTGACATACATGATTGTTTCATAAAAGAAATATTTTTAGATAGGTTATTTTAAAAATTCCATTATGCTAGCATGTCAATTAGTGTCATGTTCAAATCCCGTCTAGAAACCCATATTGTTGAAATTTCATGGGTGCAGCTTTCCTGTCACACATAATAGACACCATCCTATAGCAGATTCTGTTCTTCTAGCACTCACAAACTCTCTGCAATCTATTCCGTAATGTTCTCCAAGCCTTAGATATAGGGAATGTGCTGTAGATACATCAGTTGTGGCTAGGCACCCACAGTCAGTTGTTATCAGCCTTTATCAGTTGTGATTTCACATGATTATTTTTATATGCTACCTTGATGAGAGGTAGGAGCCACATTCACCTAAAGACATAAGGATGAGTTTTGTGAATGCATTTGGCAATTATTCTTGTGTAGGAAGTGGCACTTTTATCTTTAATTCTAGGATCCAGAGCACAGTAGCCACATGTGATTTGTTAGCTTTCCCTTCTATTTAGTGGTCATGGAGTCTAATAGATGGTTGTTGGTTATTTCAAGTATTTAAGTGCATCTGGAAATTTTCAAGTAATTAAAATTAATTACTTGAAATTAAATTAAATTAATTCTCTTCTCCAAGGATCAATGCCCAGATAGGCTATGTCATTCCAAGAGGTCAGCCCTAAATAAATATATGTACAAAAAGAACTTAAGGAACTAAGCAAGTTGTATTTATAAACATATATACATATATGTAATAAATAATAATAATAATAATAATATTATTATTATTATTATTATTATTGAAGAATAAGAGTCCATAAATTTGAGGCATACAGTTAGAATGGAAGGAGTTGTAGGGAGAAAAGTTACCTCAAAAAGAAAGTACACAACCATGAGAGATTTTCAATAAATTAACAAAAATTTTTAAAACAGAAAAAAATTCACTAAACCCAGATATGTTGGCATATGCCAGTAGTTTTTGCATGTAGGAGTTAGAGGTCAGAGGATCAGTTCAAAATCATTTTCAGTAAATTGTAATGTTTGGCCAGCCTGAGATAGAAGAGACCCTGTTGAAATAAAAAAAGAAAAAAATCCTTCTTTAACGACTGTAAAGATAATACAACTATAAAACATACTAGAATGAAGCAGCTAAATCACAACATTATGTGAACTGATGAAAAGTAGCATTTTGTTTTATGGACAGATCCTATAGACTAGTGATAGAGCACTGTACAGTGTGTACAAGACACTGTGTTTGGTCCTCAGTAACACAAAATCTGTATTCAAGGGTGTTTTGTTAACTCACACTACTTTTAGAAATTTACTAAAATGTATGTTGATTCCTGTATAACAAAACATATATAGGAAGAGAGTATACTCTTCAAAGACATTTTGATAAGTGAAAACTATTAACTGACAAAGCATCAGTACCAACAACAGTGAGGTAACATGTTCCTGCAAGAAATCTGGTCTTGCAGTTTCTTTGAATTACAATAGGAATGTAACATAAAGTGTCATGTTGAGTTATCAGTTGAGTTTGTAACATTTTTAAGAAGGTGATAACAAAAGTGTTATAAAATAGATTATAAGTAAAATTTGACATTTAATTGAATGCAAGTCAGTAGTAAAGAATAATCAACCAACAAATGAAAATAATATAAAATAAAAAATAACAAAATAAAGCCTCAAGCCTCAGAATATACAAAACATAGGCTAGAACAAGCCTGACTGTGCTAGTCTTCCTTGTCCTTAATCTCAGCACTTGATTGGAATAAACAGGGGGATCGCTATGAGTTTGAGGCAGCCCATTTTACAGAGTGAGTTAGAGTGTATCCAGAGATACACAGTAAGACCTTGACACAACAAAACAATATACTATGTGTGTGTCTGTGTATGTGTTCATGTAGTTCAAGTGGCATGCAAAGATACTTTAGATTGCTCATACTGATTAAAATATATATAGCCTAAGTTATATATTTTTTACTACATATATATGTAATGTAGTACATGCATTTATTAATACATATAATTATAATATTCATATATAATAGTTATATAATATATAACAATTATATGATAATATAACTATTAATTATTGAATATATACGAATTAAAATTTTATTTATATATGTGAAATAAATAAAGAGAACCAAATTCATGACAGAAAGGAATTCTTTAAGAGATTAAATACTAGAATTTCTGGTAACTTTAAAGTTTTATTTCTGAGCAAAATGGTATAATATTTTAATTTATATTTTCTAATGCCTAATGCATTATTGCAATTCACATAGTACAATATTTTTGTTTATATATGTACTAATATAGCCAATCTTATAAACACATATCAGTAGATACAATAATGTATGTATCTTCTAATGTAATACATTTATAAGAAAATTTATGTAACATAAAATTAATAAACTGAAATAATAAAACAAATCTACATGATTCCTATCACTTGCAGTCAGGAATCTTTTTCCCACCTGATTTTAAAATAATCGTTGTTTGATATAAACAGCCAAATATACACAATGGTACATTATTGCCATGTGTTCAGGCAGACACAGATATCCTTTGCTTCAATCTTTTGGCAGTGAGAGTTCAGGGTTGTCATTACAGAGGATAAGTCATAAAAATTGCAGCCTAATTTCTAATTGGAAGGATTGTTTGTCTTCTATTCAAAAGGCAAATAATCAAGGCAAAATAATCAAAGTAGTCACCTTTCCTCAGCATTGTCCTTTAAATTAACAAATTTATTCTGAAGAAAGAAAGCACACTGAGAACCTGAATGCATGTTAGGGTATACAGTAAAGCATAATTGAATAGTGACCATAAAATGCTGTTTTCCCACTGGTAGTGGACCAGGGCATAGATAACTGCAGTCTGGGCACTTGTTGAAATAAGAGCACTATTTGTGGGGGATAGTGTGACAGTCCTTGCCTGTTCCTGATCATGTTTTCCTTATCATTATGGATTACCGGGAGGTATTTATTTAGATTTACAATACCTTATTATTGACTATTACTTGTGGTTCTTTAAATAGCACAAAAATCCCTCATTTGAAGTTCTTTAAATAATACAAAATCACTTTCAACCATCTTTTAGATTTACCCTAGAATTCCATATAGGTAAACCTTGCTTTGAATTTCAGAACCAATTTGTGTTCTATAAGCCTTTAATTATTTTTTCTTTTTTAATATGTTCCATCTAGTTGATAATAATAAATTAAAATCCCTAAATGCATTTGGTTACTTTTGATTTATATCATTCGGAGTTATATTCTGTTTGATGTGCTAATCTCTGATAATATTATCATTAAAGTGAAAACAATCTCTACTCAGTGGGATTTCTTACTTTCTTAAGAGAGGTATGATCAACATGTGAAAACACTCAGCCCAGGAAGAGCAGTATGTAGTGTGAGGACTCCATACCCATGAAGGCATAGTGCTCAGCTTTATAAAATTAATAGCAGATTTTTATGAAGGAGAGTCAGGATAGCAAGAATAAACAGGCATTAGTTGCAGAGTTAAGGATGTGATTGAGTAGGGTGAAGAATGACAGTATACACAGAAGAAGAAGCTTGTTTATTAGCTTTTGAGTTCAAAGGGGGATAATATTAGATGGTTTAAGTTAACATAGCAAACTCAGGCAGTAAGTAAATGTATACAAACACTGAATATAGCCTACAGTAAATCACTTTCTGATATTACTTTCATTATTCAGAAGGAGATACTAAACGGTTATGACAGAATACATACTGTTGTGGTATCCTGTTGCCATTGTGGTTTTACTGTTTTACTGTGGGTTTTTTTTTTTTTTGGTTTTTCGAGACAGGGTTTCTCTGTGTAGCCCTGGCTGTCCTGGAACTCACTCGGTAGACCAGGCTGGCCTCGAACTCAGAAATCCGCCTGCCTCTGCCTCCCAAGTGCTGGGATTAAAGGCGTGCACCACCACCGCCCGGCTCATTGTGGTTTTACTGAAGAGTCATATAAACAGAAGGTGTTACCAAGTAATGGCTTATATGTAGAACAACATACACCATTTTTGTATCTATTGACACACATTAAGTTTAAATAGTTTGTATATATATATGACTTCCAAATTCATATTTTGATACACATTCTTCTAGGTTGTTGGTACCAAGAGATGGAGTTGTTAGAGGACATATGCTTACGAAGGTGGAGAAGCATTAATCTCATTATAAAGCAGACGACTAGGACTTGCTTATCCTTCTGACTTCCATCAAATACATTAAAAGACATAATACAGGAGTCAAACTATGCATTTTTAGACACTAATACAGCTTTTTGACTATGAATATCCCAGCCTCCAAAACTGTGAACAATAAAGTCTTCTTATAAACCATAGAGAATTTTGCTAAAGCAGCCCAAACAGACAAAATCATCAATATCTTACACATTTTATTTGGAGTGTTCGACTTGTACCTCATTGCCAACATTAGAATAGTATTTTTGTAATAGTGCATGGTTTAGGAGTCAAGAATAATGATGTCAGCTAAAAAGTATTATCAAGAATATATTCTTCAATGGGTAAGATTCTACACAGAGCCTTACCAACCTAAGACAGAAATGCATTGCTTTTGATAATGCGTATTCCACGACTGATAAGGAAGGCATTCTTGTCAGAATGACCTAAGACAGAATCAGACTTGTTTATAAAATAAAAAAAGGCAAAGATGTGAAGAGCTTTGGGAGCTGCTTGACAAGAATCTGACATAAGCCAAGAACAAGAAATGGCCTGCTTGGTAGGAATATGACATTGGCCAAGGACAAGAAAATAAGCTTCTGGCAGAAATCTGACATTTGGCTAGAACAAAGGAGCAATTTTAGGCAAGAATCTAAATCTTAGGCTAGAACATGGAAGTAGTCTTCAGACAAGAAACTGATTTTGGGCTAGAACAAGAAAGTTGACTCAGATATTTTGGTCATCCTGATGAGCCCTTAGAAACAGTGATCTCAGGAGTGTTTATGAAATTTTGTTTAATGACTTGCTTGGTTTTTGACTATTTGTGTTTATTGTCTTGCTTGTTCCTTGACTATTTACATCTAGTGTATTGCTAGTTCTTCAACCTAGAACTGACCTTAATACTTGTATTTAATTCAAATGGTATAAAGCAAAAAGGAGGAGGGGAGATGGAATAGGGGGTTTTAGGGAGGGGAAATGGAGGAAGGGGATGGCATCTGAAATGTAAATAAATAAAATATTCAATAAAAAAGAAGAAATCCTTTAGAATTTTATTAGAAATTAAAAATTATCTTACTTATGTAACACTTTGACTTACAAGAGATAAAATATTAATATGCTATTGAATACAAAGTTTTTCTCTTTATGAAAGTACATATGCATCTACTCAGAAAAAGCAGACATTAATAATTAGTGTTAATATGAACTCCATTTATATTTGCACTAATCTTTAACAATCAAGGTCCTTTAGTAAAGTTATTATAGCATAACTTCTTAATGCATTTTTCTAGCACAAAAATTATTTTCTATCACCTAAGTCTCTTTGAATTTTATATGGGTGAAAATGAACTTTATGAGTTCAATATAATTTTTTTGTTTGGTATGTTTGATTCTAGTTCACAAAATAGAAACAAATACACACATACACACACATGATAAGTGAAGAAAGGGTTTTTTTAATCTTAAAGATTTAATATTAATAATGAAAGCAAAACTACTACTGGAATATTATATTTGGCTACCTTCAGAAGCAATGCTATAAAAAAGCAAAATGTTATTAACTAATAAAAATAATTATTAATTAATCTCCTTTTCTGCATATTACTAGCAGAATTTTTGTTTGTTGAATTGTGCTTTTCAAATAAGTAGTAATAATTTCTAAATTTACACATAATGGACTATGGTTGGGCAGATGCAAGTCAAGTACTTGCTCTGTAATCAACAATACATATTGTACAAATTTATATTATTGGACCAACTTGATTCAGGGGGAAGATTTGGAAGGGCTGCCTGACAGAGCAATTCTCTAGTGAAGGAGAATAAGCTGGTTCTGAATATAAATGCTTATTGGGTTAGTTCTCATTTGTAGTAATCATAAATATTACTCATTAATATCTAAATGAATTTCAAACAATGGTTTTCAGATTTCTATTTTAACATAAAAGTGAATAATCTATATTTAATGTAGAAAATTTATTTAAGTTTTAAAAAAAAATTTATTGTATTAATTCCCCTTTCTTTTTCTCCCTTCAATTGTTCACACACCCCTCCTTACTCTCTTTTGAACTGTGTTTTTTTCATAAACTTGTTTTATGCATATATGTCTATATGCATACATGTATATTCCTAAATACATAAATGAAACCTGTTATTTGAATGTACGTTTCCAGGGCTGACCATTTGCTATTGGATTACCAATTAATGTTCTTCTTCCTAAGGGAGAGTATTTGTCCCACTCTCAGGATTCCTTATTTGCCTATAGTTCTTTATGTAGGGTTGAGACCTTTTGATCCTTCTTCCCCCATCTACTTTAGCTTTTGTTCCTTTTCAAATTGTGTATACACAGTCATGATGATGAGACTTTGAGTGTAGCTTCTGACATAACTAAGAGACATATGCTCATAACAAATTATCTGATGCATTAGCTCTTACAATCTTTCTGCCTATTCTTTCACAATGATCCCTGAGCCTTAGGCTCAATTTTTGCTTTGTAGGTTTATTTCATTTGTAGACGCTGGACTCTATAACCCTGCAATTTCATTGGTAGTATTTTTCTGTAACAATCTTTGTTTATATCAAAAGGAAGTTAAATTTATGCAGTGTGTGGACTAAACTTATCTGTGATCATAAAGATGGATTTTCAGCATGTAGTTATGGATTATGCTAGTTTAGTAAAGTGGGTATTGTAGATTTTTAAAGATCCGTGTCTTGACTACCTCTGAGTAATTAGTTGGTTAGCTTTCAGGTACCAGGCATGAATTCTCTCCTGTTAAGAACTTCTTAAGTGTGACTAGAGTTCTGTTTGTTGTTGCCAAGATATGTGTGGCATTATTGTGCTATAGAGTTGTTATACCACACTGGTCATTGTTGCCATAGATGCCATAGCTAGGTACAGCTGTTAGGTACTTTCCTCCATTGCAAGCTTACATGATTTCCTCAGGGATGAGTTATTCAGGTTAATTTCAGCTCAACGGTCTTATGTCTGTAGTGCATGGTGTCTTCAGCAATAGGGCTTACTTTACACCTGAGGGGGCAACTGAGGGCAATAGCAATAGTCTGTAAAATTTTGGGAGTCTATTGGATGAGCTTGACTAACACCTCAAAAAAGGACTTGCCAAGTACAGTGTTAGGGTTTCTGTTACATGGTCATTGGCTATTGAAGTAAGCATTGTGTGACCAGATTAGAAAATTTTATAAAATCATGTATGTATATCCTTAGTGTTATTTTATCTGCTTTTTCTCTTTCTTCTGTATTTATCTTCCTCCATTCTCCCTAACTAAAGCTCCCTTTTTCTTAATTCCCTGATCAGATCACTTTTCTTATACTCTCTTAATTTTCTGCATATTAATACTCCTGCAATAGATGATTTTTCCATTCCTAGGACCACTCATCTCTGTTTATTCCATAGTAGTAATTATTTTTGAAAAAGTGTATTTGAAGGTGTAGAGGCAATTAACAAAATAAAGCCTATTCTAAATATTCTGGCAATAAAATGGTAGCCCATATTGTCTTTTAAGTAGTCACAAAAATCTGTCACGTCAGATGTCACCAGTTACATGAGAAAATCCAGAGAGTTTATAATGTGGAGAATGAGCTAGAATAAGAATAATGTCAGAATTTTGGATTGATGAACACTTGTATTTTGCTTTGTGAATTAATAAATTGTCATTAGTGTCTTGTGTTGACTATTTTCCACATGATAAGTTGCATTTGTCTCTGTGGAATCCATTTAGTGTGTTTGCCAAAATGACTTGCGATCCTGAAAGGCTGAGAAGCAGCACTGGTAAGAGAAGTTTATTATGAAAAGAGAAGGGTCCTGGGCAATCTAGATGTCTGAGTGAGCAACTCCTCCTGAACTTTCCCTTTGACTCATTGTACACATTTTCAAAATACAAAGGAAGTATTTGGTTGGTTTTCTGTGGGGTAGCTTGGCAATAAATACAAACAGTAAGCAGTTAGTAAACACATCTATAGAAAAAACAAAGGGTCTTCTTGTGGCCAGCTTCATGTTCTTTTGTACTTGATTTCCAAGGGGAAACATTTTTGTTGCATTTTAAAAAATGACTTCTCCTGAGGGGGGATCAGAACCTCAGAACCTTGGTTCTGTTACTCTGGGCTCAGTGTGCCGAGTCTGCTGGTTGCAGACATATTTCTGCCAAGACAAGATTGTATGCGTGTCTGCCTTTCCATGAAATGGAATCTTTTTTTCATGTAACAAAATATGTCCATGTAATGGAATGTTTATGCCACCAAAGGTTTCAATTGGCATAACTTTGAAATAAAAACTTTCAGATCTCCAAAGTGGCTCTAAACAGGATCAGGCCAAGCTTATGTAAACCACACAAATAATCTTGATTCCATTCTATGCTTTTATTTCCCTTTTTTTATATAATGATTTTTAGAAATCAGCACTGGCAGCAATTTCATTGTTATATTGTCAGCAATGAAATGGAAACAGAAATCAGTCACTCATCATTAAATCCTTCTATAATCCACTAGAACATCAAATAGGATCCCTCCAACTCTATTAAGCTTGTGGATTTAAGTTTCTGCTAATAAAATAGCCTAGCACTAGGCCAGAGTTTTAAGTAAGGTTCAGTGTTTACATAAAAACTGCTCTGCCCTCTACATTATATCATCCTCTGGCTGTGTTGATTGCAGCAATGTCATTCAACACTGTCATTTGTTTTCTAAAGAAAGTAAACTGCCTTCATTGAAGCGATGAAATTATTCGTCATATTATACCATAAGCGTAGATATGTAATGCCAAAGGATTCAGTCATATCCTATACAGGACTGAAAACCAAGTTTTCAATAAAACACCACGTATTCTGTGCATAGCACTCTCTTTTCTATATTTCACTATTTTTTCTCTCCCAGAATCACCTCTAGTTCTTCTTTATTAAATGATGTTTCTAAGATATCATATAAAACAATGAATTTCATTACAGCTTTCATACACACTTCATTCTAATTTACCCTCTGCTCCAACCAACTTATCTTTTAAAAAAAATTATTGCAGGAGGCCCTCCTCCCAATATTCCCATTCGTTCTATTCTCATAACACATATATCTCACTATTTTCTTTCTCACTTTCTCTTTCTCTCATATTCCCTCTCTATTTAGGTCTTCTTTTCTAATGTCCTTCCTACCCCGGTTGCTTGTTTGTTTGCTGTTGGTTGGTTATTTTGTTTTGTTTCGTCTTTCGTTTTTGTTGTTGTTTTCTTTTAAAAATCTGATATAAACTAGAGTTTTCTGGGCAGAGTAATCTGAATTAAGAATATATAAGCCTATTGAGCATTTTCTTAATAAGTCTATTTGGAGGGCCTGGCCCTCCTAATAGTGTCAATCCAGAACAGTTGGTCTTCAGACTATAAGAAAACAAAATGAACAATCCAGGAGTAAGCCAGAAAAACAGCAGGCATTCATGGCTTCTGCTCAGTTCCTCTTTCTAGGTTTCTGCCCTGAGTTCCTGCTCTGACTTCCTTCAGAAGTTAAAAAATAACAATATTCTTCCTGACTCTAGAAGCATGAGAAATTTCACTCAAATTTATATTATAGTTATCACTCTAAAAGCTAAAAAAAAAATCTATCTAAGTATTATTATATAGCTTATAAACAACAGAACACTCCTGGCCTTTTTTTAAATTTAACTTTTTTTACTTATTCACTTTACATCCTGGTCACTGCCTGCATTTCAGTCCTTCCCCCATTCATATCACTATCTTTTCCCCATTCCCTCTATCTTTAAGATGGTGGGGATAGGGTTGTGTATCCCTCTGCTCAAGCACTTCAAGTTTCTGCTAGGCTAGGAGCTTCTTCTCCCACTGAGACCAGATGAGGCTGCCTAGCTGGAAGAACATATCACACCTGCAGGCAACAGCTTTTGGGATAGCTCCCATTCCAGTTGTTCAGGACCCACATGAAGGTCAAGCTGCACATCTGCCACATATGTGCAGGGAGGTCTAGGTCTAGCCTGTGATGCTCTTTGGATGGTGGTTCAACCTCTGAGATCCCCAAGGGTCCAGGTTATTTGATTCTGTTGGTCTTCCTGAAGAGCTCCTATCCTATTTTGGGCCCACAATCCTTTCCTCTACTCTTCCATAAGAGTTCCTAATCTCCATCCATTGTTTGGCTGTGCTTGTCTGATCGTCAGCTGCTGGGTGGAACTTTTTATAGGATAGCATGCCTCTGTCTGCAAACATCACAGAGTATGCTTGATATCAATAATAGTATCAGGAATTGGTGCTTGCCAATCGGATGGGTCTCATGTTGGCACGAGTATTGGTTGGCCAATTCCTCAGTCTCTGCTCTATCCACCTTGGCTGCGTTTCTTGTAGGCAGGATAAATTTGGGTAGAGAGTTTGTGGGTGAGTTGGTGTCTCTATCTCTCCACTGGGGTTCCTGCCTGTCTATTGGAAGATGCCTCTTAAGGTTTTTCATTCCTACATGAGTCACATTTCCATTTCCTATGGTGAGTCACAGTAAAGGTTACCCCCATTGATTCTTGGGTGCTTTCCTTGTCTCAGAACACTGTTTAATACTGGAGATGCCTCTCTCCTCCTTCCCGCTATTAGTTGCAGATTTCTATTGATTTTTATGACCATCTAAACATTTCTCCTGTCCTTCCCCACCATTGATCCTGAACACCTCATTCCAGTACCCATAGCCCCTTCTCTCAGTTCCTTCTCTCAGTTTACCAATTATGACTATTTTATTGCCCCTTTTAAGTAGGATTTGAGCTTCCTCACTTGGCCCTTCCTTCTTGTTTAGCTTCTTTGGATCTGTGGAATGTAGCATGATACCTGTATTTTATAGCTAATATCCATTTATAAGTGAATACATAGCATGTATGTCCTATAGGACTGGTTTACCTCACTCAGGACGATATCCTAAAGTTCCTCCCATTTGCCTGAAAAGTTCATAATGTTTTTCTTTTTAATAGCTGAAAGGTATTCTATTGTGTACATGTGCCACATTTTCTTTGTCCATTCTTCAGTTGAGGGACTAGGTTGCTTCCCGTGTCTGGCTATTATGAATAAAGTCACTTTGAATATAGCTGACAAGAGTGTTTGTTGTATGTTGAGTCATATTTTGGGTATATGTCCAGGAGTGGTATAGCTGGGTCTTGAGGTAGAACTATTCCTAGTGTCCGAGAAACCAACAAACTGATTTCCAAAGTTGTATATCTGTGCACTCCCACCAGAAATGAAGAAGTGTTTCCTTTATTCCACATCCTTCCTAGCATGAGCTATCTATTGAGTTATTTGTTTTTATGTTTTACAGTTGATATGGATAAACCAATAATACCTCAACTTATTCTTTTAAAATATTAGTCACATGGCTATATCATAAAGAAGGTGACTAACACGTTTTCTGAAGACATATTTCAGACAATAGTCTATTTAATAGCTATATTGGCTCCAATTTTCCAAATTTATTTATAGCAATTTATACCTGTTTAAAACTCACATGTGGCTTCTTTCTGAAAAAAATATGAAAAGAAATATTCTAAGAATCATGATGCTTTTGAGACTTTCTTTTTAAAATAATTTTATTTATTTACATGTATAAGAATAAACCTCAGAGTTGTTTTGATTTACATTTTCTTGTTGACTAAGAACTTTGAACATTTCTTTAAGTATTTTTAGGCAATTCCATATTCTTGTGTTGAGAATTCTCTGTTTAGTTTTGTACCCCATTTTTAAAATTACTTTTCTAATTTTTACAGTCCATTCGTTACTCCATCCTGGTCTGCCTTCCCACAGTTCCTCATCCTATTCCTCCTCCCTCCTGTCTCCAAGAAAATGTCTCCACCCCACCTCCACCAGGATTCCCCACTCTTTGAAGCCTCAAGTCTTTCAAGGGTTAGGCACATCTCCCACAGAGGCAAGATCTGGCCCAGCAGTGCTCTGCTGTGTGTGTGTCAGAGGGGCTTAGGACCAGCTAGTGTATGATGTCTGGTTGGTGGCTCAGTGTCTGAGAGATCTTAGGGGTTCAGGTTAGTTGAGACTGCTGGTCTTCCCATGGGGTTGCCCTTCTCCTTAGCTTCTTCCAGCTTTTTCTTAATTTAACTACAGGGGTCCCCAACTTCTGTACATTAGTTGGGTGTATTTGTGTCTGTTTCAGTCAGCTGCTTGTTGGGCCTCTTGGACAACATCCATGATAGGCTCCTGTCTGTAAGCACACCGTAGTGTCAGGCCTTGGAGTCTCCTATTGAAATGGATCCCAAGTTGGGCCGGTCTCTCATTTTTAATTGAGTTATTTGTGTTGTTGGTATCTAACTTGTTGAGAAATGTATTCTTCATAGTAAACATGTACTAAACATGAAAATTGCCCCTCTGTGAATGAAATCAAGTCATGCCTACCTGTGTGGAGTCATTTACACAAATCCTGAATAGAAATATCTGTAATCAGTTGCAAAGGATCTTTGTTCCTATGGATTTGCAATTTCCCTTATTCTTCACTCTTAGACTTCTGTAGGAAACACGATTGCTTTCAGTCAAACTACTTGATAATGTACTGCTTTCATTTGCTTCTTTACATATTTGCCATTTCTTTGAACCAGCATGTATTTTTTTCTAAAAAATAAAAACCTTTTTCTTATTGTTTATGATCTAGCAAGCATCAAACAAGTTACAGAAAATAAATTATGAAATTATTGAAGATTATCATTTAGCTGAACAAAATGAGCTACTGCCAGAAGCTGACTACAGATAAAACAAATGTCTTCTCTTCCAGATGACTCTGAAAAAACAGATCTGTCTAGACACTAGAGAATGTTTCAAATAAGCAAAAACTGTGATACCATACAAGCAGCGTATAGCCAATTTTTTCTATAATAGTCTATGTTCCTTATAATCCATTCATCTGTTTTTATTGCTTTAAACAAAATAAGCATTGTGCTTAATTGAATAATAATAATACTTTGTCTTTGCCTATAAAAGAGGACTCTCCCACAAAATTACATATGCATCAAAACTTCAATTGAAGCCAAATATATGCTTTTCTTCCATCCTTGCTGCTAACTTAGGTTTTGTTGACTCTCTTTCCTCCTCTGATCTTCTTTGCCATTTGTCTGAAAGATTATTTGTGTTTTTCAGAATAATGAACAATAAAATGTCTAAGATATTTGAAAGTTTTCAAAGCATTTCACACTCAGTGTATGGCAGACTCTCAAAGGAAATGTAAATAAGGAGGTATACTGGCATTGCTCCCCCATTATAACCACAAAGGCTGAAATCACAGGTATTAACTGATTGGCATTCCCTTTCAGATTCATTAGGTTAACTGTGCTAGTTAATATGATTTTTCATTTCTAAAATATTTACTCATTATTCTGAGAAAAAACAAGATCAGAATCAGGTTAAAGCCAGAGTCTGCATCACATATGCCAATATTTTAATTAACCTACACAATATTGAATTTATGCCAAAAATATTAGATGACTAAATAACAGGAAAATTGATAAGTTCAAGTTAAACATATCAATCTTGTGATAATTATCAACATCTTGTTTTTTTGGATTTTAAAAAGCAGACATAAGTTAATTGTCAGGGTTTTAGTGTTCTTTTTTTTAATTTAAAAATTTTGTTTTTCTTTTCTTATATTCAAGAATATGATAATTATTAAAGCATATGTTACTTTTAATTTTTCAATTTAAATAATTTATATGATTTTTCTTTGAAGCAATAGCTTTTGTTTTGAACTAAGCTGTGCAGCTACAAAGTCTCCAGGAGAAATAGAAGTAATACCACACATGCTGGTTAAACAGCTTATGAATTAAGCCCTATATAAGCAAATTTCTTTGTAAGTAATTTATACTGTATGGTAAACTTGTATCCAACTAGAACAGCAAATTAAAACATTAATCACATGTGTAAAATTTAGGGCCTTGTGCATACAGAAAAAATATTAGAGAAATACATTTTCTTGTATTGCTGAAATAAATATTCTACATATGTGAGGCCGTCTAATCCTTCTCATTACCGTGTGGATGAAGATGAACATTAAGGCCATATAACATTTCTTCCTGAATTAGTCAATACCTCATTTTAGTAGGTCACACATATTTCCCAACCTGAAATGCCCATGCTCAGTCAGATTTGCAGTCCTCTTTCTCTGGCTGCCCAGGCTTTCCATCAGTGTTAGGCAACCACTGTGATTATTCCATATCACACACTGATGTGATGGCAAAACAGTTACATGCTCTCTCTCCTGCATTAAGCAGGTTGTAAGCCATGGAAAACTAACTTTCCCTGAAACTATTAGGCATTCCAGTACCTTGTACCAATACAGGCACCCTGCCAAAACACATCCCATGCACCAACCCCTATTCTCGGGCATATTTT
The DNA here is from genome assembly GCA_030674055.1 of Rhabdomys pumilio. Taxonomy (NCBI): domain Eukaryota; kingdom Metazoa; phylum Chordata; class Mammalia; order Rodentia; family Muridae; genus Rhabdomys; species Rhabdomys pumilio. Next base: position 112,268,322 of record JANHMN010000004.1, on the reverse strand, counting down.
AATCCAGCTTTTCCTCACAAAATATTCAGCATGCTTTGATTTACTGCTCTACTTAATTAGAATGTAGACTATGGAAGACCATCTCACCCAATAGAAGCCTCTTGGATGATACTTTTAAATATTATCAGATGCAGTAGGCTTTTTCTAAGTCTCTGCATGTTTCATTGTCCATAACCAGATATCCAGATATTAAATTGTGCATGCAATGCCACTGTTTCTGATATTAGCAAACTGAAACAATCAGGACATGTCCAATTTCCATTTTATATACAAATATGCAGTATCCACCTCAAGTTCTACAAAACCTGCCTGAACAGAGTTTAGAAAATAAAATATTTATTAAAAAGTCTTTAAAACAATGAATTTTAACAGCTTCGTGCAATCCTACAGCAGTTCTGGTAGCTGGCCTTCACTTAATGGGCATCAGTTTCCTGATGGAGATCTCTAGGTTGGTCGACCATTTCCTCAGTGGAGAAATCTAAGTAGGAGAAACATTTCTCCAATGGAGCAATCTGAGTGTCAGGATCATTTCACCATGGAATTCTCTAGGTGAGGAAAAGCAGACGCCTTAGAATGCAAGACACTTTTGTGATATGAAGAATTGTAAAACTTAGATTTATTTGACAAACAACTTTAAGTATAAACACCCAAAATTTCTTGTAGATTGAAAGATCAGAAAGAAAAAAAATATTAAAATACCTGGGGAAGTGTACTTCTAAGTGCTTTAAGCTAGGTGCTCAGCTAATTTTATTATTTCACAAAATTAAATGTATGTTTTGCTGACCAGGACCTTTGTTTTAAAAAGGTACCACTTCTTTAAGACCTCTAAAATTTTCCATCCATATGGTTCAGTATGTGAACTTGATGCTACGTATAACAAACTCATGATTTAAACAATAGGATCCAGCCATTTGCATGAAGAATTCAAATAAAAAATTTGATTTTTACAAGTTTCTGACTTATCCCTTTGTTGTATCTGGCTCTTTCCCCTCCCCAAGTATAAATAAATCAAGGTATAGTATAAGAAATCAAGTATAATAAATCAAAGTAAATGAGAAACAACAAAAAATCTTAAAAGAAACTGTCTCAAAATGAGTAACTTTCTTTAAGAGTATATAATAGGTTTATATTATTGTAAAGCCATTTTTGTAATGTTAGAAAAAGTATTGAAATGTAAATAAATAAACTATCCAATAAAAAAGTATGCAAAATACAACTAATTTATTTTACCCTTTCCTGGCATATTTCATGACTAGAGCAGAAATTTTGTCTTTCAAAATAACAAGAAATCCAATGACCTGATTTAAGCAGTGCAGGGTGCACAGTCATTTCTCACTTGAGTACTTAAATAAGCAGTCTATATTTATATGTTTGCAGATAATAGCTTGGGCTGATTTTCCTATAAATGTTGATTTCAATTATTCAATAGGTAACTTAGGTTTCATTTAATGATTTTAATAAAAGTTTATCTTTTATTATTAAGTCTGAGTTATATTTTTGTGATATTCAAATTCATTTTATAATAAAGGTATTCAGTCAAATCTCTAGTTGGTATTACTTAGCATGACATGCTTTTCAGATTATATCACTGTAAGAAGTGATTATTTTGAATACCACAATTTCTTTATCTTTATTTGTATTCCAAAATATACTCATTTAATGTCTGTAATTCTCGATCAATAAATGTGATCACCCAGATTTCCTAAAGTATTCTGTGCAAGTTAAAATATTTGCTAATTGAGTAATAAGCATTATGGGTGAGATTACATCATGAGTCAGGGCATAGAGCCAAAGAGGAAATGGAGGAGAAAACAAAGACAAGCATGAATTTGGAAAATGCAGAAATCAAAGGCCACAGGTTATTGCAATGGATAGAAAATAAGATCCAGGAATACCAGCTCTCTGGAAATGCTCGAGTGAAGGAAACATGGGTCGTGAGATTAAAACCTGTTGTCAGTGCTGTCTCTCCCAGAAGAGTATCCTAAAGCAACATTCTAACACATACTTAAAGTATGTTTAAATGTGTTTAAAGCTGTATGAAATTCTCTATGAAATCAAAATGCTTAATTAGAGTAAATTCTATGTACACGGGAGATCCTGCTTCAAGAAAGCATGTGCATTCTAGCTACAAAAAAAATGTGTCCAACCCTAAACTCCAGTCTTTAGCTCTGTGACAGCTATTATCTGAAACATAAGTCTGAGGCCTTACTATTCTGATCCAATGCACAACAAAAATAAGTAATCCCGACTCCTTTGCACATTTCCAGGTTTGGGAACACTTGCCCCAAGCACTTATGAGCACTCTGGCAATTCAATATCTCGCCCTACCAATAAATCTTGCTCTTTCTTGCATCCCTTTGATTGTACAGAACTACCATCCACGGTTTTGTCCACAAAACCTGATTTGAAGAAGACTCAAATAACAGTTTGGAAGTACAAGCCTCTTCTTCAGTAGTAAGGAGAAAATGCATTGATTCTAACTTGAGAATAATTTTTACTCTTCTCCTCTGCACCTTAGCTTCCTCCAGCAGAAATAGCAATGAGCTTCTCACTCCTTGGCCTCTAAGTCAGGCTTTATAATTTTATTGTAAGCACAGGCAGAAATTTCTTTCTCTAGAGTTGTGCTTCTGGCATGTTTAAATCCCTGAATAGTAAAAGAAAAGGTCTTTCCAAGAATATTATGTTTTCAGTTACGTTTAGGGTACAGAACATAAGATCAGATGCTTCCTTCTTAGATGCATGAACACAGTGTCGCTTACAGATTTCTCAGATGCACACTTAACATATTCCATCCTTGATATTCACCAAGGAAAAAACTTAACATTGACCAAAAATACTATTAAAATATATTCCTCTTCACTAAACTGCTTTGCATGCTTGCATCGCTGAGAGTAATTAGAATCACATTTTAAGTCTCTCATTTATACCATAGGACTAAAGCAAGCAATTTGTTGCTTTGATGATAAATTCTCTTACTAACTTAACATCTTAGGCCAAAATATTTTTATTTGAATTCTAACAAGTATAAATTTTAAAAACTTGTTTTCCAGATAACTGTTCGTAAAAAATGGAATATTTGACCTAATGTTTAATTACTTTAATAAACACAAAAAATCCAATGAGTAATATTTTACTAGAACAAATTAAAATTATTTCCTCTTCTAGTATCCTATGAAAACTATAGGAAAGAGTAAAAAAAATCTTCATTTCTTTTATTTGAAACACTAGTCAATAACACAACAATAAAACAAGTTATAAATATACAATATATTTAGTAGATATAAAATGTGGCTGGTCTTCAGGCTTAAAATTAGTTTAATGGTCATTGTTTTTAGGTTATATTTTGGCCTTTACAGTCCTAAGGTTCACATCCTCATGTGTGAAATGGTTCTTTTTTCAGCACCTGGGGTGAACAATTTAACGAATGTGTTTTGACATACACAAAGAGTGTTGCTAAGGTTTGTTGCATAAAAATAGACATCCTCTGTACCCAAGTGATGCAAGGTTTATACACACTTATTAAGCATTAACTCGTTACACAGAACATATATTTAAAGCTTGCAGACAACAATAAACAAAGGAAAGAATGAATGAGAAAGATGATCAAAATAAAATTGTTACTTTCTTCCAAGGCACCATAAATATGGTGATAAACTGCCAATTTTCCTTGCTGGTAGAACATTAATTTCCTTTCATTTGAGTTGTGGGTGGGTCTCAATACCTGTAAGACATTTATCATAAAAACAAAAAGGAGTTTTGAAGAGTTTTCCTTATGCTTATAGAAAGTGGTTCTCTGCTGTAAGGTATATCAGTAATTCAGTTGCAGTAAGCTAATGAACAAATTAAATCATTTGCCTTTTTCTTGTCTCTTTCTTAAAGAGGTTGCATTTTGTGCTGACAGTGCATAGCTGAAAAAAAAAAACCCAGCAATTTCTGGAAAGCTAGCTCATTTAGCTACTCTCAGAGCCCCTGCTGACATCACGGACATTTCCTCCAAATATGCAAATACTGTAAGTCACTTTCTAAGATGCATGCATATATTTTCAAAATTGTGATTATTTTATGATCAACTAGGCATAAATGCAGAGGCATACTAGTTTGCTGGCTTTGTAATGTCACACTCCTGAAATGACTTTAAAAAAAAAAAATGAGGTTTGGTAGGAATCTGTCATAGCCCTGTAGATCTTTAAAGGTGAGTTATTCCTTTTATATAGAGTGGGGGTTATTTTAAGGCCTTTCCATTATACAAACATAAAAAAGGAGGCAAAAGCCCATGAGCTCAGCAAACTTAAATACCTGGGAGACAATTGTACTGTGAGTTAAGCTCACCACACAACTTTTGAAATACAGTGCAGATTCAGTGAGCATGGAATACTATCTTATTTAAATGTCTGTATTAAGCACAACCACTCTCTGCTAAAAATGGGGAAAAAACAAACAAGTCATATTCATCAAAGTAATTGTGTAGGTACTTTCAGTACCAAAATGCCTAGAATGAAGGATTGAACTGCTAACGGCAGCAGTGACAGCCATGAATCATGGTAGGCTACTCCGGGGCCTTTACCACCATAAAACAAAAGATGTAGATGAAAAATGCTGCAATTAAGTGATTTGATTTCTGCCCCCTTCTTCCTACTGCATTCGTGCATGGCTGCACAGCAAAGATTGATGGGAAAAATTACTCTACGTGATCTCTGACAGAGCCTTGGAACAATTCTATAAGGGGGAAACATACAAATCAAAGCAGCTTTCTTGTATTCAAACAAAATAATACATATAAAGCAAATACTTTAGCCTATATCCAGAGCACTAAACATTTGCATGTACACATAAATTGTTAAGAAATGTTCTGCTATCAAAGCCAAACTCCCGGATTTTCCAGCTAGTTGGGTTATACTGATATTTGTTTAAATAAATATTCAATCAGTGCTGCCGAGTGGCATCCTCAATATGTCTGTGCTCAGAGTACAAATTACAGATACAAATTTGTGGAGGTAAAACATTCTTATCTTTTATATCAATAAATTATTAATGAAAATACTCGCAAAATAAAATAATAGAAAATTTCACTGACTATTCAAATCCCCTGTCATTATAGTCATTTAGAGGGACATTTTTAATGGGTATTCCCAACTCAGTAGGGTTCCTACATACAAAAGAGTCTTGAATGCCAGAGAATATTTTATTGTGGTTGGTAGATACATTTTGAAGATGCTAAATTCGTAACTTGCACTGAATAAAAAAAAATATATAGCTAATATGAAGAAAAGATAATTCCTGTTATCAGAAACTGTAGAAAAATTATGTGGGCTTCATTTCCCAAGAAGAGGTCACTTGGTTTCAGTCGGCTGTAGGAAATGTACAGTTTACTTAGCTTGAATCTGTACTCTAGGACATCCCCTCCCTCCAGGGAAAGAAATTTGTATGCATTCCTTTCTCTTATGCTACCGAGGCTGCCTTTCAAAGCTACTGGCTTATGAAGTTGAAACAAATTGTTACATTTTTTCCATAAATGCATACATCTGGTTCAGATATTAAAGTGTTGTAAATACTAAGTTATAAGTAGAATTTTACAAGGGAGTAAACAGTTTCAATACTAGTATTGATTGCTGACTGGGGAGAAACCTTCACAGATATTTTAAATTATCATTTTGCTATAGCTTCTCAGATTCCCCCTAAAATGTGCTCTCAATTACTATAGATTTTATATTCTGTGTAAAAATAGGAAAAATCAGTCCTGGGCCAGATCTCAGCAGTGGATTTTATAATGTCCACTGAGGATAAACTTCAGAAATAATAGTTTGATTTGATGAGATCTCAGTAATTTGGGAATCAGGATATTTGAGCTCATTATAGTTAAATATTGCAGGAAGTCACTGAACTCATTGGGGTTTTTTGTTTATTTATTATTTATTTATTTAGATTTTTAAAGTATAACATAGTCAACTATTGTAAACAGTGTGGCTTAACATATGCTGGCTTTGTATAGTAGGAAAAATCAACTTCAGGTTTTTTGGAAATAACTATTAAGGTATCAATGAAAGACTTCAGTGTAGAAAACTGGATTTTAGAGACCACTTACAACTCATTGGCTCAATATAATACTGGGGTGTATGGTGGTGAATATTGCCCTCACAACACTGTAGTATATTAAGAAAGTGTAAAATATAGCCCGTAATTAGTCAGCTACCCAGGTAAGGGAAGTTTGATCATGTTTACAGGAAGAAGAATACACACATATATTAGTCTAAGAGGTTTACATGTGGTCAATCTACTAAAATTTAAAATACATGTTTTACATTTTTGTCATTCGTGTTAAAACATTACTCACACATAACATGCCAAACATGTTTTAAATGTATACTTTGTCAAGTTCTGCTTAATTCATACAACTGTCTGATTCCCGTTACAATCAAAATGCTGTGACTATTCATAACAACCGAGTACTTTAGTCTTCTCTCAACTTTTCTTGCTTTATTAATGTGCATTTTGACACTGCAAATTGTTTATTGCCTTTTCATGTGACTCAGTAAAACTATTTTAGAATTCCTCCTTGGTGAAATGTTACTCGCGCGTACTGTGTATTTTATGGCTATCTCACTCTTTTTCTTACTGAACATTTGGTTTGTTTCTATTCTTACCTATCAGAAGCAATTCTGTTGTAAAATTTCTCCCTTTATCCTGACAACATAAAGAGAATGAAAGATGACAAATTTGAGGGAGGAAATATTTGCTAAATAAACAGTAAATATTTGTAGCAAGAATTTTAAGAAGTCTCCAAACAGAACAATAAGAAAACAAACAAACCTTTTGTTAATGGGTAAATATTTTAAATATGTTTACCATGGCTTCTTTCAGTTGCTGCTATAAAATACCCTGGAAAATGCTACTTAGAGTAGAAAAAAGATCCATTTCAGTTCAGAATTCAAGGGTATAGTCTATTACATCAGGGAAGACAGGCTGAAGGAGGTTAAAGTGCTGGTCGAAGTGCATTCACGTCATCAGAAGAGAGAAAGGAACATGCGCATGCTCACTGTTTTCTTGCTTGCTTGTGCTCAGCTGGATTTCTTCATTCATGTAGCTCAGAAATGCCTGCCTATGGAGTGGTACTATCTATACATGGTGAGTCTACCACTGGGCGTTTCCACAAGAAACATGCCTACAGGATCCCCACAGAGATAACCACAACACAACTCCCCACAGACAAGCCCATAAAACATTCCCCAATAGACACACCCATAGAACATTCCCCACAGACATGCCCCCAGAACATACCCCACAGACATTCCCATAGGCCATCATAATGTCATTGTAGTTTTTCTTAGGTGATACTAGATTGTGCCCAGTTGACAAAGAAAATCATCAAATTTCTAAAAGAACATAGACAAATGGCAAGTCGGAGTCCACAGAGATGATCAAACTCATGGTCTTTAGATGAAGGCACACTTGAAGCACAACCCAATTTCCCCCACCACAATGCCTAAATTCAGTATACATTATCATGTCAAATATAGGGAAGGTTATAGATAATTTGAACTTGTTAAAACTACTGTTAAGAATGTAAATGATTTCTGGGTGGTGGTGGCGCATGCCTTTAATCCCAGCACTTGGTAGGCAGAGGCAGGCGGATTTCTGAGTTCGAGGCCAGCCAAGTCTACAGAGTGAGTTCCAGGACAGCCAAGGCTATACAGAGAAACCTTGTCTCGAAAAACAAACAAACAAACAAAAAAAAAAGAATGTAAATGATTCAGAATACCGGGCAGACAGCAAACACATTTCTTTACAAGTTTAAACTATAAATAGCAAGTGAAACGGAAGTCACCTGTTTGATAACCGTATCTGTTATTATTAATTACTAGCTATCTTAATTCTCACATTCCTCCTCTTGTGACAACACATATGTTAAATGATATCTACATGATGTTGATATCCATCTCTAGATCCATAACACAGGCTTCTTCAACAAACTAGCTAATATACAGTACTAATTTAATTAAACCCCTAGGTTTTTGACAAGGTTTCTCAGTCTCAAGGGATAGCACCACTGTGTTCCCAGGCCCTGGAGCATCTGGTGTCTTTCTGTCCATCACTGCTTCCTACTGCTTTCTCCTCAACATACATATAAAGCCAATCAAGCTTGCCTACTGCCTCTACCTCTGATTATTTTTTACCAACTGTCAAATTTTCTTCATTTGCATTACTACCTTAGTGAAAATTTATACCACTGCTTGTTAAATTGCCACAGTGATTTTCTAATATCTCTTCTTATAGTCCTTTGAAATTTTAACCTCTACTTTTCTACACTGTTTAGAAAATATTTTGAAATCTAAATCATTCTTCAGCACTTTTTTTTTATATTCTACAATGACTTCTCATCCATTTTGAGTAAGATCCAAGCTTTTACATAGTGTGAGCCATGAGGTATTCAGCTCTCCTAGGTTCACTGAACAGCACTGCTGTTGACCACTTTGGCATCATTAGTCTCTTTATGCCAAAGTTAATTCTAACTCTGGCTTTTACACTGGACCTGGACTACATATGTCTCTCACACATTGTTCTATAAGTTCAAATAGCACTTCTCTAGTTAATTTACATTCACCACAAAGGCAATTTCTATTCCTCTACTTTTAAATCAACATAGCATCTTATTAAGCAATTTATTATATTGTGATTCTGTGTTATCTGCCTAACTCCTGTAGGACATTGACCATATAAGAAAACTATTGAAATCCTCAGAATAACATTCTTCTTATATCTAATGCCAAACAATTCTTGGAAGCCTAAGTCAATAAAAGAATATTTATTGAATGTTTTGCTTGAATAAATTTCATTGGTTAAAAAATGTATGTGAACTCCAACCTTCATATTACTTTTGGGGGGAGGGCATTTTAAAACTTGATTTACTTGTAAGGAGAAAAGAACTTAAAACCTACCAATGAAACTTGGGAAAACAGTAAAAGAACAATGAATTTGGTTACTAAATTTTGATGTAATAAGCTCTTGCACTCTTTATTTTATGTAAGTGGAAGTTTAGAAATGTTGCTTGATAAGCTTTCATTCTGGTGAAGAATACAAAGCATAAAATAGCCATCTCACTGTTGTCTTGCCTTTATTCATATTTTTATAGCAGTACATAGAGTTGGGATTAGTTGCTTAATGTCTAGAATATCTTGATTTTATATTATATGGACTCTACCCAGAGTTACACAGCAAGTTCTATCAGTGCCATGTAATTAGCTATGGTTAAGGAAAAGCTATGTGGTCATGTCTTATAGCCTTCAGAATTATTGTTCCCTTTAAATATGCCCAAGGTCTTTGAGTTTTACCAAATCTTATTAAAAGGAGAAAACTGAGATACTTTTGTAAAACCTTTACTTGTAACTTAACAGTGACACTATTCTAGTAATCTGTATTTTTCCTCTCAAGATAGTAGTTAATAGAGTATTCAAAAGAAATAAAATGATTTGATTGCTCAGAAGGTATAACAATGAAATCAGTAGTCAATGTTCTAGGTGACCAGCTATTCACAGCAAAATGTATAAAAGATAAGAACTCTTGAGATCAGGAAATCCAGAGCAGAGGAGCTGCAGTGGAGAAATGATACTCTCATGTCAGCAACTTACAAACGCCCAAGAGAAGTCGCTAAGATGGACACAGGGATCCAGAGAGTGAAGCCTCTCATAGAGGAAGTGGTGTGAAAAAAGTGCAGGATCATCTACTTAGTGTGTTCTTTCCAGAGGAAAAAGACTGCAAGAAAGGGGCTGAAGCAAAAGGGTAATAGTGAAACTAGTAAGAACCTTCAGTTGTCCAAATTGTTCCAGTGTGAATGTCATTTTTTTTAATTTTTTCAGAATGATAGGATGCAATGAGAGTTGTACCCAAGCTGTAAAAAAAAAAAAAAAAAAAATACTTGGCTTGGCCTAAGCCTAGCATTGTTTCTTTCTCTGTTCTAATATTGGAAGCATCTAGCCTGCATAAGGTCTAATATTCAAAGCTGACTGACTCAATCTGCCTTCTCTCCACTTCTGATTGAATTGCTCTGCTTGGCCTCACACTAACTTTGCCAATCTGTTCTAATCTTCTAGCTTCTTCTCATTCTCTGACTCATTCTATCTTCACCTGTGTCTAGCTTTTTCTATCTGTAACATGTCCCTGTAAAATTGTTCTGGTAAAACTGCCATACAGACAAAAACCACAGCTGTGTCTTCTTCTATCACTTAAGTACACTTTCTAGCCTGTGCTGTTCTCAGGAGAGTGGGGCCTATCCTAACTCTGACTCATGCTGTCAAATCTTTTTCTGATTTCTCACTTTATCTGCCCCTCAATTAGAAGTTACTTTCAAATATGGCTGCTTCCTTCCGCAAACTAACCTTACATCAATGTTGAGGATCAAAGGTGTGTACTAATCTTAGGTAGGTCAGCATTCTAACCAGATCACATTTTTGGATGTAACCTCTTGCCAGAGTAGCCTTGTAGTTGGATTACAATTTCTCTATATTCCAGTTAAAACTAAAAATACAATTTCAATTTCCTACAATCCTCATAGAAAAGCATGCTAAAAAAAAAAAAAAAAAACCACTGAGAAAATTACACATAACTCATTGTAGGAGGAAAATTTAAAGGAGGAACTTAAAATTAGCACCTAAAATGCATACTGTTAATGTTTGACTTAACTGATTCATAAATATGGCTATTAGTTTATAGATGGTTTCAGATGTTTCCCTATTATACAAACTAAGTGAAAGATACACTTTATAAACATTATCTGATAATTGGCTGTTTTCATGCTAACAGAGCTTTGATTTCCATACAACTAGTCCCAAGGGGAAAAGGGGGATTATTTTTGATAATCTGTAACCTAAATTTTTCAGAGTAGATGAACAAAAAATAATTAAATAAATTCAATAGTGAATGAACATAAATCAGCAAAATGTAAAAACAAACTGTAAGGTTGATGATCTTAAAAACTGTCTTGTTTACTGTGATGGGACAAACAGAAAGCATTTTCCCAAAATTGCGGTGTTTCTTTTGTTTTGTTTAAAGTGGATTTACTCATGAGCAAAAACTAACCTACGTCTGTGGGACACTGGCAAATATTTCTCTCTAAGGTTTTGATCTTTATGAAGAAAGAGGAATGAGAAACAGTTATCTAAAATACAGGATCATTAATAGAAATGGGATTCAATTATGATATGATTATGACAACCACAAGAATACATCTGTTCATATGATCTGGTCATGCAAAATGTGACCTAAGACTCACAAGAATAATCTGTGAGAGGACCTTTCGTACAAACTCTTTGGCAAATATGTTCTTACTTTACCCTTCAGAAAAAAAAAGTCTTTTGTTCCAGGGGTCAAAAATATGCCAGTTAATTATATGTCTATATGATGGAAAATCTTCAGATATCAGATGGATACAAACATAAATTTTATGTAGAGCTACAGGATATGGTTTTTGAACTTGGCAATATGATCCACACAAAAGTAAAAATTTATCTTCATTTCTAAAATTATCTTCTAAAGTTTCCAAATCATTTTATTTTAAATTTTATGGTAGTGAAGTCATACCAACTCATAGTCAACTATGCAAATATATTCAATATTCATTCAACAAGCATTTATTAAAAGTTTCCTTTATTTAGGATATGTGTCTTTTTGCTCAGGGCCATTATTCCCTTGAAAGACAAAAAAAAATAATAATAATAAATAATTTTCCTCATCTGTATTCCCTGACTAACAACATAACATTTATATTCCCAACATGGATATAAAGCCTCAAGACAAAATGATAGTTTTGATCTCAGCTTATTCCTCAGAAACATTCAGGCTTTTCTTTATTGATACATTATGTATAAATTCAAAGACTATTAGGATCAAATAGATTTAATAAAAATGTTACTAATGCTAGAGTGTTTTATTGATGACATTCAAATATAAGGTAATGATACTAAAATCTTACAAACACAATTGAGGAGCTATGTCCTCTTAGGAATCTTCCTTGTATTTCTTTGTGTTTCCTGACCTACCTGACATAAGTGGTTCTCTCCACCATGGTTTCCTGCCTTGGTGTATTGTCACACCACAGACCAAATGCAATGGAGCTAGAAACCATAAGCTAACACCTCTGAAAATTGCAAAATAAAACTTTCCTTCTTTAGACTGGTTGATACAGAGGAGCCATACTCATGAAATCTTATCAATATGGTCACCTAAACAAGACCTGAGCATTGGCTACATCAACAGGCATGCTAAAGATAAATGAAAAAAAAAAAATCTCATGAGGCGTCAACACTAGACAACGATCAATAGAAAAATATGGAAGGTTGAAAATGGGAAAAATAGTCTTCTCCAGGGAAGAGCTTCCAATTTGATTATCCAATATCAAGTGTTCGGGCCAGAAATTATGCAGGTAAATTTGTATCGATTGAATAGGTTATACTTAGATATTTATAATATAAACAGAATAGGAGGAGTTGCGAAGGAGGAGATCAGCAGGAGTAAGGTGAGAAAGACGTACATAATAGGGTGTGAATTTGATCATAATACTACATACATAGCCATGACACTATCAAAAAATCCTAATGTTAGCTTTTGAAAGGCCCCAAACAAAACCTCCCTAATTCTTATAGATCAATTTTTACAACTTTTCACATGTATGTCTATGTATTATGAAATTTATTTTAAATGAAAAAAGTACCAGTTTGGGGAGCTAGAAAGATGACTCATTACTGAGGAGCTCTTACTGCTCTTGAAGAACTAGTTTGGTTACCAGTTCTAGTTTCTCAGGCAGCTCAATAGCACCATCACTCTAGTACCTGGGGAATCTAACATTAGCTACAGGCAAAGATGGCAACTCCCACAGACACACAAATATATATGAGTTAAGAACAACAACAACAAAAAAAAAAACAAAACCAAAGCCAAAAAAGCTTTAAGAACAAAAAAAGTACTAATTAGATTGAATCAAATTTAAAAAGTATGTTTCATTTTTCTAGATATGTAATGTATGATTATGATAATTATGATAATGTAACCCAAAAATCTACCAGTAAACAATAATTGATCAGGGAAGGGTAGAGCTTGGTATTTAGTTGTGTATCAAGTGGTGACCATACCAAACTCCAGTATTTAGTTCCTGGTTAATTTTAGTGAGTCACAAAACAATAGGAAATCATGAATATTTGAAGGGACTGTATGGATTAAAGGAGATGACAGGGTGAAGAAGGTGTTGAGAGAGTGTGAAAGACACAGGAACCAGTAACCACTATGTGTACATAAGAAATTATATGTATGTGTGTATTTGTATGTGTGTATGTGTATATGTTTGTGTATCTATATGTGTATTTATTAGTGTATATATATGTATATATATATGTTCATATATATGTATTTACATATATGTTCATATATATGGTATACACTTTGCACAACTAATATTATGAGTGATAGATTAACATCATTATTAAACATTTACACATATCCTAGACAAGAAATCTGAAAACCCTTAATAGCACTTCCTATTTCATTATGTACCCAGTGCCTACCAAGTCAAAGGCCTCATTCTCAACACCTTTTATCAAAGTTCTCATTCTCAACACTACTATTAAAACCACCAACCAAAGAGTACACATGAAGGAATCCATAGCTCCAGCCACATGTGTAGCGGAGGATGGTCTTTTGAGCAGAGCTCAAAATTTACCCATCTCATCTTCTGGCACTAATCATTGTCCCAGCCTACCCACACACTATGGGTTTAGAGGTGCTACTCATTCATAACTTCCATGTAGACTTGGGCTTACATCTCTCAGACATGGTCTAGTGACCTGAGCATATAGGTAGAATGGTGATAGCTTTGTGACTTCGAACTCACTTAAATTCACTGAGAATTGATTTCTTCCACTTGCAAGTGAACCATGAGTGTTAGATAATAGCTAAGATCAAGTTAAATTTTAAACACGAAGAAAAAGAGTTTAAAAATACTACTACTGTATTTCATCTATGTTTTGAATAGTACAGTTAAAATGTACCCAAAGAATCAATAATACAAGATATATTATTATTTCTACTTATCTCCATAGACACTATCTAGGTTATATATGATCAAACCAGAGTTATAGAGAGCTGAGTTCCTATACTGTCTGTGGCATAGGATCTTTTAAATCTGTAAAAATGGATAGAATACAATTTCTTGCCACAAAGACTTTCTGAGAAAAGTTTTCAAGAAATATTTTCTGTGACTATACTCAAGCAAAGATTTACAATTAATATTTTGTACTGTTAACATTCTGCAACTGAGGCTATGGTATATAATTTACATTAAATGATCTGAAAAAGTCACAAAGACATTAATGAGGGCAAACTGTTTACTGGTAATGTACTGCTAATGTATTTTAAAATATATTTTATATGTGTGCATATGCATATATATATATATATATATATATATATATATATGGCAATAGACAGCTATTTAAAATTCAGTTTTTGTATGCATTTTGGTCTCTTTTCCTGGTATTTTTAGATGGCATGGATGACAAGACAGCATCAGATATAGATAGAATGATAATATGCAAAAGCATACAGAATTCTCACATATAAATGCTGTCTAGTTATTTTAAGACATTTTGTGAAACTACGAAAGTAGTGAGGCTGGGACAATGATGCATCAACTGAATTAATCACCATCATCACTCTTCTAAAGAAAAAACAAAGCAACTTCAGCACACTCAATCATCATGAACGCCAAAAGAATGGAGCCACATAAAACCAGGACTGGGTCCTGTTCCTAGTAGGTACTATGGTTAGAAAGCTGCACCCTGCAAGCTGCTCAACACTCCCCAAATCTAAAATGCTAAGATGGGGTGGTTGAGTTTTACTGTGTGTCTGGTTTTATCTTACATCCTTTTTCCTTTAAAAACAATGCAAATTTTCTTTACAGAACTCCAAAAATTCCTACAATCACACAGTTAAGCCTACCAACGAAGAATTTCACCTAATAGCAAGAGTCAGTACCAAAGTACAAATCCATTAGTACCAAAGACAGAGTTGAGAAATGAAGCTTTCTTTTCATAAATGCTGTCAAATATAAGGTGTGGACTTGTCTAAGAGAAATTCTAGGACAAATGTAGGAGTAATTCTACTGTGCCCATCCCTTGTATTCTTGTATAGATGCCACTGATTCAAATGCATGTCAGTACTATGTACTGTATTAGGCATGAATAATCCACTCACAAAATTACTTTATATAAGACTCTAAAGAACAAGGAATAGTCACCATTGTGGCTTGAGTGAACAAGAACATGAAAGCAAATATGTGGTGGAATTCACGCATTCTTCTAAAAAAAAAAAAACCAGTTTAATATTTTAGTCTTTGTTTTATTTAAACACATGGGAAAGTAAAATACTTAGTTTATTATAGGTATAAAGAAATACACAGGTGATGTAATTTATAAATAAATTATTAATAAATAAATATGTTTTTAAATTATATCACTGCATGTTTATGCCATAAGACACCATGAAATAATTCTTTCCCTCTCTGGGATACACTTTGCAAATGCTATCCTATGGATCAATGTGGAGATTTTTACTACAGACAACAAAGATGGGGTTGCTGAAGCAGCAGTTACTGGTAATTTCTCACGTGTATGTGTGAAAAGACAAAATAAAACTGGCTCGGTGCATTTGTGTTCATTCATTGAGCTCTGGGAATTAATTGCTCTTCTACTGCTCAACACTGACACCGAGAAGCAGAAAACAAATACAAACAGGATATAAACATAAGAGATGAGCTCATTATTACATGTTTATCTCCACATGCATCTTTAACATGCAAAATTTCACACATGTGTACATTTCATACTTGTGTGTAATGCAAAGGCTAATTATAAATGCATCTGGTGAGTTTATTTTAATATATAGGATAAGGCAAAAAAAAAGCAGCAAAAGCCTTTTTTAAACAAGTATCACTAAAATATACTGCACGTTTCCCCTGTAGAGTATAATTCAAATCACCGACATCAGCAGCAGTGACAGTCTTCAGTTTACACTATGTGAAACAGCAGAGAAATGATCACTTAGCTTTTGTTTTGGTTCCAATTCATTTTTTTTCAAGAAGTGTAATTAAAAAGTGCATTAATGCCACCAATTATGGCCTCCAAGGGACCAGAAACCCCATGTTACTCCATGATGGAACACAACTGAGCTGCAAACATCCATTTACCATTATAATACTCATTAATCCTGCCAAAAACAACTCATTATGGGACTTCAAGGAAATCATCTCATAGACAAACACAGCACAGAATCTGTCAGCACGATCCTCACAGTGAAGTGGCAGAGATGACAACTTTGAATGCCATTCATCTATGAACTTAAAACTCTGATTTTTACCTAATTTTGAGTCATGACATGTTGTAAAATATCTGACTTAAATGATCCCCTTTTACATCAAAGTGTTAATAAATAAGTAACATAATTAGAACTGGAAAAATCTTCAGGGTCCCACTACCTGTTCTACCAGAAACAATGATACCTCATTGGAGAACAAACATAATACTAATTTTCTCATCACTGTAGTGAATAAAAATTGTCTGAAAACATTTGGTACATTTTGAGGCTGGGTCTAAAATAAGACATAAGCCTCTCGTTCTTTAATCTCTGTAAAAAACTCTATTCTTTTAATCAAGATACTCAAATGCTCTGTACAGTTTTTCTATTCCCAAATTCAGAAACATGGTGCACAATGTAGAAGCTATTGGTTTCTGGATGTAAATGTTATAAAGAAAAGGCCCTAAAATGCCTCCTGCAACAAAATTAATTTTCAGCTATCATAATTTGATGAGTAATTATTACCAAGATGAACAGCTATGAAAATTTATTTTAAAATGCATTATCAATCCTTATGTCTTAAACCAAAAACAAACCATTTTGTTTATTCTACAGAATTCTTTGCCAGAATAGAATTTATCAAAATAATAATCTTCTGAAATATGCTTAAATAAAACATTGACAAGTCAATTTTTAAAAGTATTTGTGTTTAATATCTTTATTGATGATTTGAGAAAAAGCGAAAAAGAAATTTATGGGAATTATTTTCTATACATGTATTTTATACAATTACTAAAAATCAAATTATATGCATCATTTGAATTCAACTAAGTCATCTTTTGAGATTCAAATCTGTTAATTTGAGTGTTTCAAGTACATGTATACCTTATAAAAAGATATAACCTTATACTCTTACAAAATTCCAACAGAAAATTTTGTTACAGTTGGCTTAATGAGTACCAAGATTAGGCTTATCCTGATTCTGAAATCATAAATTCTGAAAATTTATATGTGCAAAATAAAAGTTGAAGAGTATCATAAAGTACATAAAACAAAATTGAAATCTGCCTTTATTATTTTTCCATTGTTAGGTTAAGAAATTTAAATCTTGATAAAATGTATAAAACATAAATTACATGTATCCAAAATTTATGTGTGCAATTGTCAATTTTCTATAGTATGGAAACCTTTAGACTTTAAATTCTGGGAGACCTCTGCTTTATTTTCTACTGAGTGGTCAACTTTTGTCTTAAAGTTAACCTCTGAAAGAGAAGCAGCTGATTCTTTGATGAGATTACTCCCAAGAGACCGTGATACTGGCTGAGAATATATATGCTTGCTTTGCTTGGATTTCAAGTATGACTAGAAAGTGCTCAGCACTCTGCTACTTACAGGTGGTTCCAGATCTTGGGTGGTATAGCATAGGGTTATGATAAAAGTGATATTACAACTGACATTTTGACATTGTAAGAATTGTAAGAATGAATGGTTTTATATCTTGTATGAAAATAAAGATGGATCACGTATCATGTGAATATAGTTATATTTAGAGATTTTCTTTTGCAAGGTGTAAGAAGCTAATCTTAGGCAATTTTCTATGAAATAAATTATTAATAAATACAACCTAACAACTATTAAATGTCATTTATTATTTTGTAAATGTAATTTTCAGAAGTAAAATTTCTTGATTATTTACGGTTATGTATGTCCAAATCCCAAAGAAGCTAGAGAATATGAATGATAACAAAAGTCATACTTCATGTCCTCCATGTTATGTTTCAAAATTCAATATGTAGAATGGAACTATAATTTGAAAGTCAGGGTTCTGGGGATTAAAAGTTTGTGTGTGTGTGTGTGTGTGTGTGTGTGTGTGTGTGTGTGAACTATTCAAAGTAATAGGTGCTAAATAAGGGCCTTGCAAGCTTCTTTGGGGTTTGAAATCCATATAGCACAAGTAAAAATTTATTGCTGAATATTTCATGCCAGCACATTTATAAATTTATATTACTGGACCTTAATGTGTGCTTCTTATTAGCTGCTTTAGGAACAACACAAATAACTCCAACCAAAAAAATAGCATTGATGACATACAAATACACACACATGTACATGCGCACACAAACAGAGACACAAATACAGAAAGGGGGAAGAGAGGCGAGGGAGGGGGTAGAGAAAAGTAAAGAGGAAAGAGAGAACCACAAGGAGATAACAATAATGCATACCCAGAGGATACAAGAAAAGTTTTCTGTGCTTTTGTATACTGGTAGAAAACTTCTTTGGTTGAGAGCTGGCTTTTACAAGTTGTTGAATAGGCACATGTGGTTGACTGTCAGTGTAAAACTCACATAACAAATGCTGTTATTAGAGAGGTGGTTCAGAGTTACTTCACTAGTACTGTAAAGATCAAGCTAAGATTAATACATAATTTCATTTAAAAAAAAAGAAATCAGTCATTTTTAATATTTGGTTCTCTTATCCTAAAGTTTTACTCATTTCCATTTTTTCTTAACTACAGCTTTTATGATCATCAATAAAATTTCCACAAATATTCCAGCAATTATCAGTATTGTGGGAAATGTATTTAAAAATAGGTTAAAGAGCAATAATACGAGACACTAGGATTTATTTTGATAGTGACATAATCAATCTACTTAGATTGACATATATAAGTTAATACTTTTCACAATTTTATTACATAAGCAACATTTTTTCATGATTTAATCCAAGTGTTTCTAATCACATTTCTAATTTAACATGAATTGATATTTCCTTTTAATATTTTTACTCTACTAATTGCCTAATAATATGACATTCTTAGCTTGCAATAGAGATGAAGAGATGGCATCAAAAATCTAGAGCTCAAAATGTAAATAAACAGGTCAAAAAGAGAAGTGTGAAAGAAAGGTTGTAAAACATCACCTTCTGTTCAGCAAAGGCTTAGCTTATCAGAAAAAAATGATGAAAGTCATACTGCTGTCCTCTTGAACTGCCTTGGAATGTCAAGTCAAAATGCCTTCACTTTGGACAGTGTGTCCGTGCTCTAAAAAAATTAAAGGCATAACGTTATGATAAAGGAACCCTAGACATGGAATCTGGCCTTCGATTAATGGGTTGTATGAGGGAAAAGACCTGAACTTATCATAAAAAATAAACAAATTATTAATTTCAAACCGGGGTACGCTATCTGTGGATACAACATTTACACAAAAACTACAAGTCTTTTCTTTTTGTTTTTTTAAAGAATTGTTTATTTATTTTATATATATGAGTACACTGTAGCTGTCCTCAAACACACCAAAGGGGGCATCAGATCCCATTACAGATAATTTTGAGCCATCGTGTGCTTTCTGGGAATTGAACTCAGTACCTCTGGAAGAGCAGTCAGTGCTCTTAACTGCTGAGTCATCCCTCCAGCCCCTACAAATGTTTTCAAATTGAAAAAAGAGTAAATATTAGTAATTAACATGGCTTATCTAAATCCGTGAATGTTTGCCTATGGATGATGTCCAGCAAGAGAGTGGGTACTGTTGGTGTGAGGCCTCGGGTTTCACGTCTGCCATCATAGAACAAATGTAAGTAACTCTAAGAACTGTAAGTAATATTCAAATTTTAAGTGAATTTTAATATTGGGTAATTTATTTCTCCTGAATTATTTGTTTTCTTTATTTTTATGCCTCAGGCACATCCTAAGGATTTAATAAATGTTGGATTACAATGATGAAACACTATTAAAATATAGCAGGAAGTAAAATAGCATTTTAGAAAAGAAAGTACTTGTGGTGTGAGTAGTGACTCCTCTTCTAGTTAGTGATGTGACCTCTTTTGTCAGTGTATTCATGCTAAATGGGGATGGTTGCACTTTCTTCATTCAGTAAAAGATTTAGTATATTACACACACACACACACACACATACACATATAGTAAGAGCATGATATATGTGATCTAGTATTATAAGTACTTACTCTTTTCAAAGAAAGTAACAAACTAATAATAAATTCAGAATTATGTCAGATTAAAGATATTTTATAATAAGATAATAGCATTTATATAGCATTTATTATATTACAAAAGTAATGTTTCAGTATTAATTTTATTATTTATTAATGGTATTCTGTAACTCCACTAAACCAACAAATGATTATACTTGCAACTCAAAGGGCCAGTAATTTTCTGAAACTAAAAGAAATATCAATAAATATTTTGTAGAGATATTTGGAAATTAAACAGTAACAAATCCAGTTTGAAGGCACTGTAATTTGTTATATGACTATTCCTTATATTGGTATGTCTAAGCAAGAGCTAATGGAATCATATACTGTCTAAGAATCTTGTTTCCTAGGATTAAAAAGACACAGAAAGAATGTGGCCAGATGCTCTCAGAAGGTACACAAATCGTGGTTTCCCCACAAGCTACTGCACTAAGAAGACATTAGCTGTGAACAGACACACTGTGCACCAAGAAAATACAATGGAAACTGTGTGCCTTTTTTTTTTCAAATGTAATGTAATGATTTACCAGATTTATTGTCAATATATCTGAGTGTAGCCAAAATCACTAGTAGACTGAATCATTTCCTATTGAATTAGATTCCGAAGCAGGAGAGTTTAATACATTTCTTGTTTATTTCATTTATTTTATTTTATGTACATATGTCTCTACATCATAGGCATGTGGTGCTTGCTGAAGCCAGAAGAGAGTGTCGGATCTTCTCAGGCTGGAACTACACATGGTTGTCATCCACCATATATGTGCTGTGAATTGAATCCCAGTCCTCTGAAAAGGCAACCTTTGCCATCATCTATAATCTTGTAGGTGTCTTAGGGTCACTTTCATTCTCGATGTACATTTCATATAAAAGCTTACTCCAATGATTTTCAGTTATTCCCAATATACAAAACACTTTGAGAAGATCTTAGGCTTTCTACAAAATATCTTCATAATTAATAAAATATATGTACTTATTATAACTTCTAAGACATGACAGCTGAGATGAAGACTCAAAAAAGCTGAATATATGAAAACATCTTTAATGGTCTTTTATATGTGGAGTTAAAGTCATTGACTTTGTCTAAAACCTTTCAAATACTGGGTACTTAAGTTTCAAAGCAATTAGAAGCTGACAGCTTTAGAGATCTCAAAAAACCTTTTGTAAGTGAAATATGAAGCAGAGAAAAGTAACAGAAATATAGATGTGCTCACCAAAGTGAATGAAACATGTTATCAGAACAGTTGTAATATCTAATGCCAGATATTGATTACTATGAACATAATGAATTGTATGATCTATAAGATTATAATCTTGCTATTAATCTGCCTTTCAGGTCACAATCACATGTATTTCAGAAAGGTAAACCAAATAGCAAAAGTTCTTCAGTTGAATTCAAATTACTGAAGTCATATACAAACGAATACTTGCAATCATATCTTAAAACTGGATGTCTTAAAAATACCTGGTATCAGTCTACCTGATAGAAATATTACATTCCCTATGCTGATCAAATTTTTCAAATAAATGCATTATAATGTTCAGACTTTCCAAGATCCAAGCGCATTCATTATCTTCTCTGACAAGCACAGATTCTAGAAATAAATGTTAATGCTGAGAATATCCCCATTATGTTGTTACCAGAGGATCATTTCATTTACTACCTTGGATTCCCCTCAATATTAATATATTGTTGATTTAGATAAAGTATACATTACTACAGAGGCGAGAATATGTTTCATCATCAAGTTACAGTGGCAAGTGAATTATGAAACTGAGTGTGATGTTACAGATTTCATCTTCAGTGCAGTTTGGAACCTTTAGCAACAGTGCCTTCCCCTACCCAACCATGCCAGGTAGAGGGACATCTATCCCATTTCAAATGTTTTATAAAGATACCATTTATTGAGACTTCATGATTTTAAAAGTTGGTAATATTACAATATAGTGTTGTTTGTTCAACTGAATATTTTATATCTCCCAGTTCCTACAACAATGTTTGGCATTTGGCACTTGCTTAACACATTTGTATAGTTAACTAAAGAAATATTTTTCTCAGTGAAATATTTTCTGTTTCTTATCCTTTTTTTCTTCCTTTGTTCTCTCATTTTATGTATATTACATTTATTTAACTTCATCTTTGGTCTTCTCACCTTGTCTTTTCCACCTAAGTGCTCTTTAATCAATAGATGCATGTTTTATAGTTATTTTATGTTATGTTATGACAGTAAATAGTAAAATTTAATTTGGTCTGAAGCATCAAACCACATCTCTTTTTATTTCTCTAAGATTCTAATTTTCCTTATAAGCTTGTGCTCCTCAAATACATTCAAAACTTCATTACAGGATCCATGGAGTCTTTGACATGTAGCTCACTAATAGAGCCTTTTCCTATTGGTGATGTACAAGATCCTAAGCAAAATCCTCAGCATTCCCCAACACAGATATGCCGCATGTACACAGTCACATGCATACAAACATGTATTCAGGAACATACACACATGCATTGCATACACAGGCATACACATGTACACATATACAGAAACACACACACACATGTATGTACACAGCACATACATATGCATGCACATAAACATGCATACATGAACAGAGCACACACATGCACATAGGTACACAGGAAAACATCCATGCAAGTACATATGCATGGTCATACAGAGACATACATATGAATGCACATATACCACACACATGCCCACGTATACACAGGAACTCACATATGCATACACACAGGCACAGATACATGCATGCACATACACAGACATATACATGCCTGAACATAGAGAGGCACACATAAATATATTACTGATGATTACATATAGCTTGTTTTCTCTTCTAACGATTGAACATTATGCTGAGAACATAATGGAGGTTCAGTATATGCAGTCTAAAAATGGGACAGGTAGAATTGAAAAGGGAGGCATGTTAATGAGACTCATCAGTCTAGAGTCCTTTGAACACTTTTCTGATGTTGCTGTTGATCTTCAAATAGTTCTTATAATGTAGTGAGACAAATCACCAGTGCTGGTAGAGATCTCATTACTTGGATTTCAAACAACTTAAAAAAAAACAAATTAGAATAAAAGCAATATTAATTTAACTTCTTAGAATTTTATCATCAAGTGCAATGTATGTGATTAACTAAAATTGGCATATAATTATGACCAGAAGCATTATTCCTATAAATTTTTCTAGTCCTAGTTAATAAAACTTTAACAATTGCCACACAACTAATTTTGCCCTTAACAATTGGTAAAATTTTAGTCCATCATTTCCCACCAACGTTACAGAGCTTTCTCCTCTTTGTGAATCACTAAATATCTGAGACTTTTCAACACTACAGCAGCATACAAGTCTCATCCCACTGGCATGGCTTTCAGCACTTGTGATCTCTCACCTCAAGTGAAGACAGACAGAGAGATAAATTGTTATGAATGTATGATAAGGTCAACTAGTACAAATAAAATTTTACTTCTGCTACCTACCATTAAAACATGCAAACTGCAGT
>JANHMN010000004.1:112189477-112239477 GCA_030674055.1 Rhabdomys pumilio | reverse complement strand
GAAACATGATCAGAAGGGTCATTTAATACATGAAAACACACAGCTGTTATGGTGTGAGATTTCACTTCAGTCATCTATCAAGTCTCTTTTTTTATTCTGTACCAGTAGCTGGTAAACTGTGACACAGGACTCCTGAGAAGGAGCTGGGGAAACACACATTGCAAGATGTCACCACTGAGTTTTTAATGCCTAGGTCTGTGCTTAGGTTGAATAGCTTTCAGTGATAACCATTTTTTTCAGGTGATAGCAGTCCTGTGTAGATAAATAAAGGAATTAAATCTCATAAATGTTTCAAGAACTACTGTTCCACACCCTAATGCCTCTCAGAGAAAAAATAAATAAACAAAAGAAAGCAGGCCTGCTTCATTCACACTTTATTAAACACACTCCCTAGCCACACAGTGTCTTAACATAAGCCCTGGCTCTGCTATCAACAAAGAACATTTCCCTCTTTTTGATTCAGGATCATACTTTAAAAATAAAGCTAGTATGTTTCTACCTCAAAGGGTTACTTAAATGATTTCAATAATCAGCATATATAAAATGCTTTGAGTAATAAGCAGTCAACAAATATTAACTATTATTTTGCTGGCAAAGCAAATTGTTTAAGGTTCATGAACACTAAAATGAGAAACAAAACAACAAACAATGAAACCCATGGGCATTGGTACATAGGTATTATTTTATGTCTTAAAGAATACACAAATATAGATGCATAAAAGTTTCTAAAACTAGATTTAAATTAAAGAATTTAAATTTAAATTAAAGAATCTACTGTTATAATTGCATGTATCAAAGTGACTAGAATTTTCAAGCTAAGTTTTGTAAAGAAACAATATATTTCAAGTAGGTGATTTTTATATCGATCTTCCATAAATCTTAATAGCATAACACAGCAGTAAATCATAAGCCAGTGAAAGGATTTCTGAAGTGAGTTGAGATAATAAGTCTGAGACATTTTGCTTTAAGATGATTTAGCTTCTATAGGCTCAAACACAAAACATTTAGATGAATGGACAGTGACTATGTGTTTTAGGCTCTGAATGAAATAGTGCACTTGTCTGTCAGATGGGGAGCAGAAAACATGTGATTCTAGTTTATTGATCACTGAGGTTTTTATTCAGTGATGGTGTTGGATATAACAAAAGGAACATGAGAAATTAAACATTTTACTTCTGTAAAATATTTGAGGATGAGATTCTTTTATAAAGAAAAAAACTTATTTTTTTTAATACAACACAGCTGGGATTGTATTAAAACTTATTTTTTTTAATACAACACAGCTTATAACACAACTGACAATTCTGGGTATAAGATATAGCATTGGAAAGAAGCTACAGTGATGTAGTACACATGGCTTTCATCTTAGAGGAAACCCTGTTCAGCAGGATGACCAACTATCAGCAAGGAAAGCAACAGCAATTTAACCTGGGAATATTAAGAGACATAGACAATTGGTTTTTTTGGTTGTTGTTGTTAATCTTAAAACATTAAGAATAAGGCCATTCTATTTTGCTAGTATTGGTGAGTATAGCATTTTCTTATAATGTCATAAGGCAAATCTCAGGCACATCTCTCTAGTAACTGATCAAATTCTCAAATTCTCACCACCCATCTACTCAAAGCAACAAACAATTCACTACATTGTTAGTAGTCTGACATCTGTTGAAAACTCTCCCTGTTCAGTTCTGTATACATTCTCAAACTAGGAGAATTTTAACATTCAAAATAAATTACAGTTTTTTTAATATAATAAACCTGAAATCTATAAATAAGAACTGAAAATT
The DNA here is from genome assembly GCA_030674055.1 of Rhabdomys pumilio. Classification (NCBI taxonomy): domain Eukaryota; kingdom Metazoa; phylum Chordata; class Mammalia; order Rodentia; family Muridae; genus Rhabdomys; species Rhabdomys pumilio. The sequence continues at coordinate 112,237,690 of JANHMN010000004.1, read as the reverse complement.
AAAGGATGCATGTAGCTACATGAAATTCAAATTAAATCCTGCTTTATAGAATATAATTTCCAAAATTGTTACTCTGTTTTTGGATTAAATCACTACCAAACCGGTCTCAGGAAGTAAATGGGTTATGGATTGCTTACTTAGTTCTCTGAGGAAACCTAGGGTCAGTTTTATATTATAATACTTTAATATTTGTACTGCTTTTTATAGGCATCATATTCATAGGTATATATAGAATCTAAAACTCTGATATGTCCCTGGGTAGGAATGGATGTTCTAAGGGCTTTTATATGCTTCCTGTTGCTAAGGTAACCACATCCTTGATATCCATGTGTTCAACATGTCATTCTCATTTTATGTCTGCCTCTCAGAGATCCAGCTCTGGTGCATGGCATCAAAAAACCACAAGAAATAAAAACAGGACAAAACAGCAGGGGGCTATTCCTACTCTGAAACATTTGTCTCTAAATTGTTTCAATGTGGTGTTATGATTATAATTTTCTGAAACAAAGTTGTACAAAATTAATGCTAAATGAAAACCTAAGATATCAGGGTCTTCTATAGAAAAGTACTAAACCTTATCAGAAAATAGAAGAATCAAGTTTGTAAATGATGAACAGCACTCAAACATGAAGCAAACACAAAGAGGTATTGAACCAATGTATACAATGCTTAACAAATAGTCAGAAAAAGGATATATTTTAACTTTAAATAAACATATCATGAATGCCTCAATACTGATGTTGAATGACTATGGCTAAGATCAACATAAGAAACATCTTAGAGAATACAAATTATTCTTATGTGAAAATATAAACTGATGTATTAGTTAACAATTAAAAGCACACAATGTTCTATGTTGTGGTTCTTTTTTGAAAATGAAATATATTTAACTTAATAAAACAGCATATTTTGTCATTTAATATCTTTCATTTATATAATATACTGAACAACTGATATTTTTGCATGTATCTGTCAATTAAAACAACTGACATTCAGTATTGTATCTTATATGGATTTATTGGCAAGAAATAGTTTGCAACAGGTGACAGAGGTGATTGATTGATCAAGAAAATATATCCCATGAATTTCAATCTAGGCTGAAATAACGGAGTAAAACTGTAAGATTCATCTCTGTCTAAAAATAAAAAGTCCTTAGTATGCAGCATAAATAGTAAATAAATAGTAAATAAATAGAGCCCATTTCTGCTCACCACAAACTGACAGCAGGGCTCCTTGTTGAAAACCACATCAACACAAATCATTAAAGATGTAGATGTAGCCCCACCCTACACCCTACCCTCATCCAGAGACTGCTTGACTCCTAGAAATTCTGACACCCCCAGACTGACTCCCACCACTACCACAATACCTGTCCTAACTGGGGCAGCCCCTCCCTCAGGGTAAAGAGGAAAAAGGACCTACTAGAGGCATCTGCACACAGGAACAGATCCTGTGCTCAACCTCTCTCATTCTACCCACAACCAGAGACAACTTGACCCTCAGGAGGTCTAGCACAGATCAGGCTCCCATACCCAAAGACAGCTTGAACCGAGGAGGCCCAACAAAACCAAGCTCACAGGAGGGACAGGCTCCAATCAGAGAGAGCAAGGACAGTTAACACCAGAGATAAGCGGATGGATAGAGATTAAGCTCAAGAATATAAGCAACAGAAGCCAATGCTACTTCGCAACATCAGAACACTGTTCTCCCACTACAGCAAGCCCTCCATACCCTAACAGACGCAAAAGGCAAGATTCTGATCTAAACTCCTACTTCATGAAAATGATAGAGAATTTTAAGGAGGACCTAACTCCCTTAAAGAAATATAGAAGAACACAAATAAACAAGTAGAAGCAACTAAAAACATAAATCCCTTAAAAAATACAGGAAAACATAATCAAACAGGTGAAGTAATTGAAGAAAGCCATCCAGGATCTAAAAATGAAAAAAAAAAAAAAAAACCAATAAAGGAAACACAAAGGGAGACAACCCTGGAGATGGAAAACCTTGGAAAACCTAGAAAAGAGAACAGGAGTCGCAGATGCAAGCGTCACCAACAGAATGAAAAAAAATAGAAGAGAGAATCTTAGGTATATAAAGAAAAAGTACAAAAAGCTCCTAACCAAAAACATACAAAAAATTCAGGAAACAGTGAAAAGACCAAACGGAAAATAATATAGATAGAAGAAAGCAAACATTCCCAACTCATAGGACCAGTAAACATTTTCAACAAAATTATATGAGATAACTTTCATAACCTAAAAAAGAGATGCCCATAAATATAAAAGAAGCTTTTATGCCAAATAGATTAGACCAGAAATTCCTCCCATTATATAATTATCAACACACCAAATTCACAGAAGAAAGAATATTAACAGCAGTAGGAGAGAAAGGCCAAGTAACATATAAAGGCAGACCTATCAGAATTATACCAAACTTCTCAACAGAGACTCTAAAGTACATAAGATCTTGGACAGATGTCATACAGACACTAAGAGAGCAAAAAGGCCAGCCTAGGCTACTATACCCAGTAAAACTCTCAATTACCATAGATGGAGAAAACAAGATATTCCATGAAAAACAACATTTTAACAATACCTTTCCACTAAACTACTCATACAGAGAGAGGATAATAGAAGGAAAACCCCAGTACAAGGAGGGAAATTACACCCAAGAAAAAGCAAGAAATTAATTTTCTCAGAACAAACCAGAAAGAACTATGCAAACATAATTCCACCTCTAACAACAACAAAAACAAAAAACAGGATGCAACAATCATTGGTCCTTAATGTCTCTCAACATCAATAGACTCAATTCCCCAATAAAAAACATGGGCTAACAAACTAGATACATAAATAGGACCCAGAATTTTGGTGCATGCAGGAATATCTCAGTGACAAACACAAACACTATTTCAGTATAAAAGGTTGAAAGAAAATTTCCCAAGCAAATGGTTCCAAGAAATAAACTGGAGTAGTTGTTCTAATATCAAATAAAATAGACTTCCAACCAAGAATTATCAAAAAAGAAGGGGAATGACACTTCATAATCATCAAAGGAAAAATCTATCAAGATGAATTCTTAATTCTGAACATATATGCCCCAATATGCAAGGACACCCATGTTTGTAAAAGAAATATTGCTAAGACTCAAAGCACACATTGAAACTATATTGAAATAATAGTGGGAGACTTCAATACCCCATTCGCACCAATGGACAGATCATGGAAACAGTAGCTAAACAGAAACACAGTAAAACTAACAGAAGTTATGAATGTATTTAACAGATATGTACAGAACATTTCACCCTAAAACAAAAGAACATACCTTCTTCTAAGCACATCATAGTACCTGCTCCAAAATCGATCATATAATTGGTCACAAATCCGATCTCAACAGCTACAAGAAGATTGAACTAATTCAATGCATTTTATCAGATGACATGGATTAAGGCTGGTCTCCAATAACAACACAAACAACAAAAACCCACATACATGTAGAAGGTGAACAACTCTCTACTCAATGATAAATTGGTCAGGACAAAAGAAAGACAGAAATTAAAGACTTCTTAAAATTTAACGAAAATAATGGCACATCATAGCAAAACTTATGGGAGACAATAAAAGCAGTGCAAAGGGAAAATTCATAGCTCTGAGTGCCTTCATAAGGAAACTGAAGAGAGCATACATTAGCAGCTTAACAGCGTATCTAGCACATTTGCTCCAGAACAAAAAGAAGCAAATACACCCAAGAGGAGTTGATAGCAGGAAATAATCAAACTCAGAGTTAAAATCAATGAAGTAGAAACAAAGTGAACTATGCAAAGAATCAGCAAAATCAGGAGCTAGTTCTTTGGGAAAATCAACATAATAGATAAACTAACTATAGTGCATAGAGACTGTATCCAAATTAACAGAATCAGAAATGGAAAAGGACACATAACAACAGAAACTGGGGAAATTCAAAAACTATCAGATACTACTGAAAAATCCTATACTCAACAAAACTGAAAAATCTAGATGAAATTGATGGTTTTCTAGATAGATACTAGGCACCAAAGTTAAATCAGGATCAGATAAAATATCTAAACAATCCCAAAACCTCTAATGAAATAGAAGCATTTACTAAAGGTCCCACCCAGGACCAGATGGCTGTAGTGCAGAATTCTATCACACCTTCAAAGAAGACCTAATACCAATACTTCTCAAACAATTCCAAAAAATAGAAACAGAAGAAACACTACCTAAAGACATTCTATAAAGCCATAGTTATGCTTTTACCTAAACCACACAAAGACACAACAGAGAAAGAGAACTTCAAGTCAATTTCCCTTATGAATACCAATGCAAAAATACTCAGTAAATTCTTGCAAACCAAATGGAAGAACACATAAAAATGATCATTCATCATGATCAAGTAGGCTTCTTTCCAGGAATGCAGGGATGGTTTGATATAAGGAAATCCATCAACATAATCCACTATATAAACAAACTGAAAGAAAGAACCCTCATTATCATTTCATTAGATGCTGAAAAAGCCTTAGACAAAATATAACACCCCTTCACGTTAAAAGTATTAGAAAAATCAGGAATTCAAGGTACATATATAAATATAATCAAAGCAATGTATAGCAAACCAATAGCCAATGTAGGATTTCAGGTCTCAGTACCAACTTAAAATTGAAAGAATCTTACTGTCCCAGGACACATCCTGGGAGGGGCACATTCCTTAGTCAGAGGACACTTGCTGGATTAACATTCAGAGGAAGAAGAGAGAGGCTGATTAACATTCTTTAGACCACAGGGGAGGGAACCCATCTGAGGGTGAGGAAGGCCCAGAGCACATTCCAGGAGAGGGGCCCAGGAAAGGAGGTGGTCAGGAAGCTGGGCCCTTAAACTGGTAAACCTGGGCAAACACTCATTGTCATAAAAATAATGTGTGGATCTGAGTCAACTAGAGGCCAGACTTGGGAAGGTCAGCCTTTGTGGTTGTCCTCATGAACTCTGTATAAATTCTGCTCCTAGCTTTGGCTCCAGGTTCCTCTTGCCTGAGTGCAAGGGAACCCCAGGGCACTGGTTATTATCATTAAACCTCATGTTTTTGCAGTGAATCCCCTGTCTGTGAATGTTTCTACAGGAGTGCATCCCCCAGTTTTGGATCTTTGGGTACAACACCAACATCAAATTAGAGAGATACTTGAAGCAACCCAACTAACATCATGTCTAAGACAAGGATGTACACTCTCTCACTGTGTATTCAATATAGTATTCAAAGTTCTAGCCAGATCAATTAGACAAGAGGAGGTCAGGAGAATACAAATTGGAAAGGAAAAAGTCAAGATATCACTATTTGTGGGTGATATAACAGTATATGTTAGTGACCTCAAAAATTCCACAAGAGAAATTCTACAGCTAATAAAAAACTTCAGCAAAGTGGCTGGTTATAAAATTAACTCAAACAAATCAGTAGCCTTCCTCTACACAAAAGGTAAAACTGGTTGAGAAAAAACTTAGGGAAACAACACTGTTCACAATACTCACAAATAATATAAAATATCTTGGTGTGACTTTAACCAAAACACCATGTTTACCACTCTACATGGTGTTTTGGTTACTCTGAAATATGTGCTTATTTATATGCGTTTTACAGTGATGTTACCAATGTCTGCAAATAAACTCGGAATATTTTGAAGATAATATAAAGCATATGGACCAACTGATAGAAAACTGATGACTAAAATATTAACTTTTTGATGCACAAAAATGATACAATTTTCTACTTTCTGCAATTTTGTGGGGGCCATGTCATTAATGATGTGATACTATCAGAATAATTTAAAGTTTTTTTAATCATCAAAATCTTGTAAATTTGTTAGTCACTAATATTTTCCAAATTTCATTTCATTTACAACTCATTAAATTATGAAATTTATTGTGATAAATGATATAGAAACATAGAATAGTACCTTAGACATTGTGAAGTTTCCCTAAATAAATCATCTCATTTTATTTTCTTTAACTAAATCAAACTAATGACAATGAAGAATGCTAGTATTTCATTGCCAGAAATAGGAATTTTGTAGCAGAAGAAAAGAGCAAGGGGTATTTAAATAACTTAACTCCATGAATAAATAGTTTAACAAAAATGATGCAAAATGTAATGGGAAAACAAATACTACATAACTTGAGGTAACTGCATTGTACTTTAAAAAGGCCAAAAATTATGCTGATAGAGTTTTAGAAATGAGTGAATGCAACATAGTACAACTTGACATGCTTTGTGAATTCTAGTAAAAAAAGTTTAATATCCCATTTGCCTTTTAGTTATTACTTCTGTCAACATAAATCTAAACACAATAATTTTCTGGCTATACTTAAGTCTTCCAAATGTTGACATTTATTAATATTGTTTCCAATCCCTCTCATCAAGCAGAATCATGAAATAGTTATATAAAAAATAAGTATTGCTTACAGTCACGTCGATGACTTCCAATATTTCTGCACTTCACAGTGAATTGCTTGTTCACCTGAGTGTTTAACAGTGTCAGTGTGCTCAACATTATCATATTTAATTGAATAGTTCAACAAGATAATATGCCAGGGCACACATCATCCTGTGAAATCATTCACCACATTAGGCTCACGATACATAAGGTAACATTTAACTGTATCACAAGGGACTTAGAGGAACTCACACAAACAGTAGGGAAGAAAGGGAGACACCAAAACTGAGATGAAAGAACTAGGCAAAGAAAGGAAAGTTGGATGGGCATATGAGAAGCCATTTCTGAATTTGATAGCTCCAGTTTTTGTTTGTTTTTGTTTTATTGATTTTAGGTAAACTTTATTTTTTATATTTTTATTTTTAAGTGTCTCCTTGTAAATTTACTTTGTATAGTGGACAAAAATTATCCTCATGGTTCTAACTTAAATGTTTTAGAAAAACATGTAGAAAGCCTTCATTAAGTGAAATGCTAAATAGGTACTAGATTTACCAAAATTAATGAGAATTCTTTATTATTATTCTTTTTTAGGTTTTCAGATTAAACTAATGATTTTGTCTTTAAAGATTTTTGTAGATAGTAATCTTGGCACAGAGTTGTAAACCAGATGGTCCTTGAGAGTTAAGTACAGATATGTGTAGGCTCTGTATTTTCAGTATACTCTCTGATTGATTATGAATTTTACTCAGTTGATTTAGATGGTATTGTTTTCCAGTGTCCTTTGTCTTCTTTGGTTCCCCTACTCCTTCTGCCTCTTCTTCTGAAAGTTTCTTGAGATCCAAGGAAAGACATTTGATAAAGATATCTCATTTAAAACTGTGTGTCCCAGGGTCTCACTTTCTGTGAAATAGGTAGCTATATGTCCTATTTGTTCTCATGAATGCCATATTTTTCTTTCTGAGTCTGGGATACCTCGCTCAGGAAATTTTTTTGTTGTTTTTGTCTTTGTTTCATCTGTTTGCATGAAAATTTCATGATCTCTTTTTTTTTAAGAGCTGAGGATGATGGGACTGGCGGTGGTGGTGGTGTATGCCTTTATTCCCAGCAATTGAGATAAAGAGGCAGGCAGATCTCTAAGTCTGAGTTCCAAGACAGCCAAAGCTACACAAAAAAACCTGCCACAAAAAAACAAAAGATAGATAGATAGATGATAGATAGATAGATAGATAGATAGATAGATAGAACTCTGTTCCAGTATATAAACTTACCATATTTTCTTTATCAATTCCTCCACTGAGAGACATCTAGATTGTTTCTAGCTATTATGAATAAATTAGCAATGATCATGTTTGAACAAGTGTCCTTGTGATATACGTATATGAGTGCTATAACTGTATCTTGAGATAAATTTATTTATATCTGTCTGAGAAACTGCCATATTGATTTCCACAGTGGCCATAAATGTTTGCATTTCCACAGACAATGCAAGTGTTCTGCTTGCTCTACATTAGTGACACCAGTTGGTAGACCTCATTTTTCCATAAGGCTCTGAAAGCCAACATTGACAACCTTCAGGAGAGTTCCAAGGAGTCTCTCAGTGGTCTTCTCACAAACAAACACTGCCAAAAAGAAGATTCCAAAGAACATTTAAATCCAAATGAAGGTTTCAAAGTAACATAGATTTTAATTATATATATATATATATATATATATATATATATATATATATATATATATATGTATATATGTATATATATGTATATATATATGTGTGTGCATGTGTGTGTGTGTGTGTGTGTGTGTGTGTGTTTTCTCCTAGTCTCCTTTAGAAATTCTTAAAATATATGTTAGAAAAATTACTCCTTTTCAACTATTAAAATTATTAAGAAAAACTAGGGGTCACAGTTTTTACATGTATATGCAACACTTGAAATGTCCAATTGAAAAAATCATGAGTTAAGAAACCAGTTCAAGATACACAGAAAAACTGTGTCTCCAGAAACTAACAAGAGCAGAAGACATTTGCTCAAGATAAAGAGTTGTCTCAGTGGCTAAAAGTCCTTGTGGGTCTTACAGAGTGCCTTTACAGCATACATGGTTGCTCACAACCATCTGATACTCAAGCTCCAGGGGATCTCATCCCCTATTCTGACTCCCACAGGCATCAGGCATACACATAGTATACAAACATATAATGAAGCAAAATATTCATGCACATAAAATAAAGCTTAAAACATTGAAAAGACAAATATATTCTCAGCTATTCTGATCATTTTGTTTAGGTTGATCAAGAATAATATTTAAATATTTTCAGATCTGTTAACTTTAATTGGACTCTATACCATAATAACAGTTCCTGTAACGCGCGTGGTATCCCTGCCCGCAGGAACTCACACGAACACGTGGTGAATCCTTTCGTGGTGATTTTATTCTTTTAACCTGAGTGGGGGAGACAGAAAGAGTAAGATAGAGGAAGAACCGAAGTACAGAGAAGGTTACCCGAAAGAGAGACCGCCGCATGGCGCGTCCCGTTTTTATAGCCCGTGGGCGTGGTCAATCATGGTTGGCTGTTCACTCAAATTCCCAGGTTCCTTTGCGATATACATGCGCAGTTCAATGGCGTGACGCCGGGAAGCAGGCGTGCCCTAAGACCCTGTGCCCACAGCGATTACGTTCGGCAAGGACCGCCCTCTACAAGTTCCTATATCTAGACCCTGGAAATCAGCTGAGGTTCTCCTTTTAATCATTCCCCAGGTGGCTTAATATTAGTACAGACTGAGAAATATCATAGACCTGATAATATTCAAATTACATTTCAGCCATTTCAATGGTTGAATGCATATCTTAGATACATTATTGAACTTGGTATGTTAAAACTTTATTTCCCAGGAAAAAAAACAATAACAATGCTTCACAAGAAATGGAGAAGATCCTGAGGGAAAGGAAGTCCAGTGACAGGCCCAAATTGGGATCCAGCTCAAGAGGAGGCCCCAAGGCCTGACACTATTACTGATACTGAGGTGTGCTTACAAACAGGAGTATAGCATGACGGCCCTCTGAAAAGTCCAAAAAGCAGCAGTCAGATGCAGATATTTACACCCAACCAATGGACAGAAGCTGGTTAGGCCTGTGGTTGAATTAGGGAAAGGCTGAAAGAAGCTGAGGAGCAGGGCAACCCTATAGAAAGGCCAGAAGTCTCAACTAACCTGCACCCCTGAGATCTCTTAAACACTGGACCACCAAAAACACAGCATACACCAGTTAATATGAGGCCTCCATCATATATACAGCAGAGGACTGCTGAATCTGGGTTCAGTCAGAGAAGATGCACCTAACTGTCAAGAGACTGGAGGCCTCAGGAAGAGGTGAGGTCTAGTGGGGTTAAGGGTGTTGGGGTGGATACAACCTCTTGGAGATGGGTAGGAAGGAGATATGGGATGAGGAACAGTCAGAGGGCAGACCTGAGGAAGACAAAAACTGGACAGAAAAAAAAAAGATTAAAAAATAAGTTAAAAATAAAAGCAAACACACTCTGCTAAGCTATAGATGCATATGTATTATGATTCATATCATAAAAGAGTATCAAAATTTGTACCACTAGAGAACATGAAAATAAAACCACTTATAAAGGGGAAATAGCTACTTGGGTATCGACTTAAAAATGTGATTACAATTTTTGGAAATAACTGTCTTATACTTAACAAAACATGTTTAATATATCTAATATTATAAGTATAACCATATATTTATTCTAGATCAAAAATGGAGGATAATGCTCAATAACAGAAACTTAAAAAATATGTGCATAAAATATATAGTAACATAATACGTTATACATGAGGTTATGCTACTCACATTTTCTATTTTAAATTCAAGGTCATCCCCCAAAAGCCTGTCATTCTGTCATTATGTCATTCTGACAAGAATGCATTTTTTACCCATCATGGAATATGCATTTTCAAAAGCAATGCACTTCTGTTTTAGATTGATATGCTCTGTGAAGAATTTTACCTATCCTTGGCTTGCCAGCCTGTTAATTTAATAACTTTATCTGGGGGTTCATTTTCAGGTTCAAGCCATGTACTCCAGCAGCCAACATGTTGATGTTGTTAAAGACAAGCTTTAACACAACGAGCAAGAATTAATGTATTCCAAGGACAAAAAGGGCTAGCGTGATCAAGCTATATATGTCATTCTTGAAGCTGGGCCAAAATAAAAATACTGAACTCAGGTCATGGGTAATTTTATCAGCAGTATTTACCACATCAGTGCTCAGCAGAGCGGCATTCTTTAAATTCATAAACTCACTATACAAAGTTAAAACATCTAGAGAGGTGTTAGAATTATGTCAAATACACTGCAAGTGTCTTTAAACTTTTTTCTAATTATAATGACTACCACTGTAAATTTTAGAACTAACATGAATCCAATGATATTTGGCATGATGCTCATGATAGCTCCTTACTCTTAAACTGTGAACCTCTTTCCAATAATTTCAATAGGATAAAAAGCATCAATCTGTTGTTCCAAATGCCTATCTAAATCCTCTTGTATATTCAAAACATTGTAACAGTGATCATGGGAATGCTGACAGAACTTTTTTTATTGTCTTGCTTATTCATTGACTATTTATATTTATTGTCTTGCTTGTTCCTTGACTATTTGCATCTATTGTATTGCTAGTTCCTCAACCTAGAACTGACCTTAATACTTGCATGTGATTAAAAGGGTATAAAAGCGAAAAGGAGGAGAAGATATGGAATAGGGATGTTTTTAGGGAAGGGAAATGGGGAAAAGGGGATGGCATCTGAAATGTAATAAAATAAAATATCTAATAAATCAATCAATCAATAAATAAATTCAAGGTTAGCTGCTAGATGAAGTGCCACAGGCTGTCAACAGCTGCTGAGAGAAGCAGAATCCGTTTTCTCCAGTGATGAATCAACTAATGATGTTTCATCCAACCCCAAGTAGTCAGTAATAAATATATACATATATATATATATATATATATATATATATATATATATATATGTATGTGTGTGTGTATATATATATATATATATATATTTACATATGAGCAACACACACACAAACACACATACACATATATATATATTAAGTAAAGAAGAGTTCATGAATTTGAGAAAGAGTGGGATGAACAGAAAATTTGAATAAAGGAGATGGAGTTGTGGAAATAATGTAACTACAGTACTCACTATATGGTAATGCATAAAATTTTCAGAAAAAATAAAAAGTCTCACAGAAGTTTTAAAATAAAATCTCTTTAGAATAGATAAATAGTAGATAAGGTGTTGAGTTGATAATAAACATGTAATTTTTTGATATTTTATTACAGTATAATGTGCAACTCTACGTCAAATATTCTATGGAATGTACCTTATATTAAAGAGAAATTTTCTCCCTTGCAATAGGAAAATTACAGAAAATGCATGGCTTTTAAAAGTCATTGAAGCACTTAAATATTACATAAAATACTTGATAAATTGTTAGCATATGTAAATTGTGGAAATAGTCATTCTAAAATAATCTTAGTACTGGATTGTCTGTTTGTGGGCCTTTAAAATATATTGATAAAATATATTAAATAATTAAACCTAGGTGAAATGAACATGAGCCATGATTAACTTTGTTATTCATAAAAAATAAAAATAATGCAACATTTTCTCAATATTTCAACCGTAACAATTATTTCACCACTTTTAAACCAAAGAATGAGTATATAATATTCTTTAAAGGATATGTAAAATTGCCATATTATAAAATCAAATAATACTAACTGTTCAAATTTGTAAAGCTTAAGGGAGTGATACAGACCTCAAACACTGTAATTTCAACTTTTCATAAAGTCTTGAATGTGAGACACTTGATTGAAAGTGTTAAAATCAGATTGTACAATAAAAGTTCCATTTTCTTTGACCATGTGCTCCTGTTTTAGTCCATTTCATCACAAGTGGTTTTGCTGCATTCTAAAATAATCAAGAAAATACTTGATGTCACAATGAGTAGTTTGCTTACAAAATTAAATTATTTATTCAAACATTAAACCAGTCTATTATCAATGAACTGAAGATTCAACAATAATAAACAGAACAGGCTTGGTGACCTTTTCTGTGATTATATCATATAAATAAATGTATCTAATTGATAAACATTTAATAACATGTGAACAAATTAAATATAATACCGTGTTAAAAAGTAATACCATATAAATAAAATACATAAGTGAAAGGAAACTTCTAGTTTAAAATATAAATAAAATCAACAGAACTAAAAAGCTTTTTAATATGTATGAAACACGTGACAGTGAGTCACATTGAATAGGATGTTAGGAATACAGATATATTACTTCAAAGAAGTATCTAAGATTACATAAAGCATGGTAAGGAAGTTTCTTAAAGTAGTGTACTGCATTATGCTACTTAAGAGGTCTCTGAGCATTTCAATAAACATGGACTTTATCAAAGAAGAAGAAAAATGTTTCGACAGTCATTGTCATTGTTAAAACTTAAATGTATTGGCTGAGGCAACCCGTGCTTGGATAGCACAAGGGTAAGAAATTGAGCATCAATTTTCTCTTTAGGATAGCTCATAACAGCCATAAATTAGGAGATAACAGGAATTTATCCTCAGATTTTTCCTCATATTTTGAATAGTGTCTAAGTTGCTTGTTACAAGCTCCTCCACTACCTATCCAAGGACATATGAAAAGTTGCACTGTATCTGAGCTGAAAGAAAGCAGGGGGAGGGGGGAGGTGAGGGGGCAGGGGGAAGAGGAGGGACAAAGACATAGCGAGAGACAGAGACTCAGAGACAAAGAGACTGAGAGACTTTTCTGTTAATTTGAAAATGATTCAAACACATTACTGTCATTTTGTCTACCAGACCAAGCCTACTGGTTAATAAACAACTTGTAGAAAGCCAGTGACATCTCTATTGTGCTGTAGAAGTCCTTATACTCAGATAGAGACCATGTTTACACAATCTGCCTTACAACTTCAGACCTCCAATATTCAATTTCAATTTAGCTCCTTCTGTAAATACAAAATCAAAATCTCATTATTGAATTATTGAAAATGTTGAATGTATAATAATTTTAAATAGTATTTTTTGTGTTAACAATTTTTATAGAATGTGCTCCATAGAGGTCTGGAACTCGAAACATGGCAGCCTTTGCTGATCTGAAATATCGTTTTCCCAATTATTGTGCGGACTCTCAAAAATACAAACAAGTAAATGGTAAAACATCATGGGATTGTATAAAAACATAATAATAACTCATAAATCAATTATACCATATTCTATTACAGAATTTAATTTTGAAGAACAGGACTGTGTCCTTTGGGTGACAATCTTGATGTGAAATGCATCATGCAACCTCTTGAACATAAAGTTAATGTCCAATAAGAATGGTGATTCTAAGCCCAGGAGTGAGCTTCTTTATACTTATAGTCTCTTATTTGTGTTTCTCCATGTGATATGAACCTTGGCTTTAGAACTAATGTATTTCTGCATCAAAACTGCAGATGACTCTTAGGTTTATTGCAAGTCTCCATGTATCTCATGATGAATTTCTGTGCAACACATAACAATCTATATATGTCTAGTCTTGGATGTCACCCAACATTTTAAAGCAAAATGTAGATAAGAGTAAATTGTTACTCATAGGATCTCGTTAACATTGGTCTTTATGTTCCTCTCTGTTTCTTCCATCTAGCAGTTAGTGCATGGTTTGTGATGTCCCATGGCTCAAGTCACTGAACTGGTTTTAGATTCTGAACTATGTTGATGTCCATATTAATCAGGATGCAAATTCATCTTATTATCATCCTAGAAAACTTTCTAGAATATATCTCACTGACCCCCAAGGAACAGAAGCATTCTTAGGTGTGCCATCCTTATTTCTTGCTAGGATTACCAAAATTCCTTATATTCTGCCCCACCTGTCATGTTTATTCTTAGCTGCTTGCATGGGTGCAGACTTGCCGAATGTCTGACGGCATAGGAAAACCAGAGTATCTGATCACATTGCCTTAGCACAGACACAATTCTGCTTACGTCTAAGAAAGCAGTAGACGGTGTTGAAAGTCTTTATTCCCTACAAACATGATCAGCTCTCAGACTACAGTCAAGTGATCTTTTCTCACTAATTGCTGTTTTTCTTTAGAAAAAATGGCAAGCAGTGAAATATTCATTTTCAAAGGCAAAGCAAACTCATAAAAACATAATAGTTATGATTCTAAAGGGTTGAATAATTAACATTTTTCAAATTGATTCCCAATTTTTTTTAACCTGGAAGAAGGCTTATTATATAAAAAAAACATTGTTTAAACTCACACACTATCTTGTTATGCAAATAACTACTCTTGTGTTTATTTAATGTGAGTGCTAGCAGTAGGGTATTAGGGCTAATACAGCAAAGCACACCTGCAATCGTGCCATTATTTTAAAAAGTGAAGAAAGAAAGGAACACTTTTTTGAGTCTAGATTATGAGCTCTGCTTATTCACTTAGTAGTTGCTAATATAGAAAAAGATTAAACAGATTACTCAATAAAATTGATTAAAATAAGCAATAAATTCCCTTTTACCACTCTATTTATCTCACAAGTCATATATTTGCCCAATTATTACTTGTGCTATATGATGGGTTTGGGTTGTTTCCTCTTATAAACAAGTTCTCATGTAGTTCAGACTGCCCTTGAAATTGCTATATAGTAAAGCCTGGTCTTGAACCTCTACCAACCAGGTGATAGGATCACAAGCATGGACCACCACACCCAGATTGAATTGCTAGTTCTGAAAGCATAATTGATTGGCAGGAAAGTTGTTTTAGTTGATCATGAGATATGCTTCCTTTTGCAGAAATAAAAAATACGATTGGCAAGTTTGGAGAATTCTATACACAGCATTGGGAAGGAGTTCTCTGAGGCAAAGTATTGATCAGATGAAAAAGTGTGGTCAAAGCATATAGACTGAATATTAGAGCCCAATAAGAGGATCTTGGAGAAGAAAATGTAAGGACAAACAAGGACCTGTGAATTAATTAAGTCCCAGTAAGTTCTTCCAATGCCATTACAAAAGAAGCTTGCACTCTTGACACAACACAGTAGTATTTTCAAAAGATTCAATCTGCTTTCTTTACACATCATTTTGAGTATTAAGTGTATATTAGGAAATAATTAGGAATTTGACGCTTACCATCTAGGTTGAAACACAAATGGCTGGTCAATTCCCATAAAACCCTACAATGTGAGAATGGGAGACCGAGAGAGAAAAACGTCAACATCAGCTGAGAAACATAGAAATTGTATTAAACATAGAAAGTTTGAGATGTTTATGAAATGTCCAAGGACTTAAATGGAAAGTTTGGTTATAAAAGTCATAGCTCAAAGGGTAAATATGGAGTGAGTGTCATGTATAATGTTTTGAAACTCAAGGATTAGTGGAGAGCTCCTAGAAACTTAGTAGAACTAGAAAATTATCATGGGTACCAGCACAAGTGCATAACTACTTCACTGTGTCAGGGCCCAGAAAAATATAGACCGAGTGAGTGTCAAGGAGACATTTTTACTAATAGACATAGCTGCCTTTGGTGCTACAATAGAAACTGAAAATCAGGAGAACTGAGCACATGGTTATACAAATGAATGGCTACTCCTCAAGATACATTCAGTAGCAGTGCATTTACCTCCTGCTTCTTTATTTTTAATCTCCACATTGTGTGTTAATGCATGTGTACGTGTGTGTGTGTGTGTGTGTGTGTGTGTGTGTGTGTGTGTCTGTGTGTAAGAAGCGTAATATCAAAGGACAACTTTGGCTGCTTTTTCTCAGTGACCACTTTGCTAAAGAAATTGAGTCCACTTATTGCTGCTATATTCATATGGATGTCAGACCACCTGAGCAAGGAGGGCATCTCAAAAGAAGCATCAATGAAAAAAAAAATAGTCTCACCTCACAGCAGCCATCAATATCAATAGTTCCTCAACAAGGGGTAGAAATTCATGAGCTCCTTTACCTATACTTTTTAAGAATTTCTGATGGCTTTATATTGTCTGCCAACAATTATACACACGTGTTCATTAAACAAATTAAATTGCTTTTAAAAAATTAGAAAAAGTCTTTAAAATAAACAAAAAAATCAACATGCTAACTTGGTAGAAATTGGTATTAACTATATAGAAAGAAATGCTTGGTACATTAGGATATAGAAAATATTTAGTAGTTAATACTTTAATGAACAAAATCAATGACACATAAGAAAAACGCTCATAGAAAGACAGAAATGGTAAAATGCTTTATGAAACCTGATTTGATACATAATATGGATTAAATTAAAATAAAATGATAAAATTTACATTATCATGTTAGCAAAAATTTAATTGCCTTATATATAATATTTACATGTGAAAAGCTATGATAAATCAACAATACAGTATGCTAATATGATAATGAAAGAAATTTTTATAAATTAGACAAGATGTGAATGTGTGCATTTGTATGGGAATGTGTATAAGTAGATATATATGCAGTGTATATATGAGGTATATAAATGAGCATGCATTTATACATAGCTTGTACTCTGTGATCTATCCTTGATATAGGGATGGAAAAGAAGCAGAAGAGAAAATACTGAACAAATACAAAAAAGGAGCTATGTGGTTGATAGATTGTCAATTTGTCAGATTCTTGAACAT
This sequence comes from Rhabdomys pumilio, assembly GCA_030674055.1. Lineage (NCBI taxonomy): Eukaryota > Metazoa > Chordata > Mammalia > Rodentia > Muridae > Rhabdomys > Rhabdomys pumilio. The sequence goes on along the minus strand of JANHMN010000004.1, from coordinate 112,220,532 downwards.
CCTAGGAGACAAATAGCTGTGATTATCTATGAGATCACTTCTAGATAAGGTTAATTGCAGTAGCCTAACTCACCCTAAATGTGAGCAATACCATACCATGTTTTATGGTCCCAGATGAGAAAGGGAGCTGATCACCAACCTCTCTCTCTCTCTCTCTCTCTCTCTCTCTCTCTCTCTCTCTCTCTCTTTCTCTCTCTCTGCTTCCTGAATAAATATAATGTGCCCAGAGAGCAATTGTCTCATGCCTTATTTTGCAATGACTCATTACAACACCAGTTACTACCTTCAATATTACTGCTACATTAATGCATTGGCAAGGGTATAGAACAACAGAAAGGTGATAGGAATAACATAGCTGATGTAAAATCGTCATTTCTGAACTATTTTAAGATGTTCACATGAAAGAACAGCCAAAGGAAATGAAAGAACAAATTCCCTTCTAACACAATTTATTTCATACATCAGATGCAGTTGAAACATTTAAAAGAAAAAAACAAACCATGCCATATGAAGTCTACACATTAGTCCATGTTACCCAGCACATGTTGTAAGTAGGACAAATTGTAGGTCAAAGTTTTTTGAATGGGTTAGTGTCCCAATCCCTCCACTGGTAGTCTGGACTGGGTACAGGCTCCATATCCCCCAATTCAAGGAGTTTTAGCTAGGGTCAGTCACCTTTATAACTTCCTTGAAGTTCTCATATGCTCTTAGTTTCTTATCTCAGAGATGTCCCCCATATCCAGTTGTCTATCCCAGTACTCTTTCCCTCCATTCTCTCCTCCTCTGATCCCTCCTGTTCTCATTTCAACTCTTCCCTGTAGGAGGAACTAAGGTGGGAGGAGTAAGAAAAGGAAAAGGAGGAGTAAGGAGAGGAAGAGGAGAAGGAAGAGGAGGAGCTAGAAGAGGAGGAGCTAGGAGAGGAGATGAGAAATGGGAACATGGAGGCAGATGTTCACATGTCTCCTGCAGTCAAAGGTAGTTGGTATATCTAGGTTGGGTATTAGGTTACGCTCCTCAGAAAATGACAACTTCAGTTAGAATGGGCTTGTTTTGCTCTACAGTCCACAGTCTGTCATGATGGATAAGTCATGGCAGCCAGAAACCATTGGTCACATTGTGAGGAAAATAGAATTCTTGTACTCAACTCACATTTTTTCATATAGTCCAGGATCCCATCCCAGAAAATACATGCCGCTCTCAGTGGTCAGGTTTTTCCACCTGAATAACTTTACTGATAATAGTCTCACATCAGAAAGATCCATTTCCCATTCCAGATCCCAAAATGACTATTTATATTAAATAGAGACCTGTATGGTAGACTTTCCTAAGCTAAGAGTATCAGTTCATATGTCTTCATATTCTCATTAGCCTCACCTCAAATGTAACAAAATTTACAGCTAGGCTGGAGAGATGGCTTATCAGTTAAGAACACTGACTGCTCTTCCACACGTCCTGAATTCAATTCACAGTAACCACATAGTGGCTCACAACCATCTGAAATGGAATCTGATGCCCTCTACTGGTATGACTGAAGACAGCTACAGTGTACTCATAAATAAAATAAATCTTTTTTAAAATGTAACTTTATTTACCTATCTTTAGGCAAATTTTGAGTTTTGTATGTTCTCAGTTTTATAATTTAAAAAAAATATAACTTTAATTGCATGCTTTACTAGAAGTCTATCATCAAGTAGAGTCAACGTTTGAACCTACCACTCTACCTGCTTACCATCAAATCCTGATTTAGTGGGGCTGTCAGCATGGTACACACCGAGTGTCAGCATGGTACAGATTGAGGGCTCTCAGTGTGGTACATACCGGGGGTTGTCAGCAGAGCACAATCTTAGAACCTTAGTCACAGATTCTGATCACAGCCCTGTCATGAAATCTCATCATGACCAAAAATATTTAATGTTCTTGGACCTATACTCCTATCTATAAGAAAGAACTTGTTATATCTACTTCAGAGCATTTTAAACATGAAATTGGACATTTGTAATGCTACAAGAAGAATCTGTGTTTCAGTAAACATTATTTTCTGCTATTGTCAAACCACCCACGTCCTACTTTCAAGGACTAAAGAATCAGTATGACTTTGGGGTGACAGCCTCAACCAGGTTATCTGATGGGAAAGTTAACTTTCATTTCACACAGAGAAACTAGCTTTGCTTTCACAAAGAGCTGAGAGTTTCACTTTATTTTAGCTGAACCTTGATGCATGTTAGCACCTCAAACATCAAAGGATAGGTTTTGAGTGGGGCTCAAAATTGTTATATACAGCAATTTAAATTGAATTAACATACAAAGTGAAAATTGGAAGAGATAGAAATTAGAACAAAAATTCAGTGACATATCTAAGGTGAATATCTGTTATAATAGGAGAAGGATAAATGAATTCTTTACTTTCTTTTTTTTTTTTCCAGACTTTTAGTCTACAGGTATTTTTTTATTTAAAAAATGAAATTCATTTACATATGAAATAAGAAGTGAAAAAGTAGGGTTCAAAAGACAATTTATTACATTAAATATAACTACAGGAAATAGTAAAAAGCCTAAATGTCTTTTTTTACAAAGGAACACTCAATTGGTATATTAAGTAAATGCATTAATATGCACCTATTGAAAATGGTGGTGGATTTATAATCTTAAAATTTAAAATCTTGAAATAATTTATAATTTATAATAAATAATAAACCAGCCTGAGAGTACATAGGGAGGGATCCATGACTCCATCTGTACATGTAGGGGAGGATGGCCTTGTCGGACATAGGTGGGAGAGGAGATCCTGGGTCCCATGAAGGCTGAACACCACGTGGGGGGGAATTCGAGGGTAGGGAGCTGGGAGTTAGGGGGGGTAGGTGAGGGCACATCCTCATAGAAGCATGAGGAGGGGGTATGGGATAGAAGGTTACTGGGTGGTGGAGGGAATGGGGGTAAGGGAATAAAATCTGAAATGTAAATATAATATCTAATTAAAATAAATAAAAAAAGAAAAGAAAAATGATGGTAGATTTATAATCTTGAAATTTAAAATCTTGAATAATATGCAGTTATTTTAAAAAATTATAAGATAGAATGATCCAAGTATAAAATAAAAATATACATGATGAATATAAGTCAGAGGAAATAAAAATTTTTGAAAGTATATTTATTAAATATATAGAATATAAAATTCTATTAATTACTTTTTCTCTCCCATTTTAAATGTTACCTAAATATTTTAAATGCTTATAAACTTATAACCAAAACCTAATAAAGTTATTAGAAATTTTAAAGGAAAAGAAAATGGGTTAGCCTGTGGTTTGATCTACATGTGGCCTTCAGGAACCTACCTTTCCAACATCATCAAGTCTAACCAGAGTTCTTTTCAACTTCCAACTTCCTCAGCAGGCGTGACCTCGTCTTAATGAGTAAGGCTCTGGGCTCATTCTAGGTCTCATGTCTTCTAATCCTAAATGTCCTAGCAAATATTTACTGCCTAACTTTATGCTTCTATCTATACCCACGAGACCACATCTCAGACTTACCCTTGGTTTCTGTCCCAGCCCCAGGCATATTCTGGCAGAGGAGTACTACCCAAAGCCTTGTGCTGACAGCCAGTTTCAGCATACTTGTCTGAAAACTCTCTGCTTTCAAAATTAATACCAATACTTCTTACTTATGTGGGACAAATTCATTGATTTATCTTCTGAATAAACTGGATTAAAAATTCTTCTTTCATAACAGTGCCAAAATCGATTTTCAAAATGTTGTTTAATGTATCTCTTAAAGATCTCAGTGTCTTGAGATCTTTACAATAACATTGTGACTAAGCTGATCTGCTGCCCCCCTGTATAAAAATAACTCTTTCCCTCCCTGTTACCATCATAATGTTTGCATAAGACACTTTTATATAAGATCTATAATCTTATATTGTTATTTACATTGTCTCAAACTAAATGATATCCCTAAGGATGAATAAATTTTATTTGTAAAAGTTACTGCTAATAAACTTCACATCATGAGGATATTTAATAAAATACATACTTCATAATATTGATGATAATTCTGACTTCTCTTTACTAATTAAAGCTCTGTGTCCATGCATCTCTTGCATTGACAATTGACCTCTGTATCATCTTACTGCCTTTTTCCTAGTGGTACAAGATGACTAAATGCTTTCAAAAGAAGTGCTTTCTGAGAATCCCTGGCCTGGCCAGGCATTGCATCCATTTGTAATATGCCCGTGTATAAAGGGATGAGTGGCTTAGATTTAGCCTCTTCCTATTGTCAAGAAAGTCACACCTTATTTTGAAACAAGGCCTTAGTCAATGTGAGACCACTTGAAAACTAATATGTACTTTGAACAATTTTTTGGTCATTTCATTCAACTAAGAGGAAAAATGAAATTAGTATCTTCGCTTATAGAAATGGAAAGTGACATAATTTAGCATTTAAATTATGAAAATGTAGAAACTTTGAAAGCGTGATAGGGGGTTGAGAATTTAGCTCAATGATAGAGCACTTGCTTAGCAAGAGCAAGGCCCTTGCTAAGGGTTCGGTCCTCAGCCATGAAAAAAAGAAAAAAGAAAAAAAAAAGCTTGATAGTGCTTTATTGTAGATACACCAGGAGGAAGAAGAGAGATGCAGAATCCTGGCTGCTTTACATGGTTCATTTTACTAAACCCTCTGGGGTAAGTACAATTATCACATTTAAAAAATCATTTATCTTCTTTTTTTTAAAGCATATAGTTTTAATTTGATACTATTAGAAAAAAATTATGACATTTCCAAGTACTGTGTTGCTGTAACTACATAAAAAATATTTCCTGCCTTGTTATTTTTGACCACATTTTCTCATTAATTAGACATTTAATTATTTAGCATGCCAAATCAATCAAGAACAGTATTGATATTAGTATTTTATCAAACGACATGTTTACCATAGCCTAGATAAGCTGAACATGTAATGAATTATCACACTACCTTTTCTAAAGTTTGCTTGCTTTGGGTCATTAAGTGGCAAAGTAACAATGCACTGAGAGTTACATTGTTAACAATCACTATAGACTTTCTTAGAGTAGTACATCAGAAGCTTTAACTAGTCCACTAAAGCCAGTACCTTAACCCAGTTCTGGCTGTTCTATGATCAGACAACTCAGTTAAGACAACATCTAATATCATTTTTGAGCAGTTTAAAAGTAGTTTAACATTTCATTGGCAATGATTTTTTTAGCACATCTTTATCCTGGCTTTTCATATGTATACAAGGTAAGAATTAAGAAACTAAATGACTTCACCAGTTAGTTTCTATGGCTGGATTCCACTATAGTTCCTGCAAGTCTATAATTAGCTTTTAGATTCAAGACTATGTACTAGGACCTACCAACACAAGGACATTATACTTGTCTTCATTATCTTTAAATTTTAGTGAATGGAATTAGACTTAAGATAATCAAATATTCAAACCTCAAGGGCTAGAGGATAGAAAACAATTATGGGAAAGCTGTGTTCGTAGCAACTGTAGTACTACAAAAACGATGGCCATGTTTTCATTGAGTGTCACCTGATCAAGGTCAGAAAATGATGAGTGAATGAGCCTTGTAGAAATACTGAGAAAGAGTATGAACTCAAAGTGTCTTAGAGTTTTAATTGATGCGCAGAAACACCATGACCAAACAGCAAATTTGGAGTAAAGGGTTTATTTGGCTTACACTTCCATATCACTGTTCATTATCAGAGGAAGTCAGGGCAGGAACCTGGAGGCAGGATCTGATGAACAAGCCATGTAGGGGTGCTGCTTACTGGATTGTTCCCCATGGATAGCTCATTCTGCTTTTTTATAGAACCTAGCGCCATGAGACAGGGATGGTACCACCCACAATGAGCTGGGCCCTACTCCATCAACCAATAAGAGAATATTATCCAGGTTTGTCTCTAGCCTGATTTTATGGAGGCATTTTCTTAATTAAGGCTCCCTCCTCTCAGATGACTTTACATCAAGATGATGAAAAACTGTCAAGCACACAGAGGGAACCACTGTAATAGATGCTGCCCAGTGTGTCTGAGAACTGGAGTTCAAGCTTTACAGCATGTTGCTAAATTAAACTAAGCTAACCTATTATTATTCACAGTTTTAGAAACTTCACTATAAAAGTCTACTGTTCTAACTGGAGCGGGAGCTATCCCAGAGACTGTTGCCTGTATGTGAGATGTGTTCTGTTAGCTGGGCTGCCTTGTCTTGCCACAGTTGGAGGGGAAGCACCTAGACTCTCAGAAACTTATGGTGCCAGGGATACACGGAGTGTTTTCTGCCTGCTCAGAGGACAAGATGATTGGGGAATTGGGAGGAATAGTGGGAGGGGGTAGCAAGGGCAGTAAGTGAGATGTAAACTAAGTAGATAGATAGATAGATAGATAGATAGATAGATAGATAGATAGATAGATAGATAATTTTTAAAAATCCATTGTTCAGTAAATCTAAATAAATAAAGCCAAATATACACAGACAAACTATAAAGTCACCATTTTCTACTCAGACATACCTATCAATATCTTTTAGAACCTATGGTATGAAGGTATTCTTCTCTCATTAAATGCACTGAAAATTAACTGAACTATCTGGCAACTAAGTAAACAAAGAATTAATTTGACTTTGCTTTCTCTAAATCATTCTCATTCTAAAGAATAATGTAAGCTTCTTAGTGGTTTGCTTCAGAGACATAAAATTTGTAAAAAGCCACAAAAAATGCCTTTTATAATACAAAGTAAATTTGAATTTTAAAAGTTTGGTATAAAATTATATCTGACTATGACTATATTATCAGAATTTTTGGAGACAGTATATAAGATTACTAATCAACATCAATAATTAAATATTATTTCATGGGCCTTATTATATGATGATCATGTATCTGTAGTACATATCAATATTATCATAGTACTTAAAAATAATAATGGAAGGTCCCATAGGCCTATTCTTTCAAGTTAAGTTGAGTCTAGGCAGGGTGTTTTCTCAACCAAATCTGTGAATGTTACATAAAAGGCAGGGAAGTTACCAAATAAACACTGCAGCTATAACAAAGTGCTTGATGCCATGCATATCCCATAGGAATCATCATTGCTACTTAAAGGAATTTTCAATTTTCCCACAGATAGAAACACCTTTCCTATATATTTCTTTTGTTAGCATTTCCTCCTAAGAATCTAACCATTTGGAATTCTCTCTCTCTCTCTCTCTCTCTCTCTCTCTCTCTCTCTCTCTCCATTCAGTGTTCAAATTCTCCATTGAAAAACAGGGACACCAATGACAAGATGTCAGTGAACTTCTTGCAAAGGGGTATTTAAAAGGTACTTAAATTTTTTTTTTTTTTTTTTTTTGGAAAGTGTACTTTAAGATGGTTCTAAATTTCCTGAAATCACTATGGAGGAGCTGGCTGCTTCCAGCACAATAATAGTAAGTAGCAAAAAGAAACTTTTAAAAATCCTATTGGTCCTGCAGCCTCCTGCCAGAGTCCTACACAATAGCAGATACTTAGGACTAGAATGGCTCCAGTGGAGCAACACTAATGCATTTGACACAGCTCCCAACCTGGCATTATGCAGAGGAGCCTGCACTTATCCCTTTGTAAATTGGAGACTCTTTTAACCAGCAATCCCAGGATGAAACAGAACCATTTTCCTCACGGCAAAACAAATCCTTCTCCAGTGAATTTTGTTATTGTTTATTGTTACACTGTTTTATCAGCACTAAACTGTATGAAAGCTTCAATTAGTTCTTGATGAATGATCCCATAAAAGCATGTAGTTTCATTTCCCCTGCCACCAGATATTTCACTGAGTGTTATTAAATGAAATATAATTGGGATAAGATTCAGGAACTTAAAGAGGCTGTAGTGCTCTCAGTTCAGCCTGAAATGGTTAGTCATCAGTGCAGCTCAATCACATCCAATGCACTATACATACAAATTTCCATTGCCTGGTCCTAAGAAGATCACAGAAGCAGTCCACACAGTCTGATGCCCTTCATGAGGATGAAGGCTGTTGGTGTGATGCTATGTTCAGTGCTAGGTCATATAATTGTTACCTTCACACAGGAGCAGAATGTGTCTCTAGCCGTCACATTTACACAATAGCTTGTACTTCCATTGGATGCTACATAGCACAAGTTTACTGTTACAGAAAGAGCAGGGACCAGTTCTTGTTTCCCCTTAGAATATGAACTATTTTTCAACTAACATGAAAAAAAAAGGCCAATTTTTCCCTGCCTCAATTGTTGCTAATAAAATATAAAACAAGGCACTTTTAAGAGAGCTGATTAAAGGAAGATGACCAACTTGGGCACTTTAAATAAAACCAATATTTCTTCTTTCATATATATATATATATATATCTTCTAATATATATATGATTTTTCAGAAGAGAATGAAGGCTATAATGACAGTTACTCTCTCTTAGCGTGCTTTAGGAAATTTATGGAAGAAAACAGGGCCAGTTCTCAGATACCAGCCTTTGCTTCTTACTTCCTCCGTGAGTACTCTGCGGTGACATCACTGGCTGTTTCCAGCACTTTGAATTCATAAGTAAACAAAACAAAAATCCTTGCCTTTGAGTGAATTCTAGAGAGTCTCATTAATTCATACCCTATATTTGAGTAGAAACTTATAAAGTGTCATCTGTGGATTATTTAGATGCCAAAGATAACATCGCTATCATGACACTGAGACATTACTTCTTCATTTCACAATGCTCACATCTGTATTGACAGAACAAGATGAAAAGCTATCTAAACGTTTACCATTTTGCTCCAAATTATTTTAGCAGTCATTGTAATATTCCTTTCTTTCCAACTATCTTCATCCCTCCCTACCTTTCTTCCTTTTATTTCATTTTTTTACCTCCATAGAACCTAGTTAAATCATGAAAAAAAATGAATCTAGGGAATTTTCTTTCACATGTATTGAGTGTGACCGTGAAAATGACAGGACACTTTTCCTAACACACACAAAGACAAAGAGCCTCTAGAAAGCAGTTGTTTCTCCCCCGTGTGATGGCTCTGGGTTGGCACGTGCACAATTTGAAAACCTGAACTAAACAGAGATTTACAGGCTGTGCTGTTATTTTTAAGGAATGACTAGAAATCTGGGTATCTGGCTGTGGAAATTTAGCATATATTTTAGTAAAGATTTAGAGTAAACTGCAAGTGAAAACAACTGACAACATTTGATGCCAATCAAATATTTCTCACATGGCTTAAGATTTTTTTTTTTTAGATGGAACTGTTATTGACATCAATAAATGTATTAAATGCAGTTGTTATGTTTTTGTGTAGTATAAAAAAAAACTAATAGTCACACAGCATGCATGGGGTGTATACAGGTTCAAATAAATGGGTCACGGTAATGAAAGGGAGAACTGGACATGGCTTCTACCCCTAAGCAAGTCACTATCTGTAATTGATACCCACTTGCAAAACAAAAAAATTAGTTTTGTGTTTTGATTTTTCAATTAAAATCTCACCAGGTATACCAACCACACTATAGGGCAAGTCCATGCCCAGTAGTAGTTAGCCAATAAAACAGAAACTCAATGGTAGTGTAGTTTTGACTCAAATTGAGTTTCGTTGTTGTTTGTTTGTTTGCTTGCTTTGCTTCCTTTTTTAGAAACATATCTTGTCTTCATGGTCTTTTACTTGTATATTTTGTTTTCCATGTTTTTGTGCATTTGTTTCTTGTTTTACTTGTCTGATCTTTCTTTTTCTTTGTTTGCTCACTTTTAAAAAGAGAGAAAGATTATGGCTATAAATATTTTGTTTAAGAGTAGATTTAGCTAGGCAGTGGTGCCGCATGCCTTTAATCCTAGCACTTGGGAGGCAGAGGCAGGTGGATTTCTGAGTTCGAGGCCAGCGAGTTCCAGGTTTCAGGACAGCCAGGACACCAGGACTACACAGAGAAACCCTGTCTTAAAAAAAAAAAAAGAGTAGATTTAATAATCCATCCCCATTTGTCTACTTCCTTATAATATTACTATATCACTTTTTTTTCTTTTCAATCTCCTTCCCTCTACCTAAGAAAGAAGATAGAGAAAAGGAAAGAAAACATAGAAATCTCCTAGTCTAAAGTCCCTTTGTTATGTTGGAAGAAATATTATTTTGATGCAGATTTGAAGTTATATTTTCTTACATTGATATAAAATTTTGGATATTGATACAGAATTAAGGTGTTCAGTGATATAAATCTTCGTATATTGATTCAAAATTTAAAATTAATTTTGTTGCTCTTAGATAGGTAGTGTGCCTATTGCAACTTATTCAGAAATTCAAGGTTTAACCCCAGTCTTTTTAATATCTACTATTACAAACTGTTTCAAGTAATTAATTAACACAAGTTGATAGTCAGAAAAACTCATGAATCGTACTAGATTCTAATTTAATTCAAATTGTAAGTAGCTAAAAATAATTATGTTTAAGAATTCAGTTATGCTGTATAGAGAGATAAATGGTCTTCAAAACAATCAGAGATTCACAGAATATAGCATTTAAATTCATATCACTTTGAAAGATCTTTTAACTAGGAGATAGTTTATGCTCCTAACAGAACCCCTATTCTACTTTAAAGAAGATGAGGAGCATAAATTTTTCCATGTGGAGTTGCTTCAATTGTAGCAAGCTAGCCACAGAGCAAGAACTGCCTTAATTTTACCTACAGACAGAATGCTGTCCAAAAAGGACAAATTGATGCAGGATAGTCAGCTGCTAAGCTCTAGCAAGACAGGTAAAGCTAGTTCTGCATAATTCCTACTTATGTCAGTCAGATGTTCTGGGCCAGAAAGATGAAGATAGATGCACCAACATTATAAGGAATGTTGGGGACTGTCCAGGCCAATTATTTCAATGTTGGAAGTCTCATTTTTGCACTTCCTGCATACTCAAATAGTTATTTCTTCTCAAATCTCTAATGGAATAGAAGAATAGTCTCACAATTAAACATAAAATTTTTAGCATTAAATTTTTTAGGTTCTAGATTTTAAAAGATGGTTTGCAGATTGTAACACAAGTTAAAGTCAAAGATGATTGAGGAACAGAATTGTAAACTCATTAAGTTAGGATAGATGATGAAATACTTTATCTAAACTGCCGAATATAATAGACTAGATGTTATGAATGTACTTTTCGGCAGCAATTTAATATTATCCATATTACTGGGATTCCTTATGATTGTCAAGGACAAGGGACTATGGAAGGGGCCCATGGAACTTTAAAACAATTATCTTCATAAAATAAAAAAGAGAGCGTTATATCTTCGAATACCACAAATTTATTTAAAGCATGTTCTCTTTATTTTAAATTTAAAAAAAATTGGATACCAAGAAACTTTCTACTGAGTGTCTATGACCCTCTACACCTAGGCATATTTATGTCAAGGTGAAAGGGGAGGATCCACTTACTGGCATATGGTATGATCCTCATCAGGTATTCAATATGGGGAAGAGGACATGTTTGTGGTTTTTCTGCAGGATGCTGAAGGAGCATGGTGGCTGCCAGAGTGAGGGTTAGACATGCTAATGCCTGGACAATTAATGATGCTGACCTGTGAGCTTGCTGGGTGCCCTGACAATGGGGACTGGAAAGCTGTATTGGACATATGTTCCTGACTCACCATTGCTTACCTATACTCCCGATGGGACAAGCAACCTTGCCTCAAGTTTTTAGACCTTGTGGAACAGAGAATCAAAAAGAGAAGTTATAATGACGCTTGTATGTTTCTTAAATGTGACCAGTTTTTCAGATTCAATCATGTACTGGTCTAGAAATCAATCCAATATTGGAAATAACAGTCTTCATTTGAAAGACTGGAACTGGACATTTTCAGAGATGTATTTGGAAGTCAGCTGCAGTTCTCTATGATGTTATGTTAGCAAGAGATAAAGTTGGGGTAGGATCTAGATTTCAAATAAATGTTAGTACATGTGTTAAGGTTCTTTTAATTGTCAAGTTAAAACTACTTTTGTTTCTTCTACAGCATTTAATGTAAATTGCATTGATTGTACACTTTCTAATAGTGTTAGTGTATTGAAATCTGGCATGTCAGTTATGGAGGTTTATCAACCAGCTTTTATTTTATTGCCCTGAGTATCATAGAAACTTGGTATTCTGAAAAAAAAGCTTGCAAGTACTGGAAGAAGTGAGTTAGGCTTTAAGCAGAAGCAAGAGGGTAGTGGGCTTGATTATTACTGGTATAACAGCTTTAATTACATTAACTGCTAGCACCACTGCTTCTGCAATTGCTTTGACACAGAAGTTAAAACAACTACTTTTATTAATCATTTAGCAAAAAATGTTACTAATATGTTGAATATGCCAGAGAATTTAGATAGGCCTTTGGAACATCAGATTGATGCTCTTTATTCTATTCAAATTATTGGAAAGAGGTTCAGAGTTTAAGAGTAAGAAGCCATCTCAAGTGTCATGCCAAATACCATTGGATTCATGATAGTTCTAAAATTTACAGTGGTAGTCATTATAATTAGGAAACAGCTTAAAGACACTTGCAGTGCATTTGGCATAATTTTAACACCTCTCTGGATGTTTTAACTATGCATAGTGAGCTTAAGAATTTAAAGAATACAGCTCTGCTGAGTGTTGATGTGGCAGATACTGCTGATAAAATTACCCATGGCCTGAAGTCAATATTTCTATTTTTGTCAAGCTTCAAGAGTGGCATATATAGATCAATTGTGCTAGCCCTTTTGGTCCTGTAAATAGTTTTATTCCTGCCCATCATGTTAAAGCTTGTTTTTAACAACATTAACATGTTGGTACTCAGAGTACATGGCTTGAACCTGAAAATGGACTCCCAGATAGAGCTATTAAATTAACAGACTGGCAAGCCAAGGACAGGTAAAATTCTGCACAGAGATTTACCAACCTAAGACAGAAGTGCTTTGTTTTTGATAATATATATTCCATGATGGCTAAGGAAGCCATTCTTGTCAGAATGACTTAAGTCAGGCTCAGTCTTGTTTATGGAATAAAAAATGGGGAGAGAAAGAGAGCTTTTAGGGCTGCTTGGCAAGATCTGACATGGGCCAAGGACAAGGAAGTGGGCTTCAGGTAGGAATCTGACATTAGGCTACAACAAAGAAGTAATTTTAGCAGGAATCTAAATTTTAGGCTAGAACAAAGAAGTAGACATAAAAATGACTTTGGGCTAGGACAGGGATGTTGGTACAGATGTTTTGGTCATCCCGATAAGCCCCTAGAAACAGTGATCACAGGAGTGTTTAAAGAATTTTGTTTATTGCCTTGCTTGTTCTTTGACTGTTTGTGCTTATTGTCTTGCTTGTTCTTTGACTATTTGCATCTACTGTATTGCTAGTTCCACAACCTAGAACTGACCTTAATACTTGCATGTAATTAAAATAGTATAAAAGCTAAAAAGAGGAGGAAGGATGGGAATGGGGATTTCTATTGAGGGGAAATGGGGAAAGGGAAAAACATCTGAAATGTAAATAAATAAAATATCCAATAAAAAAGAAAAATGTGCATCATACCTTATCATTTTCATAATAATGACAATTATATTCAATTTATATCTGAGAGGAAAGAATTCTTTTATTGGACTGAAGAGAGATTTGTTGAGGGTTGTTCTTGTTGCCTGTTGTAATGGTAAGTGTGGACCCTGAAGACCTGGAGTTTCCATGAAGACACAGTGAAACTGTCCTAAAGTTATTTCTGAATGGTAAATAAAGATGTCAGCACACAATAGCTGGGCAGAAGAGACATATGTGGGTTTTAGGTTTCCTGGGCTTGTGGTCAGAGAGGAACCACAAAAAGAAGAATGTGATGAAGAAAAGAAAGTGGCCATGGGTGAGTTGATCCATAAAAACATGGCACTGAGAACTGGCCAAATGGAGTTTAGAGCAGCCCAGATGAGACATAGTAAATAATAATTCATGGTTATCGATAGGAAAGTAGATTCTACTAGTAGAGAGTATAGATATCTACCCAGCTCTTACACTGTTTAAGGCTTATTGTAAGTAAAAAATTAAAAATAAATAAAATACAAAGAAAGGAAGAAAGAAAGAAAGAAAGAAAGAAAGAAAGAAAGAAAGAAAGAAAGAAAGGCAGGCAGAGAGGCCTTGTGAGGAGTGGAGAGGTACAGTGGATCTGGGAAGTGTTATAGGAGGCAAAAATCATGATCAGAATACATAGTCACAATTATCTGTAATGAAGCTGAGGCTTGTGTGTTTCAATCATATATTATAGCATACACAATGAAGTCACACATAAAATAATTGATTATTAGTAATTATATTTAGATATTAAAAGATCTCAAAAGAATTTTCTCCTACTTCTTTTTCACATGTCTCTTTCTCCTCCATATTCGTTCAGAAAAAAAAAAAAACAACAACAAAAAAAAAACAAAAAAAACAGGCCTCTGAGGGTTATCTACTGAACATGGTCTAACAATATACAATAAGAGTAGGCACAAACACTTATTTCTTGTGTGGACTACGTAAACCAGTAGGAAGAAATGTGTCCTTAGCACAACCTAAGTGTTGAATATACCTCTCATTTCTACTGCTAGTGCTCCCATAAAAACACCAAGCTACACAGCCATAATATACATGCATAAAACTTAGCTCCAACACATACAGGTTCTGAGATTGTCACTTCAGTATCTCTAAGTTGCTATGAACCCTACTTAATTGATTCTATTTGTTGTATTGTTGTTGTATCCTCTACCCATCTGGCTCCTACAATCCTTCCTCCCTCTCTTCTGCCAGGTTCCCCTGGACCCCTGTCTAGTGTTTGACTCTAGGTCTCTGCACCTGCTCCTGCCCATTGCTGATGACACCTCTCTGATGACAATTGGGCTAGACACTGGTCTATGAGTATTGCAGGATATCATTAGAAATCATTTTATCACTGTTAATTAATTAAATTTACCAGTTATATTTGGTTCTATGTGAGTCTCTAAGCTGTTCTGCCTCTGATTCCCAACCATACAAGAGTTTAAAGTGTGGGTTCCTTCTCCATGGCATGGGCCTAAAGTTGGACTACTTTTACAAGTTCTGTACCACCATTATCCCAGCACATCTTGTAAGTAGGGCAGATGGTACTTTAGTTGTTTTTAATAAATATATAGAATATATTTTAGCATGCAATAAGCTTATTACTGCTATTCTCAAATATGTTGTTTTAAAATATTTTATTTTTTCTCCTGTAATTTTTTTATTTCTGTTAAAGATTTAGTTATTTACTTTTTAATCTTTTTCTACAGTCTAGACTTGATCCCCTCCCAGTCCACCTCCCAAATGTTCTACATCCCATACCTCCTCCCCACATCTCCAAGAGGATGTCCTTACCCCCACCCCTACCCCATCAGACTTCCCCACCCCCTGAGGCCTCAGTTCTCTCTAGGGTTAGGTATATCGTCTCTGACTTTAATTTTTATACAAAAGTAATATCATACATAAAATAGGTATAAAATCTCCTCCCCCCCCCCAACAAAGTAGAGACCAGAAAATTCAAGAAGCAGAGGTTTAGTACATGGTCTTCATATTTGATCTTTAAGCATCATTCTTGATACTGGAAGAAATCTAATCTTAATAGTAGTTCCATCTTAATGGTGTACCTGTTGCTTTTAATCAGAAAATCAAGATTCTTTAGGTAAATTATTTAATTTCTATGGGACTCATGGCACTTTTATTGAACTAACCTTATATTCTTCATAGAGTTAGAAAGACTCAATAGTAAAATAAATCTGTTCATTTACATTTATGGCCTATGATTAAAAAAAGACATATTTCTTTTATTAAAATGGGAAAATTAAAGTTCCAAAGTATTTAAACTGCAATTAAGCTAACACAGGAACTACTGTAAAAGAGATATTAGTGTCCCCTTTTGATTATTCTAAGACTATAAACTATTATTTTCTCTAAAGTTTTAAGGATCAGGATGGTTCTTTTAACCTTATTTGAAACAAATAAATATTTTCTTATTACAAAAACTTGTGATTCCTGATTTTTATATAACAAAAGTATCTTATAGAAGTCTACCTGAGCATTAATTTTTGATGATTCAGTTAAACTATATTCATTAATTGTAAAAGTATGATACAAAATTAAATTGTATACATCATCAAAACTCTAATTCTTATGCATTAATAAACAAGTAATCAGATTTATGTCTCAGATATGTCCTAAAGGAGATGAACATGAAAGCATATAATATGTACTTAAACATTTTAGTTTAATTTGATGCGTGTATTTCTCAAGCTCAGGAATATTTATAATAGAATAGCAGCACCAATCTATAACAGCAGCCATAACCTCTCCTCTTAACTCTCCAGCACCTGCAAAAAAGGAAAAATGTAGTTTGGCCTATTTCAGTTATATCCACCAAAAGCTGTGTTCCCACAGAAAGCATTCATTGCTTATAAATGAAAGTTCAAATGATATATCAGAAAACTACTGAGAAATCAGAAAATCATTTTGCTCAAAGTTTTCAAACACAATATGATGTTAGTAAGAAGAAGGTGGCCTTTGCAGAATGGTTTCAACCAATGATAAAGAAGATGCAGAGCAGGAAGTAATATAAATGGTTCCCCAAACTTTGTAGCCACAGTGTCCATTGGGACATTAAAAACTACTGCATTTTTCACACTCCAGGGATAACACACATATGAAAGAAAATTCAGGTCAGTCCTCAACATCTGCATTTAATGAGACTGAATCTCCTTGTCTGTGGCTGATTATACCATCACAGCTAGCCCTCAAGTTTCTGAGGATTCTTCTGTCTTTACTTCTCATCGAGTCATAGAAGGACTGAGATTGTAGAGGTGTGGTACTGGGCCCTGGTCTATGTAGGTTCTGAGGCAAGTAGTTTATTCATTGCCCCATTTATCCATATAATATTGACTCTGTCAGGTATAATACTGAGTTCTGTTTTTTCATATACTCAAATCTTATGTGTAAGTGTGTATATGTCCTCAAACAACTACTATGGTTTATATCCTTTTTGGAATAAGCAGTAGTATCTTTAGTTTGGGAAAATAAATAGTAATGAGTAAATAGAATCACCACAAACAACTTCCTAATCTTGATACTCATAATGTTAAAATAAATACATATTGCATAAACTATCTGAATAATTCTAGAAATAGAATAGAATAGGAAGAATTTTCAATGATATTTTCTACTATGAACAATGTCTAGGGTAACTATATAGATATTTTAAAAGGCAGAAATAAAAATTTCTACATTCTACCTTAATATCTACATATTTCAGTAGCTTTCCTTAGAAACTCAATTTATATGGATTTACCATATTAGTTTAATCTAATCTCATGACTTATTCAAATTTGGACATTTGCCAGGAAGTATATATTGTCTAGTAACATACAAATCTGGAATAGAAACTAGTGTCAACCACATAATTGATAAATATGATAACTGTGGTAATGATGGATGAGCACTCATCATGTTTCACAGAACATCACACAATGTTGCCATCAAGTAAATGAAACCAAGGATACGTTTTCCCTAAATAAAAGAGCATAGTAATCAAGATGACTAACATTTTTGTCAATAGAAAATTGTGCTTTTCCAGCTGCTATGCATCTATGCTGAATCATACATAATAGGAATTGAGCAAAACGGATAAAATAATTCCTTAGATTTCTGTTCAACATTTTTCGTTATTTCTTCCAGATCTTTGTTTTAAATTAAGGAATACAAGTTCTAGGCTTTTGATGTAACATTTTTTTATATATTAAGGCTTTTGAAACTGATAATTTTTTTTAACATTTTGCTGTCAGTTAAAATAGTTCAAGCTAAACGCAAATACTTAAGCACATTGGAAATGAACATAAAAGGTATACCTAATTTGACTTGCAGAACTCATAAAATCCTAATACAGAGAGTTGTGAGTTATTTGTGCATATCAGCAAATTTATTATACTGCTTACATTGTGATAATCAAGAATAGCCAACAAGATATTGAAGTAGAAACACAAAAAGACCGAAAATGCCCAACTTCAAAGCATATATTACGATTTTCATGACCCAAAGACATATGGCAGGTGAATGTATAGACATATAGATCATTGCAACAGACTGAGAGAATCTATTTTTCAAAAGGGTACAAAGTACCCCAATTGGATACACCAGATACACTTAAAACTCAAAAGTAAGAAAGTAAACAACTAGATTTTAAAAATCAAAGGAAGATTGTATGATATATAAATGAAACTATAAAGATGCCAAATACAGAGCTGAAAATGTGACTCAGTGGTTGAGAAGGTGACTCAGAAATCGAGCATTCATTACTGATCTGGTATATACTGGGTTTTATCCCCAGTCCCCCAAAGGGAAAAAAAACAGCCATCATAGAAATGCAGATTAAAACAAAAAGGAAATTTTGTAACATACCTGTCGCATGGGCAACACTTTGAAAATGGAAACCACCAAATATTGGCAAGATAGAGAGACTAAACTTTCATCTACTATTGATTGGAAAGCAATAGGCTCTGTCACTTTGCAGCACAGCTGAAAATTTCTTATAAAACATAAGAATAACATCAGCATGTGATTCACTAATCATTTTTTAAGAAGAAGCTTAACACATGTAAATAAACAAAGAAACTTGAACATGAAGCATATAGCATCTTTATTCATAATTCAAAAAGAAACAAAACATCCTTAAGTAGACAATTAAATGTGAACTACTATTGATCCAGACAATGGGAATCTTCTTTTTGCTAAAATAAAAGAGTCACAAAGCTATGAAAATGCATGGAAGAACCTTAGTTGTATATGACAAAGTGACAATTCAATATGGAAATTCTGCATACTGTTTGAATTCAACTATGTGACAAATTGGAAAAAATAAATAAAATAAAACTGTGTAGAATGTCAAGGATTCATGTTTGCCAGGGACTGTACAGTGAGAATTGCATTAGTTGGAACAAAAGACTTTTATATAAGTCATTCTGTCTTTTTAAACCCCAAACCATACAATACATAACATGGGCTGAGTGGGGAAAACACCTGTCAATGAAGGGGCCTCAGTTTTAAGAAGTGCACCACTCTGGTAGGAGATACAGATTATGAGAAGGATTATGCATTTGTAGAGGCAGAGATATATAAAGAAATATCTCTATTTCCACTGAGTTTTGCTACGATCCTAAAAGTGCTCTTAAAAAAATACATTCTATCAAAAAAGTAGATTATATACCATCTGCAAAACACTTTAAAATTAAAATCTGAAGGCTGGGTCCTAGAAGCAGTATTTGTGAAGCTTCGGGAGATTTTCCTTCAGAATTCTCAGAGTGCTTTTGGGCTTCTACTTTAAAGGACTTCGTTTTTGCTAAGGGGTGGCATGTTTCCCACTTTGAAGATCTGGCATGTTTTAATGGTCCTGTCTTTGAAGCAATGCATGTCTGTGGGATTCCCTCATGAGCAGGTTTCCTGTTCAGGGAGAAAGTGATCCTCTGCTGAAGTTATTTACCAGATTATAGTTTCAACCCCGGAGACAGTCTAATCCCTGGCATGGTTATCATCTTTTTGAAAATATTAATATGTTTGGAAAAGGTTCTACTTCTGAAGAAATTCTTCTTGCCAGAAGGAGACTATCTTTAAAGTTTTAGTGGGTTGTTGTTTTCAAGAATATTATATAGTATAGAATGACTTCACAGGGAAAACATTAAAGAGGTAATGTGTTATAATTACCATCTCCTTATAGAATTCTATGGAAAATCAGAATAAAGTATGTAGTAAATAGTTTCATTTATTAAATAAAGCTAAAATAATTCAGCATTTATGTGACTTACATATATGTGTGTGTGTGTGTGTGAACTTTCATACACTGACAGTTTAAAAGCATAAAAGGTATTACATGAACAATTTTAAACATTTGGTCTTTGTATTGAATAAAGACTATGAGCTTCCTATAAACTTCTGATGATTCCAAAACATATACAAATCAGCTAATGCAAATGATCCTAATTGGGAAATGTATTTAAAATGTGACTAAAAGGGGTAAAAGGAATAGCAGAATTGTAATTGTAAGAATTTCAATAATTTTTCACAGTGAACAGTGAATGGAGAAATGTACTATATTTCAATCTCACATGCCTTGTTTCTACCATAGAAAATGTAGAGCACAGAGAGGACAGGGTCCCATGAGTGATTTAATTTTGCTACAAGTGGGCATCCAAACACAAGGCTTATTTCAATAGTATGCTTTTCAGTATGTTTCCAATTTTCTAAATGTTTTTCATCAAGATATGGACTAATTAGAAAGTATTTTTAATGAAAAATATCTTAAGACTCATACTACCTACAGTTACATTTCAAATTTCTGAAGTTCCAAGAAGAGCAGTAAAGTGTTCTACTTCCATGACTTCACTGACTTCATAGAGACTGTCAGCTAGAATTTGGCCTCTGCCTGCTTTGCAGTCCAATCTCATTTCTTCTGACCACATCCCACACTCCTGCTAAGTCTCATCCCTGAGTACTCCTCCCCTCCATTTATCATTATTCATTTGACTCCCTTTTTTAGAACAACTAAATACAATCCTAGCCTCAAGTATAGAAATACATTCTGTTTCATGAAGCCATCTATGAAATCAGAGCCTACCTGGCCTCTTAATTCACAAAACTCCAACAATGTATATAGTCTCCTATATCACTCTGACAAGACACATTGTGCCATATCACATGACTTGGATTTTTTAATGCATTGAAGTAATAATTAGAATATTTTATATAGTTTTATAATTTTCTAAATGTCTTGAACTGGTAGGTTTTCTGTGTTAGTAAGCTATTTGCATCACCTTTAGAGAAAAAACTAGTAGTGTATATTTTACAATTGTTTATACTGCTTTAACATAAAAAAAATTTTATAGAAATGAACTAGTTATCAAAAATACCATACATCTAGATTGATTCAACCACTCAAACACATCACTGCTTTTATATAAAACTATTTTACATAAAACAATGCTATATGTTTAATGTGTAATAATACAATATACCTAATAACTATAAATTTGATATTACTTTAAATTTTGAATTTATATTAGTTTTGAAACTTCTTTACAAAACCAAAAATGTCCAATTGTAGAAGGTAGTAAGCACTGTAAAAGTATCTTTTATTGGCCTGTTGTAATTGTCATCTCGGAGGCTTATACTAGATATAAATGTAACTTTTATTTACCTGCTGATGTGATGAGAGATGTACCCAAGCTGTCTGAATACATAACTTTGGTTGAGCCCAGAGTATTTCTTTTGTTGTTCTAACTATCCCTAGGCATAGGCATGTAAGTATCTACAATCTTCCAACCTGCATCTGCTAACCTAGGTTCAGAACATTTCAGCCTCTGATACTTCCTGCTGAGTAAGCACAGCCTTTCTACTTCTGTCTGTCCTCTGGCTGGCTTGTTCAACTCACTTGTTCTTGCTCAACCTTTTCTCCAAGCTGATTGATTCATTTGGCTTCTCTTAAATGCTTAATGACTGTCTGCTTTGCCTCAAATTAACTATGGTAATTTGTTCTAATCTTCTGGCTCCTTATTCTCTGACTTCAACAGCTTCTGCTGCTTTGCACTGAACTGCATGAACTCAGGAACAAACTCAACTCCACTGCACTGCACTCAGAATCAACTGAACTCCTAAATCACTGTGCTGCTCATAGCTATTCTCTTGAGAGTTGGACATATTATGTCTCTGATTCATTCTGTCAAATCTTTCTCTGATTTGTTAGTTTGTCTGTCACTCAATTAGACATCACTTTCAAATATAGCTTCTTCCTTCTTCAAACTAAAATTATCTTTAAGGTGTGTGCTAAATGTTTGTCTTCATTCCAACTGGATCACAAATTAATACAAAGCATTAACTCAATTATCTATATGATATGATTTGCATTTTGAGTTTAAAATTGATCACATGGAATCCCTGTTTACATAATATTTTGCGTAAAGTGAAACTTAATAGTGATATTTAAATGGTATATGTTGTTTCTCCAAAAGAATCAAAACACAAATCAAAAATCAAAGAAAAAATACTAAAACAGTAAGGAAAAAAGGTAAAATAACATATAAAGGCAGATCTATAAGAATTACACCAGACTTCTCACCAGAGACTATAAAAGACAGAAGATCCTGGACGGATATCATACAGATCCTAAGAGAACACAAATGCCAGCCCAGACTACTATACCCAGAAAAACTCTCAATCAATATTGATGGAGAAACTAAGATATTCCATGACAAATCCAAATTTACACAATATCTTCCCACAAATCCATCCCTTCAAAGGATAATTGATGGAAAACCCTAACATAAAGAGGGAAATTACAATGGAAAAAAATAAGAAACTAATCTTCCAATAACCCCAAAAGAAGATAGTTATACAAACATAATTCTACCTCCACTAACAAAGTTACAGGAAGCAACAATCATTTTTCCTTAATATCTCTTAATATCAATAGACTCAATTCTCTTTAAGCTATTCCATCGAGTAGTAACAGAAGGAACACTACCCAATTCGTTCTATGAAGCTACAATTATGCTCATACCGAAACCACAGAAAGACCCAACAAAGAAAGAGAACCACAGACCAATCTCTCTTATGAATATTGATGCAAAAATACTCAATAAAATTCTCACAAACAAAATACAACAACACAGCAAAACAATTATCCATCATGATCAAGTAGGCTTTATCCCAGAAATGTAAGGATGGTTCAATATTCGGAAATCCATCAATGTAATCCACTACATAAATAAACTCAAAGAAAAAAACCACATGGTCATTTCACTAGATGCTGAGAAAGCATTTGACAAAATTCAACATTCCTTCATGTTAAAAGTATTGGAAAGATCAGAAATTCAAGGCCCATACCTAAACATAGTAAAAGCAATATACAGAAAGCCAGTAGCCAACATCAAACTAAATGGAGAGAAACTTGAAGCAATCCCACTAAGATCAGGGACTAGACAAGGCCTCCCATTCTCACCTTACCTATTCAACATAGTACTGGAAGTCCTAGCTAGAGCAATTAGACAACAAAAGGAAGTAAAAAGGATAAAAATAGGAAAAGAAGAAGTCAAAATTTCACTATTTGCAGATGATACGATAGTATACTTAAGTGTCCCTAAAACCTCCACCAGACAACTCCTAAACCTGATAAACAACTTTAGCAAAGTGGCTGGATATAAAATCAACTCAAATAAATCAATAGCCTTCCTCTACTCAAAGGATAAACAGGCTGAGAAAGAAATTAGGGAAACGACACTCTTCACAATGGTCACAAATAATATAAAATACCTTGTCATGAATCTAACCAAGCAAGTGAAAGATCTGTATGACAAGAACTTCAAGTCTCTGAAGAAAGAAATCGAAGAAGATCTCAGAAGATTTAAAGATCTCCCATGCTCCTGGATTGGCAAGATTAAGTTAATAAAAATGGCCATTGTGCCAAAAACAATCTACAAATTCCATGCAGTCCCCATCAAAATTCAAATCAATTCTTCATAGAGATACAAAGAGCAAATTGCAAATTCATTTGGAATAACAAAAAACCCAGGATAGCAAGAACAATTCTCAACAATAAAAGAACCTCTCGGGGAATCACTCTCCCTGACCTCAAACTGTACTACAGAGCAGTAGTGATAAAAACTGCATGGTATTGGTACAAATACAGGCAGGAAGATCAGTGGAATAGAATTGAAGATCCAGAAATGAACCCACACACCTATGTCACTTGATATTTGACAAAGGAACTAAAATCATCCAGTGGGTAAAGGTCAGCATTTTCAACAAATGGTGCTGGCTCAATTGGAGGTCAGCATGTAGAAGAATGCAAACTAATCCATTCTTATCCCTTTGAACAAAGCACAAGTACAATTGGATAAAGGACCTTCATATAAAACCAGATACACTGAAACTAATAAAAGAGAATGTGGAGAAGACCCTCGAACACCTAGGCATAGGGAAAAAATTCCTGAACAGAATACCAATGGCTTATGCTCTAAGATCAAGAATTGACAAATGGGACCTCATCAAATTGCAAAGCTTCTGTAAGGCAAAGAACACTGTCAATAAGACAAAACAGCAACCAACAGATTGGGAAAAGATCATTACCAATCCAACATCTGATAGAGGGCTATTATCCAATATATACAAAGAACTCAAGAAATTAGACTCCAGACAACAAAATAACCCCATTAAAAATGAGGTACAGAGCTAAACAAAGAATTCTCAACTGATGAAACTCGAATGGCCAAGAAGCACCTTAAGAAATGCTCACATCCTTAGTCATCAGGCAAAAGCAAATCACAACAACCCTGAGATACCACCTCACACCAATCAGAATGGCTAAGATCAAAATCTCAGGTGATAGTAGATGCTGGTGAGGATGTGGAGAAAGAGGAACACTCCTCCATTTTTGCTGGAGTTGCAAGCTGGTACAACCACTCTGGAAATCAGTCTGGCGATTCCTCAGAGAATTGGACATAGCACTACCTGAGGACCCAGCTATACCACTCCTAGGCATATACCCAGAAAATGCTCCAACATATAACAAAAATATATGCTCCACGATGTTCATAGCAGCCTTATTTATAATAGCAAGAAGCTGGAAAAAACCCAGATGTCCTTCAACAGAGGAATGGATACAAATATGTGGTACATTTACACAATGGAATATTACTCAGCTATTAAAATAATGAATTTGAGAAATTTTTAGGTAAATGGATGGACCTAGTGAGTGAGGTAACCCAATCACAAAAGAGCACACATAGTATTTACTCACTGATAAGCGGATATTAGCCCAAAAGTCTGAAACAACAAAGATTCAACTAACAGACTACATAAAGCTCATGAGGAACGAAGGACAAGAGTAGATGCCTAGGTCTTACTTAGAAGGAGTAACCATATACCCAAGATAGCAAATATGGAGACAAAGTGTGGGACAAAAACTGAAGGAGAGGTTGTCTGGAGACTATTCCACCTAGGTATTCATCCCATATGCAGTCACCAAAAATAGATGCTGATATGGATGACAGGAAGTACATGCTGACAAGAGCCTGATATGGCTGTCTCCTTAGTGGTCCCCCAGAGTCTGAAGTACCAGAGGCAGATACTCACAGCTAACCACAGATCTGATCAAGGTTTCCCAATGAAGAAGTTAGAAAGAAGACTGAAGGAGCTGAAAGGGTTGGTGGCCCCATGAGGAGAGCAACAATACCAACCAACCAGAGCTCCCCAGGGTCTAAACCACCAGCCAAGGAGCACATAGGGAGGGACGCATGACTCCAGCTATATATATAGGGGAGGATGGCCTTGTTGGGAATAGGTGGGAGAGGAGATCTTTGGTCCCATGAAGGCTGAACACTGAGTTGGGGGGAATCTGAGGGTGGGGATGTGGGAGTGGGGGGTATGTGGGGGTACACCCTCATAAAAGCAGGAGGAGGGGGGATGAAATAAGGGGTTCCTATGTGATGGGGTGAATGGGGTAAGGGGATAAAATTTAAAATGTAAATATAATATCCAAATAAGAAGAAAAAAAGAAAAAGAAAAGTCATTAGAACTAACATCTTTAATAAAATGTCAGCCCTCTTTAAAAAAAAAAAGATCTTGATACTAAAATTGTTTTTAGAATTGTATATTGCAGAATACACAGCCTTTGTGTATCTACTCATCAAGCAAGCTAAGCAGACCTGCTCAAACCTCTGATGTCCAGGAATTCCATCTAGATGCAGTGAAGACACAGTATCAGAGGCTTATAAATTTACTCTTCCTCCAGCCCCTCTTCTAATATCTCAACACCCATAATCAGGTTGAAGAAGTTAATGAAGAGTCAGCGTCCCTATTCCCTGGGCTTGGGGCCTAAGGTGGTTAATATTGGGCTGTCTTTCTAGGGGAAAGTAGTGTTTTTGTTGGAACAGGGAGGATTAGCTAGGATTTATTTCATAGCCATAATCTATTGTAGAAATCTGTATAATTGTTCTCAAGATGAAGTTATAATTTCTTAAATGGTACAAAATGTACTTTGATTTCAAATTTAAGGTTTTCATTGGTATGAGCTTCTTATTGATATAAAAGTGAGATGAATATTGTTACTCTCATAGGCATTGTGCCTGTGTAACACACTTCGGAATACAAGGCTTAGACCCAGTCCTTCTTTAACTTTTTTAACTGATCTGAGATGGTTAGCCTGTGAGTTAAGGGCCTTTAGTAAATCCATGGCATTGAGATTATTGTTAGGGTGTTTTCTATATTTTATTTAGAAATAGCTGAGAGGAGTTAACAGACAACAGTCCAGATTAACTTACATGGATAGTTGGTTTACAAAACGTCAGAAGTCCACAGAATTGATGTTACAAACGTTTCTCTATTAATGTACATTTTAATTAGAGACCTATCTGCTCCTGAGAGCTTTCTGTCTTGGATTCTAAGAAGAAACTGATTTTTTTTATTGGATATTTTATTTACATTTCAGATGCCATCCTCTTTCCCCAATTCCCCTCCCTCAAAAACCCCTATCCCATTCCCCCTTTTCCCTTTTGCTTCTATACAATTTTTTAAAATGTTAATCAAAGACTTTATAAGTTTGGTGATGTTCAATCAGAAGTATAACCCAATACCCAACCTAGATATATCAACTACCTTTGACTGGTGGAGACATGTGAACATCTGCCTCCTATCCCCCTCTATCTTTCTCTCTCTGTCTCTTTCTCATCACCTAGCTTCTCCTCTCCTTCTTCTCCTCCTCTCCTTACTCATTCTCTTCCTCTCACCTTAGCTCCTCCTACATATCACCCTTCCTGCTTAAATAAAAGTTTTCTCTCAAAATACAATTAAAGCATAATTATACCAACTTGTACCAGTGAGATACAAGATAGTCCTAATACCCAGTCCATCATTTTGTTGACTAACCAGAACCTCTGTCATCTCTCCTAACTAAAACACTTAGTTCTGAACCTGGCTTTTTTCTTGGCTTTAGAATGGATGTCATCTGAAAACCATCCACTCAAATCTTTTCTCTCAAAGTAAATAGCCAGGATTGGCTATGAGACTATAAGTTTTCAACCCTGTCAGAAATCCAGGATGACTGAGTTAACTGAAATTATGGGAAGCACAAAGCATAGCTTCTAAAACTTAGCCAATTTATAGATACTGCTGAACACGTGGACAGTCCCTATACTACAAAATGTTGGAGCATCTTATCTTCAGCTTTCTGGCCCAGGATCATCTGACAGACCTTAGTGATGCAGAATTATTAAGGTCTGATTACTCTGTCTTGGCAGATATAATTAGTCGACTATTCTGCAAGTGTGTCTTTGTCTGGACAGTGATTTATCTGTAGATGAAAAGAGTCAATTCTTGCTTAGTGGATGTCTCACCACATCTGAAGTAACTCCAAAGATGCTCAATTTCTTCTTAGAATCCAAGACAGGAAGCTGTCAGGAGCAGACAAGTCTCTATTCAAAAAGAACATTAATACAAAAGTGTGTAACGTCAATTCTGTTGATTTCTGATGTTTTGAAAACCAACTATCCATGTAAAGTAATCTGGACTGTTGTCTGTTAACTCCTCTCAGCTATTTCTAAATAAAATATGGAAAACACCCTAGCAATAAACTCCAAGCCATGAATTTGCTATAGGCCCTTAACTCACAGGCTAACCATCTCAAATTTATTAAGAAAGTTAAAGAAGGACTGGGTCTAAGCTTTATATTCCTAAATATATTATACAGGCACAATGCTTATTGGAGTTACTCCAGTTGTGGTAAGACAGCCACCAGGCAATAATTGCCTCTTTCCATCTACAGACAAATTAGTGTCCAGAAAAGGACACACTTGCAAAATAGTCGACTAATTATATTTGCCAAGTCAAAGTAATCAGCCCTTATTAATTCTGCATCACTAAGGTCTGTCAGATGATCCTGGGCCAGAAGGCTGAAGATAAGATGCTCCCACATTTTGTAGTATAGGGACAAAAATTTGAATGGATGGTTTTCAGTTGACATTCATTCTAAAGCCAAGAAAAAAGCCAGGTTCAGAACTAAGTGTTTTAGTTAGGAGAGATGACAGAGGTTCTGGTTAGTCAACAAAATGATGGACTGGGTATTAGGACTATCTCGTACCTCACTGGTACAAATTGGTATAATTATGCTCTAATTGTATTTTGAGAGAAAAGTTTTATTTTAACATGAAAGGTGATATGTAGGTGGAGCTAAGGTGGGAGGAGTATGAAGAGGAAGAGAAGGAGTAAGGAGAGAAGGAGAAGAAGTAGAGGAGAAGCTAGGTGATGAGAGAGGGAAAGAGAGAGAAGGGGGGACATGGAGGCAGATGTTCACGTGTCTCCACCGGTCAGATAGTTGATATATCTAGGTTGGGTATTGGGTTACACTTCTGATTGAGCATTACCAAACTTATAAAGCCTTTGATTAACATTTTTCTTAAAAGAAATGTATATAAGCAAAAAGGAAAAGGGGGAATGGGATAGTGGTTTTCTATTGAGGTGAAATGGGAAAGCGGATGGCATCTGAAACGTAAATAAAATATCCAATAAAAAGTAAATTTAAAAAAAAGATACATTCAAGTCCAAAAAAAAAAATAACAGTGTTAACATTCATTTTCTAAAACACAATTATTTCCTATTTTTAAGATTTCTATTTAATAAAAATATAAACTGAAATTCTAATAAATTGATCGTGTTTGGAGAAAACAATGTGTCATTATGATATATAATAAATAATTTACAATTGCTCAATATGAAAGAGAGAAATATAGAAAAGGAGAAAAGAGGAAGAGGAGGAGAAAGAGGAAGAGGGAGAGGAAGAAATGGAGGAAGGCAGAAGGATTGGGATAAGGAGAGGGGGAAGAGGAAGTAGAGTGTTAGAAGGTAGGTGAATAGAAAGGCGAGGGTGAATCTAGGAGGCATTAAGGGTGAATATAATCAAAATTAATTGTATGAAATTCTCAAGTATAAAATTTATCTTAAGAGAAATAATGAATTATAATTTCTTTTAAAAATCTTTATAATCAGCATAGATATGTCTTTACACATTCTAGACTTTTCCAGATGGTAGTGCAAAATATCATCAATTCTTACTTGATTTGTGGAAACTTTAAGTGTCTCTTACTAAAGTCAATAAAACCCAACAGTCAACAAGTCTGGTGGCTTTCTATCATTAATATAGTCATAATAATGTCATAGTTGAACTTGACACCCAAACTTGAGTTTGGATATGAAAAATTTCCTGCTCACCTATAACCACAAAACTATAGATGGCAAAGAATGAAACATTCTTTGTGCATTCTGGAGACACTCTAAAGACAGATAGCATCTGATACAATAAACATAACATCCTCTTCTGGCCTCTGCACATGTATACTTTCACAGGCACATGTATAAATCATATACATATATTCATAAACACCAATAAAAATATTATTTAACTATACTCATCATGCTAAATAATTTTATACATTTCTGTATTTCTTAATATGAACTCTAACTCCTATTATCCACATTGTAATTTTTCCAATATGATTTCCCTCTATCAGATTTGCATGCTTACAATACTTTACAACTTTGTCCTAGATCTATCATTATTTTTCTTCTGTTACATACTTGTAATAGGCTAAATTAACCATCTATCCTTTCAGTCTCCTGTCTTATACTAATTTATGTATCTGAGATAACATACCCTGACATAAAACATATTAGGGGGAAAACAATGTATTTAAGCACACAATTTCAGGTTGCAATCCATCACTTCACAGAAGCCACTGTGTCTGGAACTTGAGATACCTGATTACATCACATCCACAATTAAGACCATATAGAAATAACACATACATGCTCAGTTGTTTGCTTGCTTGTGATCATCTCAATTTTTCCACTTTTATACAATTAGGACTTCTGCCTAGGGAACAATGCTACCCACAATTAGCTGAGTATTTCCATATTTAAATTAATTGTGACAATCCTCTACAGATATGAAAACAGATCAATCCAATGTACACAATCCCTCACTGAGATTCTCTTCCAAAGTGATTCTGACTTATATCAAGTTGATAATTATGACTTCTTATCAAAGTGTTCTAATGAATACTACTCAGAATGAAAGACAGAAATACAGTCCTATCTTAGCCTTTAATCCACATATCAAATCCACAGAAAATATCATAGTACAAATATATTAGTTTTACTTAAATATTGTAATCACATGACCAATTTCTACCTTAGTTGTTTTACTACTAGTTTACTCAGATTCCCCTACCTACATCTAAATCAAAATTTCTAGAGTATAAATCTTGTCTTCCCACCTACTTAGTCAAGTACTTGAATGATTTCTCACAGATTTAAGGACTCCTTGATACATATAAGCTGAAACTATATATACTCAAATATCAACTCCAACACTCTTATCTCATAAAATCCAAGATCTTTTCTCCCTTGAGACATACATGCTGTTTCAGTTCTCCAATTAAATTTTGCACTATCTGTCTCTCAGTACCTAGATTTGGATTTTAAGACTCCCTAGATGTGAATTTTGTGAACTCATGTTTTCTAAAACATGAACACATGTTTTCTAAAACTGAAAATTTTTATATTAAAATCTTATATAAATTTGATATATGCTTTATTAATGTTGTATTGGATAACTTTTGCCAATGTTAATTTTCTGCATTGTGAAAGATTTAATCCTTAAATATGTTTCAAGAATTTCCTTTGCAGGTTTTTAACTTTTATTTTTTAGAAAGTTTTTTAATACTTAAAACATTTTTTAATTTTGATCGTATTCTGTTCCCTCTGCAAATTCGTCCAGAGTTTCTGCTGATCCCACCTACCTAAGCAAAGTCAATAAACAAACAAAAATCTAATATAATAAGAACTACCACCAAGGAAAATAAATAAATAAATAAATAAATAAATAAATAAATAAATAAAACATACCATGCTTCAAGCTCCCCCCCAAAAAATACCAAAGTATAACCAAATAAAAACACACACACACACACACACACACACACACACACACACACACACACACA
>JANHMN010000004.1:112105390-112189467 GCA_030674055.1 Rhabdomys pumilio | reverse complement strand
ACACACACACACACACACACACACACACACACACACACACACACACAGAGAGAGAGACAGAGAGAGACAGAGAGAGAGAGAGAGAGAGAGACAGAGAGAGAGACAGAGAGAGACAGAGAGAGACAGAGAGAAACAGAGAACTTTATATATTGGACAACTGCTCCTGGACACAAGGCCTGCCTGCAGGGTTTGATATACTCAGTCTCTCTTGTGAAGAAAACTGATTTCCCCTTTCCCATCAGGGATAAATGGAAGTTCAATTGTTAACCTTAGTCCTAGTGGCTAGGTTTTCATTAGTTCATTTATTTTCAAATATAACAAAATAAAATACAATAAGATAAAACCAATCTAGCACTTTGAAGTTGGACAAGACAAACTTTGACTTCTGATGTAAAAGAGCTCAAGAAAAGGCACAATAATCCAAGACCAATTTGTTTACGCACTTGGAAATCCTGTTGTGAATATTTTGACCTCATAAGTGTTTTTAGCCTTCAAGTGTAATTATTTATGGATGACAACCATCTAACTCTGAGCCACCTAAACATAGTATGTGTGAAGTAAGTATTTAATGAATAAAAGTAAAGACAAAGAAAGAAGAGGGAGAAAGGAAGTGAATAAAGAGTAAGGACGGTGAAATGCCAGAAGTGGAGGGCATATGAGGAGAGAGAAGCAAAGGGCAGAAAATGGGGGCCATAGAAGGGAAAGGATGGAAATAAAGAATAAGTAGACAAAATAAGTGGATTTATTTCCAATTTTCTTCAATTTACAATTTCTCTGTAAACAAGGGTGTGACTTGCATGAGCTTCTCACTAAGTCTATCAAAAATAATAAATATTAAAATAAAACGAAAAAATGTTATTCTAATACAAGGAAGAAAAAAAAGATATTTCAGATGTGTTAGAAATTATTCCCACCTATGAGCCTAAGCCAGTTCATAACATGAAAGGGAAGAAAGGGGAGACTACATTTAGTGTACAGGAATAGCAATGGCTTCAACTCAGTTCTGCATCTGGAAAATAAAATAAATGTGGAGATACTACTGCAAAGCTGCTGAAAGGCTGTTTCTCCACTTTGAGGAATCACTTCAACAGAATCAATAATAACAGAGCATCACTCTCCAAGTATATATGCCCTTCCTGGCCTGCATGGAAGTGTAGCCAGCCATGAAAGTAGTGATGTTAACAGGAACTGTGGAATGGTGGGTGAATAGTTATTTCTAGGTGAGAGATCTATATATTATGTAATGTATTCCACTGATTTCTAATTTGGATGACTTAAGTACAGCAGAGAAGACTCAACTTGAACTTAGTTGGGAATGAAGACTTAAGAACTGGCTATATGTACTTAATAACTGAAATCATTTAAGAAAAAATAGGCTTTGTGTTGTTTTTTGTTTGGTTTGGTTTTGGATTGTTTGCTTTGTTTTCTGTAACAAAAGGGCTAACAAGAATGGAGGTATAGCTATGAGAAACAGCACACTCTACATCACAGGCCTGGCACAAATAAGGGGAAACAGTATAAACAGCAAAACACTAATGAAACCTAGAAGAGGGCAGACCTCATGTTACAAATACCTAATTTCAATATGGTTGGAAGCAGTTTACTCCCAACTTCTATCGAGGGGAGGAGCAGATAGGTAAAACAGATGTGTTTTTCTGATCTAGCCCATTCCTCTCTCACTACACGAGGTTGGATAAATACTCTGAATGACTGAGCAACAGCAGTGACTCAACTTCAAAGTCTTTTCTAAATTAAAATATTTATTGATTTTCTTTTGTGTTTGTTATTATTATGTCTAATAGCATATATATACATATATATATGTATATATATGTATATATATATATTATATATCCTTTAGAATGCTTATTATTCTTGGCTAAACTGGAAGTCCTCTATGACAGTGAATATATTTTCATTAATTTACTCTTCCACTATTTGTTTGTCCACAGTAGTTTAAATATCCAGTAATTTAATGCAGGTATAACTTATAAACAATATTTTATATTACTCTGAAATTAATTGGATTTTATGTACCCATATACATACAATGGAAAAATATTAGTATACTGAAGAATATTTAATGATGACCAGTGAAGAAACTTAAGTAAACGGCTATATATAAAGAACTAAGCACTTAACAAATTTTAACTACAGTAGATTTCCTTTATTTTTGCAAGAAGATAATTCTCCAAATATGGTCACATAAGTATCAGTGTGAATGGTTACTAAGGCTTATTTTGTTCTGTTTTAGGTTTAAAAACTATGCCAAGAAAACAGAGTGAGTATATATGTACTCTAACTTGATTAATGGATGCTATAGATATCTTTTGGCTCTGTCTGCTTGGTTAGCTTTGTTTCAATATGATACAGATCTCATGCTGCACGGCAGATCCAGAAATAGTCCATGTACCTTTAAATTCAGGCAATGCATCATTTTCTATTACTCTGTGTCAACCCAGTCTGTGACTGTAAAGCATGAGTTATGCGGATATGGACGAGTAGATGAACCAGTTCCAACAAACACATGATTTGGAGATCCAAGTAAAATATTCTCATGAAAAATTTCTGAAAGTAAAATCATAAATAACATGTAGTATGTAGAAAAGACACTGTCTCTAATTTTTAAGTATAAATTGACAATATATTTATAAGAAAAAATCACATAATATTTCAAGATTCTCTGAAAAATGTATCTTGACCTTACACACTTGCAGGTTCTGGCTCTTGGATGTAAGTTACCTATGACAAAATTATCTTTTGCTTTATTCAAACATTAGTGATGGAATAATAAATAATGCAAGTGTCTCATCAGATCATCTATACATTACTAAACAACTGTTAAAATCCAGATCTCAGAACAGCTTTTAAGGCTAAGATATATCATTTGTTGTAAAACTAATACTGTTCCAGTAGGGCTTTAGAGAAGGGTAATGTACACAAAATAATTACAAAGTTAAGTTACTGTATCAATATTATTTTAGTTATCATTAATTAATATTTAATACACACTAATTTGCTATTCATTGCCTACAGATTCAAGAGGTGTATAGTTTTAGGTTATACTATGTAAGAATAAAACTAGTATACAAAGTGATCTGCAAAATACTGGAAGAATAATTTTCTGAAGTAGATAGCAATTTAGAAAACATCACAGCACTAAAATTTTCTGAAACATCTAAAACTATTTAGAAAATTTTAACCCAATTTTCTCTGTAAGTAGGTTCTAAGTCAGACTGAAGAAAAACAAGAAAATTCTAATTTCATTTTATCAAGGAAATGAGGAAAACTAGAAATTTCAGTAAACCATTATAAAATCTCTTGCCCAATTGATTATTCATGAAATTTTACAGCAGCCATTTTTGAGGACCCATTTACCCTTAATCACACCCTGAAACTGCCTTTGCAACTTTGAGGGATAAAAAAAATCAGACATAAAAAAGCAAGAACAAAAAGAAGGAAATAAAAGGGCCACCAGATCTTAGTACTGCAGGTTTGTGAAATGGCACGCAGATATAGGCTTACTTAATCATTCACCTTTAATTAAATACCACTCATTAGCTATGAATTGGGAATGATATTCAACAGCTATACTGCCAAGACACATAAGAATTTAAGGAAAAAATGAAAAATGTGGCCCTTTGTATATATTCACCTGACTATCTTCACATATTTGAGACTTAGTAAGAAAGGTTAATAAAAGTTTCAATGGACACAACAATATATACTTCTTCATATGATCTCTTTGTTTGCAAAACATCTCTACCTGTGTGTTTACTGCAGCAATCACATGGACTGATGAAGATCACAAGCCATAAACAATTAGAACCCTGCCTGTATGCAAAAGCTCAGTATGCTTTTTATACATTTGAATTAACTTTTTTTTTTAATTCTAAGTAACACACTAGCTCTCATTTAAGTTGAATTTTTAGTATTTTGTTGCTTTCCAAATTCTGTTTCCCTTTGATTTCAGGGTAATCCAGGTACAGAGACATGAAAAGATTGAAAATTTGATTACAACAGTACTGCTCAATGAGCTAGAATGTTCATGTAAAATCTGCTTCCAAACCCAATATTATTTAGCTTAAAGCTTGTGCCCTGCCTGTCTTCCTTTGAAGTGTTACATTTGCCATAAAAATGTACAAGGCACCCATACACACAAACACACACACAACACCCATCACATTGTATTTTCATTTTTGCTACAGTAGCCTACCTTTCTTTCAGGTGTTTCCAGAATATTTGTTTTTGATTGTTCTAATCATTTTTCAAATTTTTTCTATTATCTCTTCTTTAAAATATCAGCAAAGATTGCCTGTGGCACTCTGTACTGTTCTCTCTCTGATACAAATAGAAATTTCCTTGATGAAATATGAGAACTATACTTATCTTTGAATATATCTTTATATAAATATATATCTTATATAAATATATACATCTTTTTATAAATATATATTTAGAATATAGTTAGGGATAATGCTAGCATAGTAAAGTAACAATTATAGTTTTGTTTTGTTTTGTTTTGTTTTAAGATCCATGATATTACTAGCCTGAGTAATTAGTTAGATTTTCAGTGCTAAGTATGAATTTCCTCTTTTGGAGCAAGTCTTCAATCCAATTAAAAAGCTGTTGACTACTGCCAATATTGTGTGTCATTACTGTACCTTAAAGGTTATTATGTCATGCTGGCCATAGTTGTGGTTCCTGAGAACCATAGCTGGGTAGTACTGTTAATTGCTTCCTTTTGAAAGCTTGAATGTTACCTTATATTACCGTGAAAGCTAGTACTCTGGGAAGAGGTTTTCAAATAAATTCTAGCTCAGAGGTCTCTGTATCCTTCACCTGAAGTACATGGTATCTTCAGCAGTATTCCAGAAAAGGGAATGGAAAGATTTTAGTCACCGGAGGATAAAAGAGTTTGCTATGAGATTGTTTCTCCTAGTACATTTATTAACTATCATCAACATAACTACTTAACCATGAGCTGAAAATGGATAGGATCAGAGAAACTAGGAGGCTTCAACCATACACAAAGAGCTACAGGCAATCAAGAAATGCTAAGAGTTAGAAAAAGATTCTTCCCAAGGTAAGGGGAATCAATTAGTTATCAAACACCAAATGGTCATCTATGATAACATTCATTCAAGTAAAATTATACAGAGTGAGTATGTTATATTTAGAAAGATGTATATTTATAAAAAATAATATATTCATATAACAACAATTAACATGAATTTGAGAGAGAACAAGGAGGGGTATGTGGAAGTATTTGGAAGGAGGAAAGAAAAGGGAGAAATGTAATTTTTTTCATAATCTTTAAAAATAAAAAACAATTTTATAACACATATAAATAAAATAGAAAAATTGAGATCTCTAATGAAAGTATCTTCAAATTTCTTATACTACTCTAATCTATTAAATTAAATGTTTAAATATGAGACTTTAACTAATTACATAACCTGATTATTATGTGCATAAAATATTGTAAAGCAATGCCTTAAAGATTTTTAAGAACTATTTCACAGGATCCTACACTTATAAATAATAGACTCTGATCCATTTCACTATTTCTTTTGCCATTTATTTTTTTTATTCCTGCTTTATTCAACTCACTTTCATATCACTGTAAATTGTGACCTATTGTACGAGACCTTGAGCTAAAACAGTACTAATGACATATAGGACTATATAATATCATCTGGGATCCTGTAAGACAGTTCGTTATCATATTTCTTCATGGATATTTTAAACATGCTAGTTTTTGCTTGAAGAACAAGTAAGCATAAGAGTGAATCCTGCCTGAGCATCTAGAAGCCACCTGACAGCAGCATGGATGTACCCTGATGAACTGCACTGTGACCATAGCAACCAGTTTGTAGTTTGAGGCATACTAACATGGAATTTATTATTTTTCTGAAAGTAGAAAAAATAAACAAGAAACAAAAACTCAGATGATAAAATGATTGAAACCTATGTATGATTAGAATTAGAATTAGTTGCATGTGATTTTTAGTGTTTATAGGAAACTAATTTTTCAGAAATGGTCTAATGAAATTAAGTTTAAAGACTGTTCCATGAGGCATTCATTATTAATTGTAACTAGATGCAGTACTTTTCATTACAATAGCTCATTGGTTTTGTTATTTATATTATAATCTGACAATGAATTTAATTAATTTACAATTTAAATCAATATAATAAATAATTTTCTATTGGTTTCAAGTAAAATTACTCTTTTCCTATTTTGGAGATGCATATTTGTAAACAACCTGAGATACATGAACATACAATGTATAACAGTAGTAGATAATGTGACACTAGGAATATAGTAAATGGTAATATATAGTTCAAACACATATTTTGGTAGAATATGTAATTTTAAATGAAGTGCCATTCTATTGACATATTTTGACATAATAATAACTACAGTATATTTTTATATATAAATATCTAGGCTCTTCAATAATCTAAGAATTTTAATATCAAAATTATAGAAGATTGTCACAGATTGTTTAGACAACATATGAGAATCTGATGATGTGAAGCAATGGAAACCCTGTATTTACTTAATGGACACTACACACCTTCCACAGAGACCTGACAGCAGTCACTGACAACAAGCTCTACCAATTGGTAGCAAAACAACCAATATCTTTTAATTCTCTGGTCCCTTAATGATTAGGAATATATTGTATTATTATATATTACATTATATATTATAATATCCTATAAGATTCTGAGACAAATCAATATGATATAGATGTAGGCTATGTAGGTCAGTATTCAGAAAACTATTCATTATTTCAAATATATATATATCAAATATATATATATATACATATATATATATATATTCCTTAAATATAACAGAATGTGTTATTCTCTCTCATTTCTTGAAATATTTTAAAATTGGTATTATGGTCACATTCTTGGAAATTATATCAGAGACAAAATATACACAATGTTTAATTTATCTTGGTATCTCCTAGAGGAGAAACCTACTTTTAACACTTAATAAATATAAGAAATATCAAGGCATTACAGCCAACCCACATGCACTTACACATTGTCATTCATATTTATATATTATTTAAGTTTCCAAATTGAATGATGAGTAAAACTAAATAAAATATTGTTTACACACTAGTTTTTACTGTGAACTAATACAACCAAACAACTTGGAGGAAAAGGGAGGGAAAGAAAGCAGTATTTTTTCATAATAAAATGAAGAGATTGATTATTCAGGTTGTTCTCACTTTCAACTTGTCAGTCAGAATTAGAATTTAAGAAAGAATGGGATTTACTCTCTCTGGCATTCCTGGATCACCATCCAAAGCTCAGTCTGTCTTTCTCACTGCTTAATGTACTAGTCACTTCTATTTTTCAAACATTCTCATTTTCTCACCTCATAAGATTTGTTACTTTGCATCATAATCTTAATGACATCACAAAATGTCCTCCACTTTCTACAAAATGGGTAGGAATAACCCCTTTGAAACCTCCTCTTTGCTATGTTAATCACTAATCTCATCTCTAACAACTGCAGATTCATCCATATTGGTTGAATAATCATCTTGTGGGGGTGTTTTTCTTCGTCAAATTTGCAGGTTATTCTGCATAACTTTTCACCTTGAATCTGTACTCTACATGGCACAGGTAAAAAATGCCCATAGCCAAGTGCAATATTCATCCTTAAGAGACAACATGCAGTGCAAATTCATGCTGTGAGGATCTGCAAAGCTCCTTGAGCAGATGAACAGGTGTGAAAAATGTGTCAGCAATCTGTAAAGCATATTTTTGACAACCTACTATTCTATTATTTAGCTAACAATGAAAATGTTTAACCAAAAAGAAGGTGATAGTGAAGTTTTTAAAGAGAAGGATGTAACTTTTAAGGTTTCTATCTAAAAAAAACTCCATTAAAGAACATGAGGTAAATAATTAAAAAGTCAAAATCAAAATTCCAATAATAGTCACATAGTTCATACATTTTAAAAAAAAAATTGCTTTCTCTAGCATGCCTCAAAAAGAGATATTTCTTACAACAGCTGAAAAGAGGAGAATTCAGATCCTGAATATTTAATAGAAAATAAAATGATATTTATTTTTAAGTGCATTCTACATTCAACACAACTGCATACTCACAGCAAATCTATTGCGTTGCCCTGACATAGTTACTGCAAAGGTTTTTCCTTGCTGTCCCTAGGGCCCAATTGATTTATCTGCCAGAAGCCTAAAGCCCCAAAATAAGATAGCTTTGAGTTTACAGAGGTCATTTTTCATTGTCTAAATAAAAATTTCTAAACAAAAATCTCTCATCCTGTTAACCGCAGGGTCCTTATCTCCCCAGAGGCTCCAGCAACCTGAAAGAAGCCATTTCAATTCTTTCATGAAGAAAGATAAAAGCAAGTTTTCGATTAGAAAGCCCAGCAAAACCTTCTTATTAAATGGTGGTAACAGTAATGAGTTGAAAAGGCAAAGCTGTTCTAGAATGGTGCGGAGGTTGGGAAATGAGGAAATTATTATGCATGAGACAAATAGTGTACAGAAACTGGAAGACAATAAGAGACGGTGACATTGAAGAAGCAAAAGGAAGTTTATGCAGCTTGTAACTATGCACACTTATTCCTCCTCAAGTCCTCAATAAACTCCTTAGCCTGATCAAGCATATTTTTAATTGTGTGTGTGTGTACTATTATCAACCAACATTAACTACATGTCATAATAATTATGAATTCAGGCTCATCTTTGATCTGGCAATTTTGAATGCTTATGCGGCATAGGCAGAGGTAGGATATGAAATCTGATCCAAGCTTTAGAATAATACATCTCATGAAGCTAAGCTAAAAGTAAAATTATCATAAATGACTTTGTGGACTTGGCTTTTGAAAAGCAGATAAACACAGGCACCAATCGAGATGCCTTAGGTAGCAAATCAGAACTAAGAAAGAAAAGCTAAACAACCAGTGTTCTACTCCTACCAGCACTAAGAAGTGGAAACAGCAGAAGGAGGGGATTAGAAACATCTTTAATTAAATGAGATTAAATTTTTAGATCTCTTCTATCAGTTAGTCCTATAGAAGACTGTCCCATTAATTCCTTTAAGTTTTTTTTAATAATTTCACACTCTGAGTGATACCAATGTTGAGAAGAATAAATGCTCTGGCACAACCTGTAACAAGGCACCTTCCTTTTCTTAACTGTCTTCTTTTGACTAAGGAAGTATCTATCAACCTATACTCACTCCTCTCCATCTGGGCACATATATTGGAACATCTGTGTTCTTTATTGATCTGATCAAATACACACTCTTTTTTCCTCCCTCAGAAAATCTGAAAATAATAATCCCAAGTGTTGATTATACAATTTAGTAACCAGAGGATGTTCAATAAATATTTTCACAAGGTATGACATAATATTAAACATTTTAATCTCAGAAATATTATATCTGAAAAGAATATCTACATTTTTAATATTTTTCTATATATAATTAATTCTCATAGGTTTGAATGAACGATATCTTGCTTAAAATCACGAAAGTGTGTGAATACAAAATAAGATGTGTTTTGTGGATTGTGAGAAGTGGAGAGAAGGAGAGAGAAGGAAAGAGAGGGGAAGGGAGAGAGAAATGATGCAGAAGTGAGACAGAGAGAAGAAATGAAGGGAAAGAGAAACAAGGAGGGAGTGAACAAAGAGTAAAAAGAGAGAGGCAGACAGAGACAAAAATATGACTTCCACAACTAATTTAAATAAATGATCTATTGTGAACATTTTAGGCCAAAATAGAAGATTGCCTATTTTGTATAGGATAAAATTACATTACTTCATATCAATTACATATTATGAAGGACTCAACACTTACTTATGAGAAAACATGTATCTATAAAGACATTTTTTGACAAAGTGCACTGTTTTTCTTTTTAGAGATGAGTCGTCATTATGTGTCTTAAATATTGCTTACAAACTTAAACATGTGACTGTTTTCTGGACATATGAATCTTATCTCAATCAGAAATATAAAATATTTTCTCCATGGTCCTCTATACAGTGTAAAATATCAATCTTCCAGTCTTACGCACTCATTACTTTTTACATTTTCATTGAGCTCCTTGAGAAATATCATATCCATATATTTTGATCATAATCACCACCATACCGAACTCTTCTCAGATCTACCTCCCATACCATATTCATCTAATTTATTTTTGTCCTCCATTTTTAAAAGTCCAGCAAGTTCAATTTGTATTGCCTATATATTGTTGTGTGTGTGTGTGTGTGTGTGTGTGTGTGTGTGTGTGTGTGTGTCCATCCACTGGAGTGTGGTTAACTGACCAGGAATAGCATCACTGAAGAAAACTCTCTCTTCCAGAATCTGTACTTACCAAATGCCTCTTGGCTAGTGGTATGATTTGGTGCCTACCCTAACGGCTTTTTGATGAGTTTTTATCTAGATTATTTCTGGTGTTTATTATAATCCAAATGAAGGGCCTATGATAATTGAAGGTAATTTGAGACTTCTTCAACTATAAGTTATACATTCTGCTTGAAATGTCCCACTGGAAAATATTATACATTCCTTCTATGTTCCTCACATAAATGATTTCACTGAGTTGGATATTGATGCATCTACATCACTCTATAGAATGATTCACACAGTACCTCATAAAATTCCTATAAAAAGGCAGTTTACAAAGCAAGATTACAAAAGATATTATACCTTGCCTCAGTGTTCTTTTTGTTTTTATGATAGTTATATAATAATTTATACTCTGGACATGTCATAATTCAATTAAATTTTCATTTCCTTTATGTTTTCTCTAATACAGATAAGATTGTGATGGGCATTCTTATACCTGACACTAGGCTAAAACAAAGAAGTAATTTCAGGCAGGAATCTAAATGTTAGGCTAGAACAAGGAAATAGACTTCAGACATGAAAATGCCTTTGGGCTAAGACAGGGAAGCTGGCTCAAATATTTTGGTCATTGTGATAAGCCCTTAGAAACAGTGATCACGGGAGTGTTCACGGAATTTTGTTTATTGCCTTGCTTGTTCTTTGACTATATTTTTATACAATTGTGCAAATATTTTTGTAGGCTTTTTGTATAATGATACACATAGAAGGTGTTATTTACAAGTCAAAATTCCTGTGGTTATGTTGAAAAATGTTTGAACTTACCTTTGTGAATAGTAAGAAATGATTTTTATCTATGTAATTTTTATTTTTTACCTAAAAATATATCATTCCCAACATTTTAGGAAAGGGTGTGTGGCACAATTAATAAAAGGAACCTTTAAAATGAGACTACCAACACTGCAGAAGCCTTTAGGATAACTGTAAGGAATGCTCTGATTCACATCAGCTTGAGTAGCATAGTCATCTAAGCCATAAGGAGACACCAGGAAAGAGCTGCAGAATAGGTCGTGCAACTTTCCAGCAGTGCGCACAGATGCAGGTTTTTAAATCACTCTGTACTGCTATTGTCATATTGACACTTTTTCCATATTTTTTATATTGACCTTGGTTGCAGAACTGATTATCTATCTTTTTAATAACAGTACATTCAAAGGCAAGAGGTAGAAAAAAAAACATAATCAGTCATGTCTAGGCCAAAAAAGAGATAAAACTAATTCTCCTAGTATATTTTCTTCTAATGCTTCATTAGCTAAAATAAAAATATACAGTGTATTGTCTACTGTAAAGAAAGCTGGGAAATGGTGTATCAGCTTTCATAATG
Source organism: Rhabdomys pumilio (assembly GCA_030674055.1). Classification (NCBI taxonomy): domain Eukaryota; kingdom Metazoa; phylum Chordata; class Mammalia; order Rodentia; family Muridae; genus Rhabdomys; species Rhabdomys pumilio. The sequence continues at coordinate 112,177,729 of JANHMN010000004.1, read as the reverse complement.
CCAAAAGATTCCAGAAGTAAAAGTATCTAATGTCACATCCAGCTTCGGATTCTGCATTCCATAATATCTACCTAGCAAGCAAAATATGCCCATTGCCATGACAGTGGCACAATTGTGATAGAGGCAACCATCACTCTTGGATTTGTTTCAAAATAAATTATTATATTTATTTAATAATGGCAGGAAAGACATATAAATAATAAAAAGCAAGCCTCAGGACAAAGTCTCTTGCAGTCTTGCTTCCTACAATTCATCCATCGCAGACCAGGCAAAAAATGGTGAACCATCTCAGGAAAATCTTCTGCTAGCCTTAGCCTCTCCTAGGTGGAATCTGACACCTATGAATTTATACCACTCCTTCTTCGAATCATGAGACATTACAAAAAGGGGATTGGAAAGACTAAAACAGCGAGATGATAGGAAGAAGTATTGTGCAATGTTTTCTTCCAGGCAATTGTAATCCTGAGTTCATGTAGCCACAGTTACCTGCAATAGGCCTGTCAACAATCAGTAACAGATGGAAAGGGAGCTCACAGAACCCTGTCTCACCATGATGAACTATTGGCTACCAATAGATTCTGGATGAGGAAGAGTAATTGTCTTCGGGTGTGTACCAACACTAAGTCCACTAGGCTTTAGTAGTTAGTGAACCACAAAGCAACATGAAAAGATGAATGTTGAGAAGGGATTTGAAAAGGGCTGGGACAGTTGACAAAGGGAATGGAGAAGAGATGAGAAAAAGAAGAAACAAGAGTAATTAGAATGCAGGGTATATGTGAGCAACATTGTCAAAAATAATTTTTAAAAAATGGAAAAAGAATTTTATTGATGTTTAAATAAAAGGAAAATGGTTCTGTTATTACCTCCATTTTATGTTAAAAAATAGGGAAAGTAATAGAGAGTTACAGAGGGGGGGAAGAAATGAAGAGAAGAGAAGAGAAGAGAAGAGAAGAGAAGAGAAGAGAAGAGAAGAGAAGAGAAGAGAAGAGAAGACTAATCGAAATTTAAGGGATGTTTGGGGATTATTCAGTTAGAATTTTGCTGAGTTGAATGAAAAAAACAGGTTTGCCTGATATCAAAGCCTTCTTTCTTACTTTACCAATAAATCAGTTAATTAAGCAATCAATCACATCTTTACAAGGCACTCCATGAAATGTATATCATAAGGGACACTCATGGACTACAAAAAAAGCGAAAATCAAAGCAGAGCAAATATAATGTTGTGAATTTATTGAAAATAAATCTTCTAAAAAATTCAACACAGTTTTACATTCATATTTCCAGTATTATGACAAAGCCTTCTCCCTAAAAACACTGATAGGAACACCAGGTTCTTAATTATAGTCTTTGAAAGGATATGTACACAAATGCATATTTATAGTCCTAGGGATTGAACCCAGAGACTCATGCATGCTAAGGAAGTACTCTACTAGTGAGTTACATTTTCAGCTTTTGAAAAAATCAGGAATTTTTTTAGATAATCGTATTCTTCTTTAGACCATGTTCAGCCATAAATTTCCACCTTTATCACCATAATGTAAGTTCATTTTTATAAAAGTTAAACTAAAAGAATATTTTAGATAAAATTCTCAATAAGGAAGCTCAGTTACTTTTCAATCTCTATAATAACAGAACGAAGAAATATGTGATTTCTATCCCTATACCAACCTTAAAAATGAGTAGAACATAAACAACTATAAACCTTGTATGAAGACACAAACGAGTGAGTTCAAATTGTATTTGATTTTCTCGTTAACATATTCACTAGCTTTCTTGAGCACCATACACACATTGCTCACTGCCAAGTAGTTCACACTTGGTACCGATCTCGCTCTCCACTGTAATAAAGACAGTGCAGTACACCATCATCAGTACATCATACTTCCTTTCAGAATTATTTGACAGGTCTAAGTTAGACTTCTTTCAATGCATCTTATTGGCCTTAAATTATGACCCCATTTGCAGATTTTTAACTTACAGATGAGGGAATTAAAACATAAGTAAAATGTCCATCATTATTCTAAACGGTCATTTTTTTTTTCTTACAGTAGCAGTGACTGTCGTTCTTAAATTATTTTACTGGAAAAATGATTGTTTGGTTCTTGCTAGGAATTAGGTATTACCCATACTTCATTATCAATGTATAAAGCAAAATAGTTGATTTATAATTATTTATGTTTTGGTACAGGATCCAATATAAATCAAATGTAAGCATATTTGACAAAAAAAAGTAACCTTGAGCAATCCCCAGAGATAAGGACTGATGATTTACTACAACCATTTTGGACAGGGAAACTGAGATGTTATTTTACTCTCTGTCTCTAATTCGATCTCTCTTTCTGTACTTGGAGCCACCTATGAAAACCTAGTTAGTTTCTTGGCTCTTTTATAATAACTAATAGCTATTTGTCAGCTTGGTATCATCAATTTGAACATGCAAATATGTATACATAGGTATTGACAGATCAGTTATGTTCGACCTTACACATCTGGTTCTAGTTTAGGTAAACAAATGTTTCTTCAAAGGGTTGTATACATATAGTCAATATTTATTGATGATACTGAATATGTAATATCCTCTTCTATATGGCTCCACTTACAGTCTCTCCTTATATATTTAAGAAGACTTTTTTTGTACAGAAAGTATCCTGAAAAATGATTATAATTATTTTTTGAACATATATTAGCACATTGTAGAATACTTGTAATATTATTAAAACTTACAATATTCCTAAAGTTTTAATTACCATTTCCAAGAACTTTAAATTTATAGCTTTTCTCTATTCTGTTCTTGTTTAAATCTATTAAAGCATTAACAATAGAACGGGTGAGAAAATTATAGAAAAGATTAACATGGCCTCCATCTTCAAGGAGCTAGCAGTCTTGTGGGCAGAGTATTAGAAAACAGCTATGGGGGTTGCTGACAGGAGGAGGGGCTGTGATAAGGATGTAAATTAATTAATTAATTAATTAATTAGTGGGAAAATATACAATTGAATCCAGTATTAGGTCCTTTTAAGAATTGTAATAGTGTTTTTGTTATGTTGTTCAGATTGATACTATTCAGGAAAGTCATCCTAAGTGCATACTGCCCTAGCTGACTCATGTAAGGTGATCGGAATGCATTGGATAGCTCACACAGTCAGAGAGAAAGCTCTACAAAGAGGATGAGGTATACTTGAGAACCTAAAACTGTGAAGTGTGAAAACGCCTGGTGAATGTCTACTATATTCAACAGTTCTCATGTATTGAAAACATTTGTATCTGGAGATTCCTTGTTTGCATCTGATCATGAATTTACTTTCTACCTTTAATTCCCTTCTACCAATAGGTTTCATGCACAATTGTTTTTCCTTATATTTTTCCTTAGTGTCCTCCTGATTTATCAAGATATTTGTTTGCCAACTTCTATCTCTTCTGAGAGAACTAAGAATAAAGAGAATTAAAAAAGTCACTTTCTTCCATGTCACAATGCAGAAAACTCGTATCATTAACCATATGTGCCTGCATTTCACAGTGAAGTTGCTCGACAAGAAAAGAAAAGCAGATAGCCACAATCTGTATCTACAAGATCAGATTAACATTTTTATCTCACATTAACATTTTAAGATAAAAATATTTTTAATAAGTACATACAAGATATCATCACTGACATACAGACCATACACTTTATGGTCATTACACAAATATTGGATGATTTGATTGGATGAATATTTTTTCAGTATTCAAGTAAAACATTAAAAGAATTTATGACACAACACACAAACACATACACATACACACACATGCATACAATCTATGCAAACAATCACTTTTCTTTTTTAAGATATGTTGCTGAACTCATTTTATTGTTAGAAAAACCTTTATTAAAACAATAATGCCATGGAGATAATAAGAAAATCTTGTTAAACAACAGTCTGTGTGGAAAATATAATGCCCCTGATAAAGACCCTCCTGCACTGGAATACATATGCTTCTTCCTGATATTTCTTTGATTAGCCCTCCTTAGTGCTCTTCAGGGTTTCTATTATAATACAAGAAAACAAAATTTTAAGCCCAGAAGGATTTTTACAGTAAAACAAGCTATTGATCGGTGCAGTATTTTTTTTTTCCTCAAGAGCTTACTATTGCAATCAGGATCCTCCAGTTCCAATATGCCCAGCTCATTAACATTAGGTAAGATAAAAAAAAAAAAAACCTACCAGTACATTTCTCTGTATTTCAAGCTCCACTTGGGATGAAATAAAATCTTTTCTTGCTCTTTTTCTAAACCTCAGATACTCAGATACTATATTAAGTGACAAAGAACAGGCAGGAAATATTAATGCAAACTTTGATTTTCCTGGATTGGTGAAACAATAAGTAAACAAATAAATAAAAACAAAAATTCATTTTAAGAGCAATATCTGCATCTGTTATCACAGTAAGTTATATCTTGAACAGCTGTATCATGTGTCTTGAAACTGCGGGTGAACTACTGACAGCTATACCTATTTTCTTCATCTGTGTTCCTTAGCTGTCTAAAATCTACCTCCAAGTCTGTTCTGAACTTTCTTTGTCTGGCTATAGTCGTCCACAGGATCTTTAAGTGCTTAGATAGATGTAGTCTATGCCTACTCTCTAGAGACTGTGTACACACCCAAAAAAGGTTCACAAGATGTTTAGGCTTCAAGAATCGTCATATTCATGGGCCTCTTGCAAGAGTCATAATGGATATAGCAATATACTCATATACTTTTCCTTTTTATTTATGCTAAAATGTGAGAAGCTTTATTTCTTAGTTTCTCAAACAAGACTTTCTGACTCAATGCTTTTAAAACGTCCTATCTGTAATATGCATAGTCACTTTATAATTCAACATAGTCACTTTATAATTCAACATATAATTCCTTTTACTTGAAGCTTTATGTATAAAACTCTCTTTCCTTTGGTTCCACCCACATATAATGGCACAAATTTTGTGCCAACTTGACCCTAAATAATCCCTAATTTCAGGAGGCAATGTGTTGTCTATCTTACCTCAGGAATATGGTCAACAATCGACAAATAAGACATCAAAAAACTCTGAACAGCTAAAGCTTAGCCCATAGAGTCAGGGGGAATTTTTGAAGACTGAATATCTGACAGAAACTTTTTTCTAAAATATATATATATATAAAAAAAGGAAAGAAAAATAGAATCTAAGAAAACAAATGATTCAATTAAAAACTGGACAATGGGTCCAAATCTAGAGTTCTCAAAAAAATAAATAAATAAAAAGAAAGAAAAACTGCCAATAAACATCTTTTAAAATGTTTGATTCTTAAATATTAGGAAGATGCAAAGTAAAACTAATTTGAGATTCATTGTGGGGAGACAGGATGTATAAAAAACAAAACAAATCAAACCAACCAAACAAACAAAAACTAATAACACATGTCAGGAATGTGGGCAAGAAGAACCTCCATTCACTACTGGTGGTATTGAAAACTGATACTGCCATTTTGGAAATCAATATGAATAATTTCTCCCCCCAAAACTACAAGAAGTACCATGTGACCTACTCCTCCACATATACCAAGAAGACTTGACATATTAATCAATAAATATTTGCATGCTCATTGCCACTCTATTCACAGTACCTAGGAAAGGGAAACAATCTAAATGCCCTTCAACTGATGAATGGAGATGAAAATTCAATACTTGCATGCATCAGAGTTATATTAAGCTCCAGGAAAATGAAATTTCCAGGTAAATCTGTGGGATTAGAAAATATTACACTGAGTGAAGTAGCATAGACACAGAAAGGCAAATGTGGAAAGCTGTCTTTTAGTTCTGAATTTTTAGAATTTAACTGGGACTAAACCACAAAATTCAGGAAAGTAAAAAGAGAATATGTGGAGGCAGGTGGGGCATCTTGGGGACAGAATAGTAGGACACAGGCACTATTTAGAAGTAAATGGGAAAAATATACTGCTTTAGTGCGGAAGGGAGAAGGTCAATAAAAATAAAAATAGAGTGAGAAGGGATAACTAACACCAAAGAAGTTTGAAAATACATTAGGAAAACATTCTGTTTTATGTTTACTTTAAAATACATATGTAGCAGGGTATTGGTGGCACATACCTTTAATCCCAGTACTAGAGAGGCAGATGCAGGCAGATCTCTGAGTTTGAGGCCCCCTCTGAGTTTGGTTTACAGAGTGAGTTCTCAAAAAGCCAGGACAAATGTATATTTGTGCATAAGAAGCTATACCACTTGGGTGATAATTTATTTCTCGAGAATAATGGACAAACAAAATTACAAATGCGAGGCATGGGAAACCCCTCTATTTGCTGATCAGGAGAGTCCAAAAGAAACCCAGAAAAGTATAGACTATGTTGTGGCCACACTTTGTACATAGTACTTGGAGTTACTGAGCAGGAACTGACATGGAAGCCTACTCTGTGAGGACTAACACTCATAGTATTAAAGATATGGTACAATCTGATAAAGGAGAGAAACAACCAATATTTCTTCCCAAATTTAAAGCATTCAGACTTCAACAATGGCCAGCACAATAATAAATATATTCCCAGCAACTCAATAGTGGCACTTACATCTCAATGATAAACAATAGCACATAATTGGAGTTAAAGGTATGTTCACTGGGAAGGGATTCATGCCGCCTATTGCAAAGCTAGCCAAATAACCTTGGCTGGTAAGGTCTTAGATGCTAGAAGGGAACCTAGTGCCATGTTCCTAAACAAATATACTTTTCTAACTCCATTCTTAAAACCTTTGTACCCACAAATAAGTCTCTCTCCCTACATGTCAGCAGAGATGATGCTTTCTGAAGAAGACAGAAACTCTCATGGAAGTCCACAACTAGTCAATTCCAAAAAACAATTCACTGCGAGCTACCCAAGCCCAATTGCTGTATTTACAAAGTAACTTCTAAGCTTAAAGCTCAGGAGAAATCCTGGAAGAAGGATTAGAAGATTGTAAAGGCAGGAAGAAAAGCATGCCTATTGTAACATATTATCTTCTACATATTACAGCGAAGCTGTCCCAATGAAATCTCAAACGTATGGTCATATCACTAGCCCCATATAATGACAACACTGGTTGAAGTATGAATCTACATAGAGAAAATCTAACAAGGCCTCACCCCTTGATGTAGAACTATAGGCAATTAATAGCTAAGAGAGGGAAAAATCAGTATCCTCTAGCGTGAGTACCCTGACATGTGATCCAATCTCAAATCATAAACCTTAATACATACAAGCAAAACTAGACTTAACAGGCTGTATTTATAGTACATATTATTTGTGTGTAGCAATAATTATTAAAGAACTAAGTCATGAATTTAAAAAGAAGAACACATGATGGACTGGTTGGATTGTAAGGGCAAATAATATGGATGTAAATACAGAAGAAATCATCAAAACACCGATAGAAAGCAGGCTGTTTTTATTATATTTTCCTTGAAAATTGAGAAAGAAAAAAATAGGTTTTAATGACAAACATCCAAAAATCTGAGTGACAAGGATTAGCCACAGACCCGGGTACTTGAAAGTATGTTTGTTTCCAGCTAAAAGCTTGGCAACACCCAGGCCACTTCCCAAGCCAGCGAAGCTGCATGTGTGAAACCATCCACCTGCAGAATGGCAGGTGGAAAATTATTCAGGTGGAGAAATCCAATTGGTGACCTTTAAAATAATGATTCATTACCTTAAAACACTTCTATTATGTCAGCATGAGTACATCCATTGAAATTAATATATTTAAATCAAAAACAGTAGGTCTTATTTAACCTATCATTAACCAAAAAGTATGTTAAAAAATAATTTATTGGAGTTTTTTACCTTTCTTCTTTTCCCTCCCCCTTTTCTTTTTTCTGCTTTTCTTTTCTTTTTCTTCTACCTTCCCACTGTCCTAAGCCTTTTTCTTTCTTACTTGGATATTCTCCATTACTTATAACAATGAAGTAATATTTGAAAATTAAAGCACACAGTCAGGGAACATGCAAAGCTGATGAGCACTGAACATGTAATCTGATAGAATCTGTTTCATGATATACCATAGGTCTTGAAGTGTGTGTGTGTGTGTGTGTGTGTGTGTGTGTGTGTGTGTTAGTTTACACACATACAATATATAGCATCTTCCCGAGTTTTAGATCCTTAATAAAATTTAATTCATTTCAATCTTTCTCACAACTCAGTTCTGTTCCACCCAATATCCTAAGGCCAACATCATTAATTGTATTATATGCTTAGCACAAGGTGTTCAGTTTCAGTCTTAATATTTGACTAAAGCTTGTCCAGAAGGAAAAGATGACTGGGAAATTCGGTAACATACATCTAATAAAGAATGTGTTGTGCAAAACACCAATAGCCAGAGTCTGAAATGCTAATATAGTTCTGAATGCAGAACAAACCTGTGAGGTAGGTAGTTATGTAGTATTACAAAACTGTATGTCTGGGATGAACCTATATTTATGAGGACATATTTGTGATTTTTCAAAGCAAAATTTTGTGAGCAGTTTTCATTATATTCTGAGCTATATAACTTTTTACAGCCCACACATTTATAAATAAAAGCAAGAGAGCCTCTAAATCACTGACTTAGGCTGAAATGATGCCTCTAGGGCTTGGGATTATAAAAAAATAAAAGGATACCTAGAAGGGATCATAAGGCAATATCCTACAGGAAGCAAATTGATACCTGGGATTACAGTAGCAATTCCTTTCTGGCATTCACAAAGAAACATATTTTAGATAAACAAATAGGCAGAACATTTTGGATCTCTGTAAACAGATCTGAAAAGTCAGGCAAGAATCTTTCCCTGTGTGGATGCAAATGACATCATTCATAACCTTTTGAGCAACTGGTGCATTTTGAAGAGCTCTAATTTGCAGGTGCAACACGAAAACTGAACTCCACTCTATTTCACATTATAGCTCTATTGACAGAACATAAGAAATGCAATTTATGCACACATTTTCATGACTTTTTAAATATTAGAATTTGATCTGTAATCATATTAGTGAGTGCATATATAAATACACATATATTGATTTAAAGACTGTAATAAGTACTGATGTACTCCTATATCTGTCTTTTATTTTTGGTGCAATGATTGTTGTACTTCTAATGCATAGGCAAACATAAGATGTGTCACACAGAAGAGATTCTAAACCTCAGTCATTTTCTATTTTTCCGTGAAGCATTTAACAAGTCTCAGCATACAAAGTAGTAATGGAGGTTTTTAGAGGAGCAAAAACACAGCACGGAGATCCTTAAGGCATTTAAAAACATCAGGAGAGAGTTATGCTACATAAATGCTGATGTTGCAGAAGAATGCTTAATGTGCACCACAGAGAGCAAATGCATGGCCACAGGACTGCGAAAGAGGCTGGTAGAAACCCAGGACAGCAGAGAGGGGGATGAAGGCTAATAGAAAAGTATCTCTTAAACTATACCCTGAAATACAGACCAAATTTTGCCAGAAAAAATGCTGCTGAGCTATGCTGCTCAGGTTTCAGGTAAACTTGCATTTGCTCCTGTGATGTAACTGGAAGCAACAAAATTAATTTCTAAAGAAAAAAATAAATTCAACTAACTACAAAAATGTATAAATAGTATTAACAAAATATTAATTAGAAAGCACCCTCTCTAGTGGTTATGCTCTAAGTCCTGTGACTAGAGGGAAACCCATAGAATAGCTTTACTGACATCTTCTGGGAAGGTGGTGGAGACAGGGAACACTGTAGGTTCAAATGGAACCAAATAGTCTCTGTGACTTTTCACTGAATCATTATTTTAAAAGATGTGAAAACAAAAAGCATAGATAACAAATTATACACATTTGTTTTTGTTTTCTCTTTCTTAGTGTTTTCTATACTTACTTAGCACAAAAAAATTATTTTTATTTTATTTGAATACACATACATCAAGCTGCTTTCAGGGATATAAATTGGTTGTGCAGGTTTGATAAAGTACATAAATTACTCTCTTTTATTCAGGCCATTCCCTTTCATTATTCATAGTTATGCTCACTGAAGAGAACAAATAAATTACAAGACAACACTACAAACCTCTGTTGGAAATATTATGTGTTCATATACGCTAATCCCTTTCATGGGGGAAAGGCATTGCCAGCAGCATCTCATACTCTGAGCCTCTTCTGTGTACTTCAGGTCACTTGGGAGCATGTATATAAACAAATGCTACTAGTGATGAAAGCAGACACTTAGGAACCTTCAGAAAAACACGAGATTAGAGTTTGGTACATGAATATCTATGAAAGAGAATTCTCATCTACTTACAAATTGTTGTAAAGTTATTGCTAAAACTACTTTCTGTCAAGTGGTAAACATGCCAATAATTTCTGGGTTCAAAGGCATTACTTGGGTCAGTGCTGATAAATTTTACATTCTCAAAGATAAAAATCAAATACCAATGAATGAAAGATACAGCGTTTTCTTTTTGCATAAGCAGTGTAAAAATATTCAGAACCAACAGGAAAAAAATGCATTTGTATACTCAGTTTGAATAGAATTAGTGAATCAGGACCATGCAAACCAAACTTAGGTGTGAAGGAAACACATTTAGAAGAAAAAGAAGCAAGAGGAGCTGGGGAGGAAGGAGGAGGGAGGAAGGGAAGCTGGGAGAGAACCAAGCAAATAGCCTCTTTTTACATTGAGATGGTTTTGAGAATAATAATGTGCTAGTTTCTGTCCTTTTTTTTTTTTTTTAATCCAAGTAGCTATTGAAGATTGTAATGATTTCAGTCTAAAAAGCAGTGCTGGAAAAGCCTCTTCTGAGATTGCCAACTCCCACTGTGCAGAAACACTGTGTCCTTCGTGCTGGTGTAATGGAGACAAACAAAAGAAGCACTTCAAGAAAAGGGGAGGGAAGAGAGGGAGGGTGAAATGGCAGTCGGGTTGTACTTCCCAGAGAAAAAGCAAGAGTTTTTGCAGGGACCAAAAGCAAGCATTGCTATTTCCAAGTTTTAGACCAATAGAAGTTAAATAAAGGTTTAACTATATAAGTAATATATAATGGTGCTTTTGTCAATAAAAACAAAAATAATTTATCATCGTCAATTATGATCTAGCCCCCTCTTTGCAATAAAACCAATTCCCTGCTTTAAAATAGCCCAATTGATTTCATACTTTGTCACGTATTAAAGATTATAAATTAGGGAAACATGCTACACTATTGCCTCCCTTATAAACTTCTCTTCATTTTCCAAAATAAATACCTTAACAATTAACATACATAATCCAAGCATTCTAATTAAGATGATACTCTCTAGTTCCTCTAGTTCCCATAAAAGTTTAAATAATCTTAGTATTTCCATAGTCCATTATAAAATCAATAATAATTACTGTTTACTTGCATTCAAATGTTTATAATGTAAGAGTGTTATGAGATGGTGAAACTTAGTATTTCTTGTACTCCCCAGGAAAATCCAAGAGCAAGAAGAAGGAAAGTACATTGAAGTTTATTTGTAATTTCTATAATTTAATATCATTGTATCCAGTTTTATTCCTATAAAAGGGGAAGGACTATATCTGGCTGATTTTTTTTATTTCTAAGACTGAAATGGATGAGTCTTTGATATTCTCTATACACTTCTATATTATGAACGAGCTTATAATTGTACTGTTACTCATTCTGACATAAGCTTTATTTGCAGTTTTCTTCAGGAATACTATGTCTCAAATCCTACAATACAAGAGAGGTTCCTGTTTCTTAGAAGCAGCAACTCGCATGCTGGTAAAATATAATCACACTGGATCCTGAGGATTGGAGAAACTCACAGTTCTCCAGAAAGAAAGAAAGAAAATCACATGTAAAAACTAGGAAGAAAGACATTTCAGGCATAAGATGGGGAAACAGAAACCTAAATCACCACATTGACTGTGCTAACAAACCCAGAACAATGACCTAGTCTTTCTAAAGATCTTTGTTTTGTTTTGTTTTTAAATGAGAGATTATCTCTGTTGTGCTGGCATTTTATCCCAATTCACAAAGCCTAACTTTACAATTCATCCATTTATAGAAGTATCAGTGATTATCATACATAAATATTTTTCAGATGAACCTAAAATTTAATTCATCTAAATTCTGTTGCGTGATTCACTTATATAACACTTGTTTAAAATTTGATGCCTGAATAGCTATTAAATATAGCTGGTTAGTCAAAAGGTGTGTAACAAAAAATCTAGGGACACTGTTCTCCCAGGCAGTCACTATTTATAATTTTTGGATAAAGAAAACCCCTTTTGTTTATATGATTTAAGGACATGTTAACAATAAGTAGATCCATTATTATGTATAATAACACTCAAATGTTTTACCCCTGTCTTTTGTTTTAATTGTGCTTGATTAGCACCAGAGTTTTATACCAGGAAATGTGGTGATTTAGACTATACAATAGTTTTCATAATACAATGACTAATTCTAACAGTGTATTAACTATGTTGCCTACATACTGCTATAAGAACTTTATGTACACTGGCGCATTGTTTTCATAACAACTTAAAATGTATTTTATCACTTCAATTTTATAGGTGAAAGTTTAAATAACTTACCTAAGATGCACTTTAAATAGAATATAGTACTTGAATCTAAATGACTGGCATGAAGATAACAATTCTAATATTAGTAACTCAATACTTTCATTGCCTAAAGGTTTACTTGGAAATACTCAAATTTCCACTGAATTTTATATAGTATTTTTCAGGTAATAACCTATGCATATGTGTGTGTATGTTATATGGTCTATCTACATATAATTCTCTTACACTTTAATATACCTTTAAGAGGAGAGGTCATAATTATGACATGCATCATTTCATCATCTGTAGCACAAATTTTCAATAGTTTAGAATAGAAATAAAAGGTAACTTCAAGAAAGGGATAGTAGACCATATTAACCTCCACAGAACAATGGGTATCAGTCACTGACTTTTCTATATCTTTTGAAAATATTAATTGTGTTATAAGCAATTATAATTTCATTTATTTTCAATAATTTCTTGTTCTTAAAAAATAGAGAGTGTTTGCCAATGAATAAATTATGAGATTGAGTATTATTTTATTCTTTTTTACAAAATAGCTAGACTTTTTTTGTGACATACTAGCTGTTTAGGGAAATGTCCAATAGGAAACGCCTTTTCTTTTCTCTCATCATGAAGGTTTAAAAACACTCTGGGTAGGTTGCTATTCATGCCCAGCTCTACCATAAGTTGCTAAGAAACAGTCTGAAGAAGTCACCACATAACATCAGGGAATTCTAAATTATAATGCTCTATGGTAAGTATTCTTACCTCAACTATAATTTGCCCAAAACCTTTCAGCTCTGGAATTAAATGTCTGTTTATACTCACAGTAGAAAAGTGGAAATACAAGTGAATCATTCTGGGCCTGCTATATACAAAGTGAATAAATAAGGTCTCACAACATAATTTATGAGTGGCAGAAACTAATAACCTATAGTAAAAATTTTAAAAATAACCACTGAGTTAATGTTCAAGCATCAAGGAACAAAGCTTACAATCCAAGATAGATCAGAGACCAAGACAGTGAATTCAGAGTCTTCACAGAAGAAACATTTTGTGTCTGGGTCTTGCAGAATTTGTTACCAAGCCAACCAAGAGAACAGAGAGAAAAATATGCAGACATGAAAAACATTTCTTGCCAGAAGAAAACTAAAACAATCCAAGCAATTTCAGTTGTGTAGAAAGCAGCTCCTAGAAACTACTTACAAACTCCAGCAGAGCAGAAGGCTTCTCATCCATTTCCAGCAAGTTTATAAATCCCACATGGAACCCTCTTCATTCATCCACTGAGATTGTGAATTTGGGGCAGCCATGGTAAAATTCATCCAGCAAAGTTTTTAACCCCTCAGCCCTCTTTCATTTACTTACAGTATCTTTATCTCATTTTGCTGCCCCACTGCTTGGAGTTCTGTTACACAGGGTGCTTGTGGCTTTAAAAATGCAAAATGGTTGCCAGAAGAAACAGTTTTGCCATGAAGCAAATGTTCATACTCTGCAATGCTAATTTATGTCCTCTCTTATAGCTATACAGGTTGCTACGTGCAATGAATTAAATATTAGTGGAAATTATGTGATGGGATATTAGGGGGATTTTACTAAACCAAAATGTTTAAAAAAAACAGGTGTAACCTCTATGTGGGGATGTTTTGCAACCTTGAAAAAATTGAAAAATGAGCAAGATGAAAGTATTCAGACAATTCAAATGATTGTAAACCTTGCTATGCATAATGTCTTGCTTTTTACCCTGGTGTTTGGATACATGGATGTATGCCTTAGTGGGAAAAAAAGTCTACCAGTCTCAATTTATGACAGGTAGACATCAGTTTGCACATGCTATATATCAATTAAAAGGCTGGGTTATTTCACGACCAGTAAGAAAATGTTTCCTACATCCACAATGCAAATATAATCATATTTTACAATCCTAAGACTGAAACAAACCAGGAGATAGTTGAAACACTTTTTCACTTAGAAACTGATAGCTTCAGCTCTTGAAGAAATTCAAACAAACATAGTAAGTATTCTGTCTATGTGATATTCAGGGGAAATCTTCCCAACAATAACATTCTTGTGAATGAATCAAGAAACACTATTTTAAAATGTTTGCACATGGTTTTGTTTTACCTCTGTGCTTTTCTCTAAGAGAATTGCTGCCCTAGAAGTTGAAAGACAGTTTATGTGGCATTTGACAATAGAGAATGAGGCTCTACCAGCCAAGAGGGGCAATGAGCTCACTGACTTGCTGGGATCCTCTATGTGGGAAATTACCTTCATACTGTTGACTGCTGCTGATTTTACTTGTACCGACACCTCTGAAAGTTGAAAGGCTCTCAAAGTTGTCTTGCTCACATCCTCTGCTCCTGGTGTCAAAGCACACGCTCAATCTTCACTTGCCAAGAAAGAAGCAAAACTTTATTTTAATGCCCAAAAGTCTTAGCTCCTGTCAAAGATATTCATTTAACACTCACAGTTGTCTATGGCAACTTGAAGATGTTGTCTTAAAGAGGGGGGCTTCCAGAGATAGGGTGAAGAGGAAAAGACTTTTCTGAAGAAGCCTTGCAGTGTTCAATACCCCAAAAGCAAGTTATGAAAGAAAAAAAAGCCATTTAAGTATAAGAATAAGAATAATTACTACCCAGTATTATTTCTTATTTAGTATCTGCTAGCAACAGCTAATAAATTTCACAGTAAGAAAAATAGCAGTTTTTGTTACAAGTTTTGTACTTCCATAATATACCAAACACAGTAATATCACATTCAAAGCATTGTTATTCCTAAGTATGTGTGTGATGTCATAACAATACACATGTAGATAGATAGATAGATAGATAGATAGATAGATAGATAGATAGAAAGCATATAATACTTCAAGACATTTATACATAAGTAACCAAAAACTTTACCAAATAATTGTTATATGGCTAAGTAATATACAGAATCCAACCCATCCTACCAGTGATAAAAAAAAACAAACAAACAAAAGCCATATTCCTACAACATGTTCGTTACAGGGCATTTATCATGTCTCATGCTGTCCCACTCTTTCTGATGACTTCGATGGTCTTACTTGTGCCATTCGGAAGCTCATCCAAGAATACAAGGAAGTACACAAACTTAGTTCATTGAGTCCTTTTTTTTTTTTCTTTCCTTAGACTATTTTTAAAACATGCATATTTTACACAATAAATCCTAATTCAGTCAATACTAGTTCATTCAAATAGCATCTGAATTTTAAAATTGGCTCCTTTTCAGACAATTAGTCAGAGTGCCAATTTCCCAGTCAAATAAAATCATTTTCCCATTAACATTTTTGGTTACATAATCTGCTATACAAATATAATACTATTAAAACTCAATGTGCAAATTAAGTCCCTAGAATATCTCAGTTGCTAATTTGGTCAGATAACTCCAAGCATACATTTTGCTGTCATTTAAATTGGAGATTTGTCTGGTGCCGGATTGCTTTCCAAGGGTGAGAATGTGGCTGAAGAGCCCAGTACATGTCTCAGCTTTTCCACACTTCACACACATGGAAGCCGTCTTTGGGCTGGGACTCTCTCCTCTGTCTGCAGAGCATATTGTACTTGAAGTCTTTCCTTTCCTCCTCGTAGGCTGCCAGACACGCTTGCCCAAAAAGAGTCACTCAGTCTTTGATTTTTTTGCATGGAAGTTTGGCCTGTCTGATGTTGTTTGCATAGCCACGCCACATTGTTAGAAGTTGTGATTCAATGTGTCCTCCAAGCTTTTCTTTTGCCAGACCTGCCTCCGCCACCTCACAATGCCCCATTTCAGCTCGCTGTTGAGCAGCTGACTCTGGCCTTGCAGAGAATCGTCCTCAAACTTTGCCTGGCTTCCAAGCTTGCTACTGTGCTGATCTTTGCCTCACTCTTACAAATCCAGGTGGGGTAACTTTTAAAAATTCTGCTTTCACATTTATGTCACATATGTTTTGCAGGTGATGTAGGAAGCTGCCTGCGACATCTGTGACAGACCCAGATCTCTCAACCATATGGAAGGTTGGACAGTACTAAACATTTGATTGGATCCAAGGTTTGGTGCCACATTTGAGTGCCAACCCCCCAAAAGGCACACAGGCCGTCTTGAGTGAGTTTGCATCTCTTTGTTTCTAAAACTTGCAATACAGGCCAGTTTTATTTCCAGCAACATCAGTAATCTACAGGCCATTAAGGATGAAGAAGAGGGTTCTTGTGTCACATAAACTAGAATAGAAATTTGGGTTATTCCAATTTGGGGCACTGCTATCAAACAAATTATTTTAAATTCTTTAAGTAAGTTTATCTCATTGAATTATGGCCATCACTCCTACTTTGTTGAGTTAGTATACATTAACAGAAAATAATGCATGTAAGTAACAAAAAAAAATACGTAGGTGCTCATTTAGTATTAGTTGTTGGAGTACACATGATAAACTGGGCTCTTACACTATAAGAGTAGCTTTTGTGTTCGATAAAAATATACATTCATTTGATTGGTTCTCACTTGCCTTACCATAATTGTTATTATGTGTACTTTAGAAAATATAAGAAAGTAAGTCTCCAAAACTTCTTTCACTCCCAAGTGGAGATGACATAGTTTAGAGTTTCTTCCTTATTTTCCAAATAAGTACTGCTTACTTGTACTGTTGTACATGGGAAATCTGCAGTCTACTCTTGAACCTCCCAGTTGAGTAAGAGTTCTGGAAAACATTTAAACTTCTGCCCAATACTACCCTTTTCCATGTGTGTCCATCATTCCATTAGTTCTGAACACTCTAGTCTAAACTGATATTCTAGACATTCAGTTTCATGCATTGGAACTAAGTTGGATAATTAAGCTATTATCTTTAATTCTGTTTCTAAAACTGACTTGCCACTAAAATATATACTCTTACAATATCTTCAAATAGAATCGTACAGAACCTCACAGGCACTTGGTCTCCATGGGAGGAATCCTTTTATGCCTCTGCATTCCTCTGAAGGACTTTTGTTGTCAGAGCTTTATTGGGAATTCTTTTAACATTAATCAGCCACTATCCTTTGTATAAATGATGTCTGCATACTTGTGTTATATGAGTAGACTATGTTTTTGCATGCTTGATCTGCAAATGTTGAAAACAGCTCCATTATTTCCTTGGCATTTGATTTCTACCATGTGAATATTCTCCATTCATGCTGTCATTATTCATGATTTATTGACTTCTACTATCATAAGAGACTGTCTTCAGATTTTAGTTGCAGATAATTCATGAACTTTACTATCTTTTGTAGAAAAACATTTTCTTGTTTAAAAATAAACCACTATAAAAAACCACTATAAAAGCAACAGCAGCATTAAGTTTTATTGTTTTTTGTATTTTTCATTCTACATTTTACTAAAGACTGGGATACTACTCTGATCCTGCATTTTCTTCTTAAACCTTCTTTCCTTGCCTTTTCGGGGGGGTCATGGTATCGGATATTCTGATGATTTTGCTGTTACAAATATGTTTGATCATTCAAACACACACTGATCATAAACTTTCTATTACACTTATGATTGATGTTTCCTGCCTGTAGACAACACAGAGTTGTACACTTTTAAGCCTTATGTTTTTCTCACTGCAAATTTTTAAAATGATAAATAAACATTCCATTTTTAATCTTCTTTTATTTTTGAGCTACACTCAGCTACAAAGAGTTTATAGAGTCTCATATTTTTTCACATTCTTGAAATATACTGAGTGAGCTTGTAAAGTGAGTCTGTTTGCCTATGCACTTAGTCACTGTTTGAATCTGTAAGAAACACATAAGTTCTGAAATGATTGACATGACTTTTACTTTATGAATTCTCATACAAAACAGTAGAATTCATCACACTTCATCTTTATGAGTGATTAGAGTGAGATAACACATTAAATAGATTTTAGATTCCTAAAATAAGGTGGCTTTCATCACTCACTCTGCTGTTAGATCTGTCTTATTGTTAATAATGGGAACATTCAAGGCATAACTTACTTTTAATAAAGCTGTTGAATTAAATGTCCATACTTGACTTATTTGCATTTTATCACAAATATCATCTAATAAATCTCATTGAAACTAACATTTTTACTATATTTTCTTTAATAATTAAGATTAATATACAAAATATGGTTAATTGAGGTATATTTGTATATCACATATATTTTGTACATATATTATATACATATATATACATCTGTTTGTATATATGATAAGCACTACAAGATTTTATATATATTTATATAAATAACATTTACATTAATTATTTGAAAGGTATATATTTATGTATACTTATGTAAATATTCATGATTGTTTTCTAATTTTGTTCTCCATTGTATCTTTATTAGTATTACTGAGCTTGTGCTGACAGTTTAGATTTTATATTAAGCCTCTGCATAACTGCTCATTTTGGCATCCATAATTCTATTATTCTGTATACATTATCTGGTCCAAATATATGGTATGTTTCATAACATAATATATAATAAATATATAAAATATAATCATGAATATATAATATATAATAAATATATAATATATAACATATAATGTATAACATATAATGAATGTATAATGTATAATACACAATATATTATACATTATATATTATATATTATTCAATGTATATATAATATATAATACAATATATACAATATATAATATACATTATATATTATATATACACATAATAATTATATATGTGTGTGTGACTATACAATATCCAATTCTGAAATTTATTAGTAGATTTGTCTTATTAAAATCTTACATTGATCTTAGTCATTCTGACTGGTGTAAGATGTAATCTCAGGGTCATTTTGATTTGCATTTCCCTGATAACTAAGGATATTGAACATTTCTTTAGGTGTTTCTCAGGCATTCAAGATTCCTTAGTTGAGAATTCTCTATTTAGTTCTGTATCTCATTTTTAAAATAGGGATATTTGGTTTTCTAGTGTCCAATTTCTTGAGTTCTTTGTATATTTTAGGTATTAGCCCTCTTTCGGATATAGGGTTAGTGAAGTGAAGACCTTTTCCCAATCTGTAGGTTGCCATTTTGTCCTATTGACAGTGTCATTTGGCTTACAGAAGCTTTTCAATTTCATGAGATCCCATTTGTCAATTGTTGATCTTAGAGCCTATGCCATTGGTGCTCTGTTCAGGAAAATGTTCCCTGTGCCAATGTGTTCACGGCTATTTCCCACTTTCTTTTCTATAAGATTAACTGTGTCTAGTTTTATGTGGAGGTCTTTCATCCACATGGATTTGAGCTTTGTAAAAGGTGATACATATGGAACAATTTGTAGTCTTCTACATGCAGATTGCCAGTTACACCAGCACCAATGGCTGAAGATGCTTTCTTCTTTCCACTGTATGCTTTTGGAATCTTTGTCAAAGACTAAGTGTCCATAGATGGGTGTATTTACTCTGAGTCTTCAATTCTATTCCATTGTTCTACCTATCTGTCTTGGTACCAACACCATGCGGTTTTTATCACTACTGCTAGATCTGTAGTACAGCTTAAGGTCACGAATGATGATTTCCCCCAGAAGTTTTTTTATTGTTGAGAATTGTTTTCACAATCAACTATATTTTATATATTAATCTTAATTATTAAAAAAATATAGTAAAGGTATTGGCTTCAGTGAGATTTATTATTTGTGATAAATGCAAGTGAGTCCAGTATAGACATTTCACTATATTTTTTGTTATTTCATATAATGTTGAGAATTTCTCTTTCTATCTCTATGAAGAATTGGGTTGGAATTTTAGGGGGAATTGCATTGAATCTGTAGATTGCTTTTGGTAAGATGACAATTTTTACTTAATCCTACTGACCCATGAGCATGGGAAATTTTTCCATCTTCTTAGATCTTTTTTCTTTTTTTTTAAATTTCCTCAGGGACTTGAAGCTCTTGTCATACAGATCTTTCACTTGCTTGGTTAGAGTTACATCAAGATATTTTATATTATTAGTGACTATGATGCTGGCCAGAATGTGTAGAAAGGGAAACACTCCTACATTGCTGAGGCATTTACAAATTGGTACAACTACCAAGATGTCCCTCAATGAAATAATGGATACAGAAAATGTGGTACATTTATACAATGTACCCACTTATTAGAAACAAGGACATCACAAATTTTGCAGGCAAATGGATCAAATTAGAAAATATTATCCTGAGTGAGGTAAACCCAAAAGAACATATATGGTAAGTACACACAGATAAGAGGATATTAGCCAAAAACTTCAGAATACCCATGATATAACTCACAGACCATATGAAGCTTAAACAAAAAGAAAGGCCCAAGTATGGATGCTTCAATCACACTTAGAAAAAGGATCAAAAAATAATGGGAGGCAGAGGGAAGAAAGGATCTGGGTGGGAGAAGGGAAGAGAAAAAAGGAGGCAGTATCAGGAATGAGGGGAACTAGGAGAGAAGCCCAGAGGACTAGGAGAATGCATAGAAATACATATACACACCAGTGTGAGGTGGGTACAGGGGAACTATTAGAAGGAGCCAGACACCATGGATGTGGGAAGATTCCAGAACCCAATGAAGATGACATTACTTGAAATGTCCAACAATGGGGAGATAGAACCTGAAGAGATATGTCCAGTAGATAGACATCCCAGTTGAGGGATGTGACCACCCACTCATCCCATGTGCAGATATCAAACCCCAACACTACTGCAAATGCCAAGATGCGCTTGAGATAGGAACCTGGCATGACTGTCCTCTAAAAGGCTCTGCCAGCACCTGACTAAGACAGAAGCAGATACTTACAGCCAACCATTGAACTGAGACCAAGGACCCCTATGGAAGAGTTATGAGAAGTACTGAAGGACCCGAAGAGTTGGCAACCCCATAGGAAAAACAACACTATCAACTAACTGGAACCCTCAGATCCAAGGGATTAAGCCACCATCAAAAGAGCATACATGAACTGATCCATAGCCTCCACTAAATATTTACCTGAGTGCTACCTTGTCTGGCCTCAGTGGAAGGGGATGTGCTTGGTCCTGTGAAGGCATGATGTCCTAGAGAAGAAGGAATGCTAGAGGGGTGAAATAAAAGTAGGTGGGCGGGGAACTACTCTCTTAGAGGCAAAAGGGGTGGTGGATGGGCTGGCGGGCTCATAGAGGAAGGACCAGGAAGGGGACAACATTTGAAATGTTAATAAATAAAATAATTAATTAATAAATAAGGGGAAAAATAAAATCTTATTTTTTTTCAGAGCTACTACAAAACATAATCTTTCTGATATTTTTTTTTTAAAAATCCATCACCAGTTTTTGGCATATCATCTGATTTTTGCAAGTAATAGGTAACAACATAATAACAAAAGGTTTTTCTTTCTTTAGAGACTATCCTTATGTGTGAATATGATGGCCCTATATTGGAGAGAGAGAGAGAGAGAGAGAGAGAGAGAGAGAGAGACAGAGACAGAGACAGAGACAGAGACAGAGACAGACAGAGACACAGAGAGACACAGAGACAGAGACACCCCATCAGATGGCCCTATATAGGAGAGAGAGAGAGAGAGAGAGAGAGAGAGAGAGAGAGAGAGAGAGAGAAAGAGAGAAACCCCATCAGTGACCTAAAAGCCTTCAGTTTCCTTCTCAAAGCAAAAAAAAAAAAATGATCTTTCTACCAGATTCCTTCTAATACCATATGCTTCTTGAATACCACTAATTTGCAACCAGCCATTTTCCTATCTCATCAGACAGGTGAAGCCAACACAATAGGATAAACCTAATCAACTGGCTATATCAACATGTATAAAATTCAAAGTCACTTATGGGAAGAGAACACTAAGATGGCGTAACTCTGCTTGGGGCAGTCAAATCCTCTCAGTTTCTGTGATTATCCTCAAACTCAAGAATATTCAGGAATGTATTGAAGTTGAAATAAAAATTAAATTACCAGAAAATTTAATTCAAACTTTCTGTTTGCTCTAAGCCAGATTAAGATGGCTCAGCATCGAACATGCATGTCCTCACCAGGATCTTTGTGACATTGAAGGAGAGCACACCTGGATTCTAAGACTTGCTTTAGGATTCTGGGAGGCAAGATTCTATCCAACTCTCATACAAAATTCCCAGTGAATAGATGGGTATTGGTTTTGTCCTAATCTGATTTATTTTTTTTGCCATAAATGGATTGTTAGGTCTTTTAGAATACATACCAACTTGACAAGGTCTAGTCTAACATTCTTTTATATATATATTAATATATTATATTAATTAAATAATTATATTAATTAAATTATAATATATATAATTTTACAAGTATACAATTTTCCTTTTCCTCTCGTGTATGTTATCTTTCATATTTTATGTTTTAAAATATAGTTCGAGGTTCTTTAATTTTTCCTTTGAAAATCCAATTACCTTTCTTGCATATCTTAAGGGGGAAACGTTTCTTCCATTCCCCTAAGCATTTGCTATTCCCAAAATTCTTCACTGTTAACTGTTGCTCAAGTTTCTCTGCATCATGAAGACTCTGCTGTTGGAGCTTTGTAGTCAATTTGCAACATTGCGGATGTTCTAGGTTTTCATTTTTTTCTTTTTCCTTTTCCATGTGATTTACTTGCTCTTTTATTTGATTTAATTTATTTCCCTTGGTTCATTATATTTCTGTAGTTTATTCATATTCATTCACAGTCTCTATTGAGCAATACTGATTGGTGCTTCTCTCCTGCATAGTGCCAGATGCCCAGACACTTTTGTCTGTAAATCCTAACAATAATAGTCTCTTCATTTAATGAACATTGTCTCTTGATTCAGACTAAGAACATTAATTTTTTTTCCCTTTGGTTTTCTCTCCCTCAGTTGTAGAACAGAAAGAATTACCTTCAGTAAGAAATCTACCATAAGTGTAAGGCTCATCTCTTTTTATTCATTCTCACAATTGGCCATCCTACTGTTTTTGCTTCTTTAATTATTAAAATAAGTTGTTTGGGGACTGAATTTCATGTAGCCCTGTCTGACCTTGAACTCATTATGTAACCAAAAGTGATCTTGAAATCTCAACATTTCCTCTGTGCTTACTAACATACTCCATCCCACCAGAGTTTCATTCAGAAACTTTTTAAGATTTAAGATTCAGTAACTTCTTACTCTCCTTATAAAATCTAATTTGTTGACCACTGGTTGTGTTTCAAGATAAACAGAGTTTGATTCCTACCTACTTACAGGGTAACTCACAGCCATCCTTAATTCTAGTTCTAGGTGAATTGGTGATGATACCCTCTTTGGCTTCCAATAGTGTCAGGGACATAGCTGATACAAAGACTTAAATATCAACAAAATACATAGAAAAGTCCTATATTATTTCACAATCTTTTCTTCAAATAGGAAATTTGAGTAAGGCAAGCTATCTAATTTTTATTACAAATTGAGATAATTTGAACTGCATTTCAAATGTGAGAGCTGGTCAGTCTCTGAATTCCTTTTACTCCACCAACACAAATAGTTGTGTGTATTCTCAGTTATAAACCTAGATGTTTTGAGGTAATTATTTATTTCAAGATCTGTCTTCATTGGCGGGACCTCTCCTCCTACCTTACTGGTACTTCATCAGCATTATAAAAGTGAAGAAGAATGTAAAATACATTTTTCCTTGACTTCATATCTTCCAGTTATGAATCTATTAATCTCTCCAGTAAAATGCCACTGCCTGCCACTAACCCAGGAAGGCTTGTTTTTTCCTAAGACCTTTGCCCTTCAAATTCTACCTCTTTGTATTGTTAGAAGACAGCTTCTTTATTGTATTTAATCCAACTTCTTTTTATCATTTTCCATGGAAAGCTTTTTTTTTTTTTGACAATAATCCTGTATTGTTATTCATAAAATTTCAGTGACTCTTTCTTTCTTTTGTAAACTACAGTTGTTGGATATGGTAGGTAATTGATAGATAGATAGATAGATAGATAGATAGATAGATAGATAGATAGACAGACATACAGACACATAAGTTTCCTATGTGCGAGAATTCACTTCATCATCTTTAATTGTTTCAGCACTGACACAGTCAACTCTCAGTATGTATTAATGTTCATCTTATGCTTCATCTACCACCTCATTCTTCTACAAAATAAAATGGACACATATAGTTCTAAAGACATACATGCATCACTCTCTTCAACATTTCTCACTTTAATTCAGCATTTGTTCCATGTCCAGATATGCACTTGAAATTTTTAAAACATTTTTTCCGTTTCTGACCCTAATCACATGTGATGCAAATTGAATCAAACATTCTTCAACAAATATATTGTCAGTTCTATATCTCACTGATGGTAGAAGCAAAGCATCAACATTTTCCCACCATCAGCTATACTGTGAGCTCCTTGTCAGTACAAGCTATTACTTCTCCTTAACAAAGATTTCTTTTACTCAAGTTACTTCAATACTATGAAAATATGAAACTAGATACAGTATCAACAAAACTCAAAAGTAACTGAATTAGATGTAGTTGACTAGGCCAAACTAGCTTCTTGTTTGTTTCTGATTTTCCAAACATAATCAGAATATAACAAAGATACTAAATTATTACACAGCTATTCCTCCATCTGTTTTCTCACCTATCTATCTACCTATCCATCCATCCATGCATCTAGCTAGCTAGCTATCTACCTACCTACCATTTGCAACAACGGTAGTCTAAAAGAGGGTCATGGATTAAATTTTTTGTTGAGGGGGGAGGTTGAGGGTTTTTTTTTTCTTTTTTGGTCTTTTTGTATATGACAATAGAGGATCTGTTGTCAGAAAAAAAAAAACTTTGTATACTCTGTATTCCAAGACACAAACTTTAATACTCCGTGTGCCAAGAAGAAATTAATTACCATGGTATTTCAAACTATTGTGGAATAATATATTGAATATAATTCAAGCTTTAAATTCAAAATATTAGGATATTAATAAAAATAATGAAAGGATAACCATCTTCTTGAAAGCAAAACTATAAATGTTCTTGCATCTGCTACTGTAAAAATTCTTATTCTTATCACTTTTAATTTCCTCTGGAAAACATCCCCTTCTCTGCTGAGTTAAGCTCACCTAACAGATCAATTCCTAAGAAAAAGAGCTCTTTCTTTAATTAATTGCCAGAGCATAATATAATATCTCCAATAACATAAACAAAATGGAGTTGTTTTATTTTTTGATCAGGTCAGGCTTTTATTAGGATTCTCCCATCTTTTCCTATCTCTGGAATCCTTTCTCCTGTCCAATGACATATAATTTTAGTAGAAACTATTGGTAATATCTGAGGAAAAGTGATAGCAACAGAGGTTAATTTGTATGTCTAAGCATTTCCAAGCATTGAAATTCACACACACACACACACACACACACACACACACACACACACACACAAACTCAAAAACCCTAAGCTACTAATTGGCAATGGTTAACAAACAAGAAAGTAGACACATAGAAAGGAAAAGGTTGAACCAATCTTTGCTCTTATGCAAATTCTAGTTGTGCAATTCCTACTGCTTCACTTAACACAGAGAATGTTAAAATGCTCTGGATCTACCCTAATTTTCACTCATAACCACCCCCCCAAAGACACACTTTATAGACGTCAGATCAACCCTTAGATATTAGCAAGTGCATTCCTACCATGTTTTATAAATCAAAAATAACAGAATAACACATGAAAACAACTGCACAAAATACTGTTCATTCTAACTAAGGAAAGACAGGGAAGGAAAAGGGGGGCAAACATGGCACAGTGGGAGAACAGAGCTTCGGGTAAAGAAAGCAAAGCTGTGTGACAGATGGAGAGGTCTCAATGGATGAATGGCACTACTACAAATAAGTAGCAGGCAGCCAGAGGGAAGCAAATAATGATTATGGAAGAAAAATGAGGGTTAAAAAAGATGAAAAGAATGTTTTGACTCAAGCTAAAGATCCTATGTTAATAAAATTCCTTATTTTAAAAAATATATTTAATTATAACCCTATAAAAGGTATAAAATAATTCGTGTCAAAAAGAGTAGACAGCTGACAAGTGAGCCAGAATGGACAATATGAAAAGCTCAACATGTCCTTGGAGAGGAAGGAATGCATTCCACAATTTGTAGTGGCATGCCCCCAAACCTGAACAGATTACTTTCTGACGATCAATATCTGTAACCACCAGAGGCCTGTTAGAGAGTTTTTTAAAAAATCAGCTTCAAAGAGATGTGGTCCCCAGCTTACATTTTATTTTTGCCAGTGGGTGCTGAGGTAAGAATTTTGGACAAGGCTCATTTTTCTTCCCTTTATAAGGCTGTGTATTGAATATGAAGCACCCTAGCATGTTCTGACTTTAGCAGTCTCGTTGGATCCTGTCTACAGAAATTGTAAAGCAGGCTGACCTACTCACATGCACAGAGCCAAACAAGATGCACGCAGCACAGTGATCAGTCCTGGTCATCCTAGATTGGATCCCAGTAGCGAGAGCTCAGTCTTCAGTCAGATCTCCTAATACTGAAAATGGAATGTGCTATTTGGAAGTTTGCTTGAAACCTTAGAAAATTTTAGTGTTCCCTGTCTTTGCCATATGTTTGAATATTAGTGAATGAAATAAATGTTTATCTTTAATCGTTCTATCCATTTTGAAATAATTTAAAATTTATTTCTAACAATGCACCAAATTAAAAACAAACAAACAAAATATGTAATTTCCCTATGCTTCACCAACTGTACAGTATGCTCTACAAATATAGAAGAGCTGTTTTCATGATGCATACTAAATTCTAAGCCATGTGCTTTTACCTTCTACATGCATAATTTTGATTTGAGTTTAGCTTACACATTTCTCAGGACATCAGAGTCAGAAGACACTGAGAAGTTGTGAGCCTAGTCACAGAGTTCTTTTATGAAATTTTGCATTAGGCCTCACTTGACTTCATTAAAATCATTTCAATTTTGGCCAAAACAATTGTTTTTAAGTGTTAGGAATAAAAATACTCCTGAGAAGGAGGAAAATATTTCTTCTATACCTCTTATTTAATCTGTAACCTTCCTGTCTAACCGGGCATTTACATGGAATGAGGAAAGAAAAGGGGAGAGAAAAGTCTGTCAGGTGTATACTTTCCTATTACCCACTAACCCAGTGCTGCCCTGCCACGTGGTCAGAATAATCAAAAGAAAAAAATCAGAGATTAAAAAAAAAAAAAAAAAAGCACCTGCTGCCCTTGTAACGGTAGAAGGCTGACCCACCGATTTTCATACAAACGAACACTGCATGTTCTCTCACACTTCACACATGTGCATGAAACAAAAATTAAATAAAATTTTAAAACTTTAAAAGGAGCATCTTTAGCCTTTTACCTTACCCTTTAGCATTTCAGGGTATGGCTTTGTAAGGAGGGGAACAAAGTCACTGGCACTTAAATAGAGTCAGAGGCTTCTGAAATGACTACTGTGGAGACCTCAATGTAGAAGCTAATTAATAACATAATAGAAGAAATCTTATAATCAGTAAATAGATGCATTTAAGAAGAGCATCTGGACTGTGATAAGCAATATAGCTAAGTAATCAATTCAATTTCAACAATTCAAAATCAAATGACAGCATTTTATACATTTTTAGATTTCTTATTTATGCCTTTTAAAAATTCTTTCTCTGCATTGTTAATTTAACAGGCCAGCAAGCCAACAATGCATAAGAGTCTGCACAGAGCCTTACCAATCTAAGATAGAAGTGCATTGCTTTTGATAATGCATATTCCACGACAGGTAACAAAGACATTCTTGTCAGAACCATCTAAAACAGGGTCAGTCTGTTTTATGCAATAAAGGAGGGGTAGATGTGGAAAGCTTTGGGGGCTGCCTGGCAGGAATCTAACATTGGGCGAGGACAAGGAAATGGACTGCAGGCAGGAATCTGACATTAGGCTAGAACAAAGAAGTAATTTCAGGCAGGAATCTAAATCCTAGACTAGAACAAAGAAGTAATTTTAGGCAGGAATCTAAATCTTAGGCTAGAACAAATAAGTAATTACAGGTAAAAATCTAAATCTTAAGCTAGATCGAAGAAGTAGGCTTCAGACATAAAAATGACTTTGGGCTTGGACAGGGAAGTAGGGTCAGATACTTTGGCCATCCTGATAAGCCCTTAGAAATGGTGATCACGGGAGTGATCATGTGACAACTCTGTTTATTGTCCTTCATGTTCTTTGACTGTCTGGGTTTATTGTCTTGCTTGTTCCTTGACTATTTGCATTTATTGTATTGCTAGTTCCTCAACCTAGAACTGACCTTAATACATGCATGTAATTTAAACAGTATAAAAGCCAAAAAGGAAGAGGAGGGATGGAATAGGGTGTTAATAGGGGGTGGGGTGGGGAAAGGGGATAACATGTGAAATGTAAGTAAACAAAATATTGAAAAAATAAACATATATATATATATATATATATATATATATATATATATATGTCAGTGGGAAAAATTCATTCTTTGTTTCATATGTGTATATGACATGTTCTCATAGTCACCCCTCCCAAAATCTCATATCTACATTTTCATTTCATGATTGACAGTTTAGTCACGTGAGCTTTGATACTTCATATTTGAACATTACAGTAAACATCCTGAAAATTCCTATAATACTGAAGTGTTGTAGGTTTAGTTTTGCTTGGCTTTTTCTCCAATCCATATTTATTAACCAGGCCTATTAATGTATTAAGATTTACTTTGAAAGTAGTTTCCACTGTTCTCTTGTGTACACTCACACAGGCTAGTGTTGTATAGATTTCCGAGGTCATTGGTAACTTTTCTCCATGATCATTCTTCACCTCTATTTTTTAGACAAAGACTCTAACTGAACTTGTATACTGCCACTATATCTAAGATGACTGTCCGTTGAGCCCCTGGACCTGCCTGCCTCCACCACTCTAGCCCTGTGGATACCTTATCTATGGGCCTTGACATTGCACCTTCCGGTTCTCTTGTTTGCACACCAAGAACTTTAAGTTCTTGGACCCTTCCATTGTTTCATATATCAAATTCTGTTACAAGGTTTGTCAGCATAAAAGTTTATAATTATTTAGGACAATAAATGACAACACAAGAAAGCAGTATTTTTCAAGTTCTGATTTGGGAAATCCAAAGGTTTCCCCAGAAATTTTGAGAGAATTCATTTGGTGAATTTAATAATAGTAATATTTGTCTTTGCATATTGATTATATTATAGATGTGAAAAAATGAAGCATGCAATAATGCCATATGATGATAAGGCCAGTTTTGTGGAAAACATGGAAACCAAATGAGAAAAACTTTTTCAAGGAATAGCATCCATTGGTGATGAGTCTGCAGAGTCACCAGTGTGTCTTGTAGAATAGACTCCATTCAAAGGTAGATGTGCACTGATGAGCACCCTGTTCCAAGGTCTGTATAAAAGCAGTTGTTTTCCTTCCCACTGACCTGAAACCAAATCTCTGGAGAACTGGAAGCAGTGTAAAGAAACAACCAGACTTCCATTTAATCAGCTTGAGACATTTTGCTCCAAAGACAAAGACAAGATGCTGTGAAATAAGTTATTTTAATGGACACTCCTCATTTTAAAGGGTGACATTGAGGAACTTTCTGCTTGAAAATTTGAAAACTGTAGTGGTGCTCACTCAGGCCTTGGAGTGACAGCATGGTTGAATTCTGTTTGCATTTCAACTGCTGTATTACAGAGAATCCTAAGTCTGTCTTATGAAGAGTTCCTGGTAACTGATAGCTTTTGAGTTTTGGACTATTGCTGACATGACCTATTGTTAGACCCACCCCAATCTCATTGGAGGGTTGGGAGGAAACACAACAGAAGCCACTGGGACAACATTAGATTAACAAATGTGTGATGGAGAGTTAGAAAAATGGAATATTAGAAGAATACATGTACTGGGGAGAGAGGCGTGAAAGAGAGAGCTGAGGACAACAGTTGGGTTGGTGCGATGGTGTGCTGCAGCCTGGAGTTTACACAATAATGGAGGCCTATGGTAAGGATCAGCTCACTTTCTGAACTGGACCTCCTCAAAGGACCACTGTTTTCCATGCCACAGAGGGTCAAATATAGGTCAGTGGCCCTGATGCAGTCAGAGGCCTGGCAAATCTCTTAGACTTTATTACCACCAAACACCATGGAGATATCCATGGTCTATGCTGCTGTGGCTTGAAGCCATTTAGATGCCACATGCGAGGGTTCATACCAATTTGAGTGACCTGTATTGCCACTTGAGGCCATGGTGCTGTCTAGGCTTATGCTGGCACTGAGGGTCGTGTGTGAGTATGTGTTGATGTCCATGGCCCTTGTTACCACTGTAGGCCATGCGGATGTCTGTGGTATACGCTGCAGCCTGAAGTCATGTTGATTTCTGCCTAGAATGGAGATTTGAGGCTATGGAGCATATTGATATAAGTAGCCTGTGCTCCCACCTGAGGTCATATTGATGCTTCAAAAGGCCTGGTCTGGGTCTGTGATCCTACTGTAGTTTGTAGTCTATGCTATCTCCAGAAGCCATGTGGAAGCCTATGGTCCAGCTGACTGCAAAGAACAAGGCTACTTTCTCGGTGACATTGATAGTTGCAGACACAGAGTTGAGAAAGAGAGACATGGTAGGCTTCAATGAAAACATCTATCCCCACTCCAATGCCAATCCCCCCAAAATCTGTCTGGGTAGGAAGCCATTGAAGAGAACTCTTAAAAAGTATAATAAGGATACAGAAGTGTATCTCTGCACAGTTATTGGTTTCCAGCAAAGGTGTTGGAGGGAAATGACTCAGTTCTATTGAAGGGGCTGCCCAGGCTCCAGTTGGTATACAGATAAGACAAACTGGACTTGTTTTATTTGGGGGTATGGAGGGTACAGGACAGGTGGTAGGCATGGAAGGACTGGGAAGTGAGTGTTGGTCAGGTGTATGATGTGTGATTCCTAGAGAATCAATGAAAACTAGTATGTTGTAAAAAAAAAACTAAGTTTGGAGAGACCTCTAAGAATGTAAATGTGCAGCAAGAAGAAAGGCTCAGTGAGAGCTAAAGAGACACTAGCATAAGCGCTGCTACCATCTTACTCTATATAACTTTTCATTATTTTGTGTATATAGGTATTTTGTCTGCACATATCTGTGTGCATCAGACACATGTATGATGTCTGAGGAGGCCAGAGCAGGTTACTACATGTCCTGGAATCAGAGTTATAGACAGTTGTGAGCTGCCAGGTGGGTTCTGAGAATCACACATGGGTCACCCAGGGTTGCCAGTGCTCTTACCTTCTGAACCATATCTCCAGCCCTCACAGCTTTTAATTTTACATATCAATATAGGTTTTATAAATTGAAAAAATATGACTTATGCACAGTCAGTTAAAATCAAAGGTTTAATAATGAGCCTATTCCTCTGGTATCTGGTTTTTTCTGTAGAGCACTTTTGGGGCATTCATACAACTATCAAACTTACATCTAAGCATTTTTTATACATTATTTTTTATGACTACCAAGTATTATCCCTGTCCCTATTTTAAATAAATATACAAAAATAAAGAAACACTTATTTGAATAATTCAACATGTGAAGTAGCCAAACTGGCTAAAAAAGAAGTAAGGGAATAACACGTATCTGAAGACGAATAGAAGCTCAAGGGACTCCCATTTTTTTAAGCATTTAGACGTTATGATATCTGTGATGAGTTGGAGGCTGAACTGTTTCCATATTTCCCATCTGTGATGAAACTACAGTGCCCAATTGTATTCTGAAAAGAACTTCCCTGGAAAGCCTGGTTTAAAAGCACCCACCATATTGCTAGCAACCTGGTCATGTGGTCTCATGCCTAAACCAGTTCTTTCTACTCCCCAATAATCCCAATATTATATGATTCTGGGCAGTGTTTTTTTGAATTGCTAGCTAATTAGAGGGCCTATCCACAACAAACAGTGAAAAATGAAGGAAAATAATCAGTTTATGCTTGGTTCAAGGCATTTACTTATGACAGTAAAATGAGATACTGTGCATACTTCTGAGAGGGACTTGGTTTAGCACTATTTCCTAATTTTATATTTATTGGATGTCGAAATGAATATGCTATTAGAACCCCTCTCTCTGTTCACTGCATAAAATAATCCCCACAGTAATCCAGTGATCTTCATAGTTCTAGATGTCAGGAAATATTAAGGTAATATGTATACTTTCATCATTAGAAAAACAAAATTCTAGTTGAAATATTCTCTATATAGCAAATATGTGATTTTAGTGAAATAAAGAAGTAAATCCTGAAGTACTAAATGCTTAAAAAGTTTTATAATAAACATTTATTGTAGTCCAATGATGTAACATGACCCAGATGCCTATTATTTACAAGCATAAATACCTCAAGAACCATCATATTGAAAAAACAATAGTTACTTAAAAGTATAGAAAAATAACAAAAAGTGCAAACATGTAAGTAATATCTTATGAACAAAAGCCAAACTTAAAATAACAAACAGTTCCATGTTTTTTATTTCTTCTTATAGGTGAGGATAAAAATACAGTCAATAGGAGCTGGAGAGACGGCTCAGTGGCTGCGAGCATTAGCTGCTCTTCCAACTGTCCTGAGTTCGGTTCCCAGCAACTACATGCTGGTTCACAACCATCTGGAATGGAGACCTGATGCCCTCTTATGGTGTGTCTGAAGACAGTGACAGTGTACTCATAAATAAATAAATAAATAGATAAATAAATAAATAAATATATATATATATATATTTTTAAAGATGCACTCAATAGGTATTGTTGTAAGCATATAGAAGGAGTAACATTTGAGGAACATTGCTAATGAGAGGCAGAGGCAAAGCCAGAGCCAGAAAGATCTCTTTGAGCACATGAATAAGTTCTAGGCCAGGCAGGAGTCTTAGTTAGGCTCTGTTTCAAAGTTAACTAATTAAATAAATAAAGTGGCAAGAGGGAATATTAAGATATGCTGGTAGAAATCGATGAAAGCAAAAAAAAAAGGAAAAAGAAAAATAAGCAAGAATGGGAGAGTTAGAGTTGCAAAAGAAAGAAAGAAAGAAAGAAAGAAAGAAAGAAAGAAAGAAAGAAAGAAAGAAAGATGGAGGGAGGGAGGGAGGAAGGGAGGAAGGAAGGAAGGAAGGAAGGAAGGAAGGAAGGAAGGAAGGAAGAAAGAAAGAAAGAAAGAAAGAAAGAAAGAAAGGGAGAGAAGGGAGGAGATTGAAAGCTCAAAATTCAGGTCAAATCTCCAAAAAGACATTTAAAGATGACAGTTTTCTTCATATGGATAAAAACCTCACAAAATTTATCAGACAAGACTTGGTCATATATTTATCACCTTTTCATCTAAAATAAAATCTGACTCTTTCAGCTGCTTGCTGGATCTTCTGGAGGGCAGTCATGATAGGTCTCTTTCTTTTTGTGAGAGTTCCATAGCCTCAGTAATAGTGTCAAGCCTTGGGACCTCCCCTTGTGCTGGATCCCACTTAGGGCCTGTCGCTGGACCTTCTTTTCCCCAGGCTTCTCTCTATTTCCATCCCTGCAGTTCTTTCAGAAAGGAATAAATATGGGTCAGAGTTTTGACTGTGTGATGGCAACCCCCTCCCTCCTTGATGACCTATCTTCCTGATGGAGGTGGGCTCTATAAGTTCCTTCTCCCTACTTTTGGGCATTTCATCTAAGGTCCCTCCCTTTGAGTTCTAAGAGTCTCTCACCTCCCAGATCTCTGGTGCATTCTGTAGGGTCCCCCCAACCTCCTACCTCCCAAGGTTGCCTGTTTCCATTTTTTCTGCTACTGCCTGGTCTGGGTTCAGTCAGAGAAGATGTACCTAACCCACAAGAGACTGGAGGCCCCAGGGAGTTTAGAGATCTAGTTGGTTGGGGGTTGGGTGGTGTGGACATCCTTGTGGAGACAGGGGGTAGGGAAGAGGTATGGGATGTGAAACAGTTGGAGAGTGGACTGGGAGGGGGAAATAAAATCTAGAGTCTAAATAAATAAATAAATAAAAGACAAAAAATGTCAGATATTTCAAAATAAAATATTCATCTGGACAAGGTCAGTAAAAAATTTTCAGTGGAAGTGTGAACTAAAGTTTCATGTGTTTAAGCCATATACTATTCTGTGTACCCAATGATTTTTTTTATTCAAAGTGCTGAGTGCAGTTCAAGTCACAGGTAGATGTGAGGAAGTCAGGCAGGCAGAAACAGAATGATCGGGTTAACTTGCAGAAGAAACTCAGGAGGCTCCACAGACTACAGAGGAATGGATGATTACTCAAATACAAATCCTCCAGACCTTGATGGTCTCTTTTCAAATTAGCCTCCTAAGATAGAATGAATGTGACTGGGAACTACATTCCTGGTGCTCACTGTCTTAAGTAATAGCAATAAAATTATTCATGTTCATTTGTAAATTGTGATTACATCACAGAAGTAAATCCATATAATTATAAACAAAAGCATAGAAAAAGGGATAAGACACCAATTTATTATAATACCAAATGTTCCGCCTAAAAACATATATAAAGGTACATTATACAATTTAAGCCAGTTATATTTATGAACATAAATTTATGTACATACACACTTGCAATAAGAATTAATTAAAAAAAAGAAGTCATGAATTTTAAAAAGATCAAGGAAGAGTAGATGGGAGAATTTGAAGAGAGCAAGGAAAAGTGGTAAATAATGTAGCTACATTATAACCAAAAGTAATAATTTAGAAAGATAAATGAAAGAGGTGAAGGGCAGTTAGATCTTGTCCCTAGGATCTAAGGTGGCATAGGCCCAGTTAACTTCCATAGAGGTAGGAGAGCTTAACAGCTTTTGTGGATTGTGCCATCATATGCTTGTAAAGTGAAGAGAGTGGGGGCGGGGGGGAGAAGGAGCAGAAAATCTTCCTTCTTGGTTTCATCATTTAGAGTGACAGTAGTTAGTACCACTGCCAGAAGTGCTGCAACAAACTAAGCCAGCAGAAGCAACAGGGGCCACAGAGTATCAAGGGAAGGAAAAAATAAGTCTAATGTAAAAAACTATACCCATCTAGGAAAGGGGATAGGTGTTTCTTATAGCCAGAACTCCTCTACAGTGTCTACGATGCCTTCTATCATATGCATCAGGAATTAATGCAACTATTGGAGGGTGAAAGCCACTATAAAAACTCCTGTGTACACATTCCTGTTTGCATATAAGAGAGGCTGGATATTTTAAGGGAAGTTCAACCAGTAAACATAACATTTAAAGACAGGGTGAAACGTAACTATGAGGAAGAAAAGGAAGAAACAGATGATTAATGGGAGGAGCCAGTATGGGAGGAAAACAGGAAGACCATGCATATATCATAAAAACAGACATATTGATCAATGGAATGTAAATGAAAACACAGACATAAATCCACAGTCCTATGGACAAATGTTTTTTGATAAAGAAGGCAGAAATGCACACTAGAAAAAAAACAGAACTTCCCAAATGGTGCTGATCAAACAAGACAGCTGCATGAAAAAGAATCCAAAATCTTATTTATCACCCTGCACAAAAATCAACTCAAAATGGACCTCAACATTAAATAAGATACAATGAACCTGACAGAAAAGAAAGTTAGAAATAGCTTCAAATTTATTTGCACAGGAAAAGACTTTCTGAACAGAACACCATTAGCACAAGCAATAAGATCAATAATTAAATGGAACCTCATGAAACTGAAAATCTTCTTTGTGGTCTCATTCAAAGAGACGGGGTATAAAATGAAAAACAAATTATACAACTGAAAAAGGGCTAATATCTAAAATATATAAAGAACTCAAGAAACTGGACATCAAGAAAATCACCTAATTAAAACATGGGGCTAGGGCTGGAGAGATGGCTCAGCAGTTAAGAGCACTGACTGCTCTGCCAGAAGTCCTGAGTTCAATTCCCAGCAACTACATGGTGGCTCACAACCATCTGTAATGTGATTTGATGCACTCTTCTAGTATGTGTCTGAAGACATCTGAATTGTACTCATATAAATAAAAATAAATAAATAAATCTTAAAAAAAAGACATGGGTCTAAACAGAACTCTAAAGAGAGGAAACACAAATGATTGAAGTACTTAAAATTTTTCAACATTCTTATTCATAAGGAAAAAGTAAATAAAAACTACTTTCAGATTACATCTTACACCAGTTAGAGTGTTCAAGATCAATAATAAAAGTTGACAACTCATGCTGGAGAGGATACAGAATAAGCACATACTCACGCTATGCTTGTGAGAGTATAAACTTTGTACAGCCTCTATGTGGAAATCAGTGTGGAAGTTGTTTAAGAAGCTGGGAATAAAGCTATCTCAAGACTCAAGTATACCACTTCGAGGCACATACCAAAGAAAGCTTCATGTGTAGCAGGAAGTATTTGAAAAAGCAGCAGTGGTGGCTTGGCTAGCTCTCTGGCCTCTGCCATGTTCCCATACTATGTTCCCATACAAATGATGTCAGAGGCACCAACCCAACAGTGCTGGCTCCACTAGACCTTAGCATGGCGGCTGCCTCCACCATTCAGCCTCATGGAGTCCATGCCCCAAAACCTAGGGAATAACCACCACCCCCATGTGGTAGACATAACAATTCTAATACCCAGTAGAAATGAGACTCTTAATGCTTAAGATTATCTAATAGATTTATATATCAGCGAATGTTCAATACATAAGATGCCCAACCCAATATCTAATCCTTTGATATGGATAACTAACCGAGACTCTTACAGACACGCACGTCTTCCTCCATCTTGCTTCCTTTCTCTTTCGTCTTCCCCTCCTCTTTCCTTTCTCCTCCCAGCTCCACCTACCTCTTCTATTGCCCAATCACTAAGTTCCACTGCAAATACAATGGGCAGGAAAAAATCCTGCCACATTCATGCTACCACAAAGACATTTTGTTCAACCATGTTTGTTGCTGCGATATTCATAATAGTTAGAAGCTGGAAACAATCTAGATGCCTGTCAATGAATGAATGGGAAAAAATAGATGTAGATATAAAAAAAATCATCATCCTGGGTGAGATAATTCCTATCCACCCCCTAAAACAACTAAATCCAGAACAAGTACCACACTCAAAGCTGTTGAGAATGACAACCAACAAGTCTATTCACTGGCTGAACACAAACTAGTAGTCACTGTGAATAAAAAGCTTGGCAGTCCTTTACATAACTGAACTTACTCTAAACATATGGTCCAGCAATGGCATCCCTTTGCACTTAAAGTTGAAAGTGTAAATCCATCACAGGAAACATGCAGATATCAGCTTTACTCATGATGCCAAAGCTTGGAGTAAAACCAAGATAGCCATCCATAGTAAATAGATAAATAAGCTACAGTACATCCAGATAACAGAAACTTATTCACAACTAAAATGAAATGCTTTATTAAACCGTGAAAACACATGGAAAAGAATGTGTCTATGGCTAAGTGAAAGCTGCCAATCTGGAAAGGCTGCCTAGCGTTCATTCAAGTCTGTGTTTCTGACACAGCAAACAGATCTGCAGTTGCCAAAAGTTAGGGAAGCGAGGAATGACTACACAGAGTGTAGAGAAGTTTTACCAAAATCAGAAGAGTTGAGTGAAGCAATGCTGCATGATACTGAATTAGTTGATACATCCCCTTGATGTTTGGTTCTAGGTCTCCCAGAAGATAACAGGTTGAAGCTTAGTCCTTAGCTGGCAGCACCACTGTGGGAAGACTGGACATTAAAGTTCTGCTTTTTGCAGTGACTAATCAATTATTGGATCCCTAATCATGGACATTCTTGTAATGAGATGAAAATGTTAAGTGGTGAGGGTCTACCTGATGAAGTGTGTAGTGCTGTGCTTTTGAGGTCGTAACTTGTCCCTTGCCATGTCCTCTGTTTTTCTATGATTTCATGAGTTGATATGCCTCTAAACCATTCTTCCTTCCCTTTGATATTCTGCCTTCCTCAGACCAGAAAAAGGAGTGAAACCTCTGTACCTGTGAACAAAAATAAATCTTTCTTCCCATTATGTTGTTTTTGTGGGTATTTGTCACAGTAACAGGTCCTTATAGATTACCAAGATGAGGGTGTACAATGCTTAGAGATCATCCTGAGGTAAATTATACACTCTGGGAGGCAATGAGGCCTCCAGTTAGTGCTATTATGACCAACAAATGTGCTACATTGGTGCAGGACTCTGATGAAAACAGAAAGTACTGGCAGTATGAGTTACTCATTTTTACAACTTTCTACTTTCTGTCTAATTAAAAAGTGGGACCTAGACAAAGTTCTAAAAGGATTTTTAAGATGAAGGAAATCTATGGAGTATAGGGCAGCAAGCAGGACAGATTAGTTCCCCAAGTCAAGACAGACTAGGGAGCTCAATAAGCAAGGAAGCCTGAAGAAAGGAGAACATACAGGACTAACTTTGACAAGAGATAAGATAAACTGCCTGTGGATAGAATAGTGATATTAAACGACTGAAAGACATAGAACTTATGAGATTTTCACCTAAGAATTTCATTACTCTTTTCAGAAAAATCAAATCCATATTTAAAAACACAATAAGCTAATTCAATGGTTGTATAGCACTTACTGTATGATGTATCATAGGTAAATATTTATTTCCTTAAACTTTTTCATTGTTTGGCTTAATAAAATTTAACCAATTTATTTCACTTTATTCTCTAGAATTAGAAAACTAGTCTCTCTTTTTTTGTTTCAAGAATTCTAAGTTTGCTTCCATTGTCTAATTATCTAGGCTGGATAAAATGTATCCCTACATAGTATACTTAGTAAACAATAGAAAATAAAAGTACTCTAAATAAATCATATTCACAACATCAAGCTAAAATGAAGACTATTTAGTTAGAGAATTTATAGATGTAAAAGATTACTTGTTCTGATTGCTAACATGATCTTTTTTATTGCTTATGTGAAAGTTTACAAAGGATTTCTGAATACTTTATTAATAAATTCTAAACCAACTATTGGAAATTCAACTGCAAGAAGCCGGAACCATGATGCTGGCTGTAATCAGTATCATTTGTATTATTTTCCTACTGTAGAAAGTGTTCATCGTTAGACTTTGATGCAGACATTCTCCAACCCCCACAGCAGTATCACATGCTCCTTGCTTTAGTACATAGAAGAAAAAGTTACAAACACATGAAAAATACTAGTTATATAAGGCATTTTATTGATCCTAGAGATATCATTTTCTTACGAACCACATATAAGATTTGTTTTAAGCATCTCATGATTTTCTAAGGATACTTAATATGCTCTTTTTGGTTCTTCATTAATTGAAATTTTTCATTGTAAATCTTACCAAATATGCTCTTTTTGGTTCTTCATTAGCTAAAGTTTTTCATTGTAAATCTTACCAAATTTATATCTGAAGATATAATCCTAAGATTGACATCATTTTTCTCTGTTAATATTAAATAAATATTTTTACTGATTCTGTAATGATAAATAAGCATGTATTTCTGGGAGCTATTACTTGGAATATAGTATAGAATGTATGGGCAAACCTCTATTATACCTCAGCAGTTCTTTTGTAAGCACAGGTTTGCACCTCAAAACTAACTGTTGCTGAAATCTGATGTTTTATACAATTATTTGGTGTGATAGTCCTATTCCATCAGCATGGATTAAGCATTTTGGTAGCAGCAAGATGCTAAAGGTGATCTGAAATAATAATCTTATACACCTTATGAACTTAAGGTTTGTATTTCTAAAACTTGTTAGACTCTATATAAGAAAATAAAATTGTCCTGATGATAGATGACTAATTATAGAAATATTACAAACAATGGCCCTCTGATCCCTCTTTTACATGTATCTTTTTAGAAATCTTATGGCTAATTTCTATGACATTTTGTACTTCTTTGTAACTCACAATTTATCTCTTCTTCTACTACCCCATGGATTTTATATCTTAACATCAATGGTAAACATAAGAACAGCAACATCTCTTTTTATTCCATTTACAACTTCTTTGACTAAAACTATGGAAATACTACCCATATTGTCTATAATTTTCTCTTTTATGCATGTGGTAGAATATTTGACTGGGTGTGCCATCTAAAGTAAGTCTCAAAACATCTTTCTGTTGTCTGGTGATACTTAAAAAATAAGGATAACTAAAACCTAATAAATATGCTCAAATTATAAGCAGACCATTGCCAAACCACTGTTTAAGTCTGGCAGACTTACACTTTTGTTCCTACTTGAGAAAAGCTGTTTCCTGAATGTATTCCATATTTTTATGCAAGAACAATGTCAGGTTGTTCCTCACTAAGATGCATGTGATCTTTCTTTTCTGATAATTTAATTTTTTTAATCTTTTCTATCCTACTTAGAGCATGTGGATTCAGCCTTGTGGAATGACAGGGCTCCCTCAACATCTGAGGAAAAAATGTTCATGACTCTTGCTATAGAAAAATCACTTTTAAACATTAAATCAAAGAGTAAGACATATTACATCACAAACACAATGTGGAAAATACTCTAATTTTATTCTATAATGTACAAACTGAACAAAAAAATTTACTTGAAAATAGCAAAGTCTGAAGCTTTAAATTTATGCAAACATGTAAAAGCCACAGACCAACATCCAGCTTTACTCGAGGTAATGTTAGCCCTAACACAAGGGTCCCAGGTATAACTCTGTTAAGCAGCTTTACATCTTGCCATTAAAGCGATTTCTCCTCAATGTTCAACTTTAATATCCTTTCAAATACATTAATGTATCTCCAGAACAGACTCACAGACTTCTGACTGCTTTGAATATTTCCATTTTAATAACAGCTACAGATCTTTACCCAGAGCAATATATACCCTGTAACTGTCAGAGGCTTGTGAGAGACAGAAGAAAATGTCTTGTCATCCAATGTAAGGATGTTTGCTTTAGAATACAACTCACAGGAAAATTAAGGAGTAACATCATTTATATGTGATTTCATACCTTTTGTGCTCATTCCTGAACAATTCCACAGAAATGTGCTTAGTGTCTGTATAACCAATTAAATCCTTCCTTTTTGAGAGGGACAACACAGATTGCCATATTAAAAGAGCTAATATCTTTTTCTTTAGCTCCAGAAGGGCAACCTAGAGCTGATTGTTATTTACTTTCCATCGTGTGGGGTCTGTTCTCCAAAATCTTGGAGTTATGCAATACTACTTCCCAGAAGCAGCAGGTGTAAACAAGGTAAACTTCTGAATACACCTGCCATTACTGCTACACACCTGATAAATTCTAAGGATTATTGTCACTCTAATGTGACAGTTTGAAGTTAGGGGATAGGGATAACAACATATATTTCAAACATTACTTTGAATAGCCACAGAGTTTTACATGGTAAAAAATAAAGACAAAATTGGAATAAGCTACAAAATCTATAATGAAATGGTTAATGGCCCCTTTTTTTTTTTTTTTTTTACATTGTGCCTATTACTTATGTATGAGTGCCAGACAATTTCATATCATGATTGTAAAATTGTGGAGTTATTAAAGAAAGTAGTACACTGTTTGATCACTTTTTGTAAATCTCTGTTCACTTGAAATTGATAGAGAAACACCAGGCATGGTGCACACCTTTAAATCCCAGCACATGGAAGCCAAGGCAGGCAGATCACTGTGAGTTCAAGGACAACTTGCCTGATCTACAAAATGAGTCACAGACTATCCAAGGATACAAATTAAGATCTTGTTTTAAAAACTCAATCAATCAATCAATAGAGTCAAAGTACCAAAACAAGCTCGAAAATAACATTTTATACTCAGTAGTGTTACTTTACTATGCCTACCAAACACATGAATATTGCTCAAAACAATGGGGCTGGACTTCATCATAATGTGTTTCTGATGTGGTGACAGAGACCCACAGAAGACTCAACTTTCTGTCACCCACTCTGATTCAACATCTCATGAATAATTTGTTTCCCCCATTACACTGGAAAAATGTAACTAAACATTTAGCTTCAATTATCATGGGTTTTAAAACAGTTGAATGTTTCTTTACGTATTAGTTAAGATCTTTGTTTCATAAATCTAAATCAGCAAGAAGCAAACATTCCGTGAAGATCACTTTGACTAAATTTGTTTGATTTTCTTCATCTTCTCTCTTACCAACAATTCCACATCAGAGATCTAAACAGGTCAGGCTTTTTGTCCTCAATACTTCTTGGCCATGTGCCTATAACTAATCCTCTATTCTTTTGGTCTCCCATGTCCCAACCTATTCAGGTTCTATAATTTTTCTATGGTCAAATATCTGAATATTTAAGACTATATGTCCTCCCTGTGCTTCTATCTTCTAGTTGTTTTATACAACTTCTGCTCTGCAATGGAATACAAATAATGTCAGATGGCACACTGAATAAAGAATGGAGGCATTAGGATTTCTATATTCCTTTTCTTTTCTTTCTTTTTTTTTTTTTGTTAGTTTTTTGGAAGCCCCATACAATGTGTTTAAATCATATTGACCTCCCTTAAATCTTTTTGGATATGTCTTCCTGATTTTGTGGGATTTTTGTTTGATTGTTCATTTGTTGTTTTTTGTTTGTTTGTTTCTTTGTTTGGCTTCAAAACCAAGTTGCAGTCTCCAAATGCTCTTGGATATGTGATCTTCTAAGTAACATTCTACTTCAGAATGGTTGACTTGGTAAGAGCTATAGGGGTAGATAAAAGTGTCTCTATCCCAGAAGCAATAAAAACAATCCCTATGGCTTAAGTGGGAATTAAGCAATGCATATTAAATAAATTACTGACATAACCAGTTATTCCCACTGGTGCAATAGTGGCAGGAACATCGTGGGAATAACTGACTACATTCTACTTGGATTTAAGTTTCACTTTGAAGATGTAACCTATATCTGGCACCAATATGAGGACAATAATCTATAGTCATAGATTATTGATTATGATCTAGACAGTCATAAATCCTTGAAGAGAATCCACTATTGTTATGTTGCTAAATGGATATAGAATTAAACCAGATCCTAAGAACTTACCATTACACCCATTGATCAGCATGTCTCTCAGTCTTCATCTAAAAAGTATCTATTGCAGTATACAGTGATTAACACGTAGACATACAGATAGGCATTGTACAGAAAATTAGAGACCACAGAATACCAAGCCCCAAATGGAACATATCACACAGCTCCACT
This sequence comes from Rhabdomys pumilio, assembly GCA_030674055.1. Lineage (NCBI taxonomy): Eukaryota > Metazoa > Chordata > Mammalia > Rodentia > Muridae > Rhabdomys > Rhabdomys pumilio. Next base: position 112,134,070 of record JANHMN010000004.1, on the reverse strand, counting down.
TAAGGCATAAGGATTATTGTGGAAGAAAAGGAATAAAAAATGTAAGAGCCAGATGCAGTGTGTGACAACAAGGACATATTTTCTGAACACAGAAAGGCAGTCACACATTGACGTTATTGCAGCAGCATACACAAGGCATGTACAAGTCCCAGCCAGACTAAATATGCTATTTTGTTCTTATTCTTTGAAAATTTCATACAATATTTTGATCATACTTATCTCCTCCCTCAAGTCCTACAAGAACTACCACCTTTCCTACCAACCCAAGTATATATTCTCTTTTTATTCTTTACACTCATCAAGTTCAATTTTAAGTATCCATTTATTCTTGGATTATGACCTAACACTGGAGTATAGATGATTTAATAGGAGCTATATTCTAAAATGAAACTGACTTAACCTATATGAATAACTATTAGTTGCCAGTAGCTCCTTGGTTCAGAATGAGATGTCATGTCTACCTCCTCCCTCCATTTTGAGATTTTGTCTATCTTGAGCTTTCATGTGTCTACAACATGTGGTAACAACTGTTATGATTTCACATACTACAGAATTCAAATTAAAAAAAAACTTTACTAAATGTATGAAAAAATAGGAAAAAAAAAGAAAAATCTTGAAGTCTCTTCCTGAAGCAATTTTTTAAAAAATAACCTAGCAGAGATGTCTGGTAGAAAATAGGTGTGTGATTTTAAATATTTGTTCAAATAATTCAACATAAGCTCCTAAATGAGAAAATCCACATTAATATCTACCACACTTTGGAATAGCTCAAACATTGCCATGCACATAGTAGGTACTCAATATCATTTACTTAATTAAGCAAATAATTAAAATTATAAATATCAGTATTCTAACTTCCTCGAAGTTACAATGCAATTTGTGTTTTCTTAAAACTACTTCTATTTTTAACTACAGTATATAGTTGGTAAAGGATTTTACAACTCTCTAAATTAGCCCTTGGTGATTACCCCTACTGTGCAATTTACCACTATTTTATTAAAGCAAGATTAAAGATAATACTTCATTGGAAGAAGCAACAGCAGCATTAACCTCTATTTACCTTGACATAATAAAGCTTTAATAAAACATGGGCAAATTACATTGAAGGGGATAATTATTCTAACATAAAATTTAAAGGAACTTCATTTCTTATTCTGCATGTTTAGGGCTTTAAGATTAGTGTCATTAATGTCTTTTTCTCATTTATAGAGGATACATAAAAATCCTTAACCCTCTCCAATTTGTTTTCTTATTAAATAATTCTGAGTTTATATTCAAGTTAATAAACATAAGAGGACATTTTAAAAATGCAACAGTTCTGCAGAATAAATAGAATAGAAAATCAAAGCAGGGAGAGTATTATGGGAAAAATTTTACCCCAAGCCAAAAAAAAAAAAAAAAATGTCATCCTTGTCTAAATTTTTAGTGTTGGATCAAGAATATTCTTGTTTGTTTTATATCCTCTGGCTTTATTACATCAGACAAGTTTCAAAGGGGCCAAGCACACAGGATTGAAAAATAACACAGCTGCATTTTGCAGTGGAGTGTTCTGCCTTGGCTTGCATTTTGTTGTTCATGTAATACTTTTCAATAAACAAAGATGTCAATCAACTCTCTTTCAGCACATCACATTTCAGATTTAAACCACTTCAGACACATCAGTGCCCCAAGCTCACACATTTAACAGATAAAAATTCAGCTTTCTATCAAGGCAGAATGCAGTATTGATTGTATGTGGTGTTAGTCAAACATGAGGAAGAATGATACTACCTTCATAGCCATGTACAAGCTCTTATAGAAAAATAATGTAAATTGCATTATGCTCATCATAATTTTTTCTAATGTTCAGCATTGATTAATATCCATTTCCAACTTTACTCTCGAGAAAGACTTCTAGATGCATTCAATTGTGCGAGAGACAGAGGGGGGTTAGGAATACATGATAGCAATCATAAAAACTTTGATCACTTGATTTGATTCTAGTGCTTTGTGAATTAGCATAATTCAAACATGCTTCATTAAAAATCATGATGGTACAAGTCCTTCAGTTTAATGATCCAAGTACATATCACGTGAGGTGAGCGTGAAGAAAGAATACCAACACAGTTGGTGATGGCTATAAGAAACATTCCTCTTAAAATTAATGGAAAGTACAGATTTTACCTCAAAGATATGAAAAAGCAAAATATGGAAGGCAGCCCACCACTATGCATGGTATGTTATATGCTTGTATAATCTTCACATCTCTGAATGTCTCTAGAGACCACTAAAGGTTAGCTACTTTATCACTTCTAAGCTACTGAAAGACAGGTATACATCTCTCTACATCTCAAACTAATTAGTTCAAATTTTTCACGTCGATGCTATTTTTGACCTTTGAAGTTTGGCTGAAGGAAAAATTTGACTGTTCCTACAGTTTTTTCCAGGTACTAAAGGAAATTCTTTCAAATTAATTAAAGTAAACATAAATTGATGCTAGTAATATTAGTAAGATCATTTTTACTGGTACACATTTTATTATATATCAGATATCATTCAATAATGATAACCATTTCACTTACACTATGTACTACATGAGAAAAATAAAGCATTTAAGATATACCATAATTTTGGCCATTTTAATATTAAATATTTAACTTAGACATAGTGATTATTGCTTCTGTGCTTCAAATACAGGATATGGCCAGGATGAGTTTTAAGTTAAATTAATTTTCTCTTCAGTGATCTAGATTCAGAGGGTGCAACCTAATGACCTCTGATTTTATGTGATGCTCATAAGACGTGATTTAAATTTAAGAAAGGATTTCTATTTTCCACATCACCTTTTTACTTTTGAAATTTTATGTGGCATGATTAAAAATACATTTTAAAGAGTTTATAACAACTTAAAAATAGATTAAATTTTAGAGTCTAATGTATTTTCTAAATGTATTTTATTTAAATCTACAGTTTTATTGCTACATATATTAAGTGTTATGAAGTTAAAATGTAAACACCCACTGATGGGCTTTTATAACCAAGAAAACAGTAAATTTATTTCAGAAATATCAAATTGGTCATTTTTCTCTTTGTAAACAAAAAGCATCAGCATCCGTCTTTGGCCACCCTTCATATTTAGAATATTACTGTAGAATTTGTTGAGGTGTTTAATTAATTAAGGGCCTATATCTATCTATGAGTAACTTAGTAATTTTCAAATGAAAAATAATTTTTATTCCATATATTATTTTATTTATATTATATTCACATATAATTGTCACATATATTTTATTATATATTATATAAAATATACATAACTATTTCAGCTATTTTTCAATTTTCCTTAACATAAGTAAAACTGACCAAAAGAAATTAGTCAATTGTTATTATGTACTAGGAAAATCACCAAATTCATAGATCTAAACAACCACAACTTTTTTTATTTCATGTAGTAAAATATAGAGCAAAATTTGAAGCAGTGCAGGACTTTAGTAACTGGACATGAGTGGCAGCTCTCAAGTCATCTCTCTGAAGTGCTATAGTTACCTCAAAAATTCAAGAATGAGAAGATGTTATCATGTATCCCACATTATTAATGTGGCAGAAACCCACTAAGATAAAAGTAATTCTTTTATAAAATGAGACTAGGAAGAGAACTTAGTAAATTATTTCCAAAATTAATAGTAACTAAATAAAATGATTTGAAAAAATACTTTTAGACATTAAATTCTTTCAAATTAAAGGTCATCGTTTGGTTCTCCACCTGGCCCTTCTCACTGGGGCAGACTCCTACCTGGTCTGCTCCCTGGAAGACCATATTCCCATATTCAGACTCAGCCCAGAGGACCTGCTACAATCAGAGCAGTTGGTAAGAACCCTCCCTCCAGGATCCAAAGTCTCAGATCCAATTAGCAGACCAGCAGCACACTAGGGACCCACCACCCACCAAAACTCTACCTTCCCAAATACCATTCCCCTTCTGCGCCCTCCCTCTGGCCCTTCTCGCTGGGGCAGACTCATAGCTGCCCTGTTCCTGGGAAGACAGCAAATTCAGACCCAGCCCAGAGGATCTGCTTCATTCAGAGCAGTTTAGGATCCATTTCACTGAGAGAAGCTGACTCCTAGCTGTTCTGCTCCCATGAAGACACAATACCTAGACCCATGGCATGGATTCCTTCCATTTTGAACCAGTGCACTGAGCAAACCTTGGGCACTACATCTGCAACCAATCTAACAATACCCAGAGGAAGCTGGACTCCAAGGAGATCTAATACCCCCAGAATCATAGAGGAAGCTGGACTGCCAGGAGCTCTAACACAGCCAGGATCATAGGATTACAAGATCCCAGAGAGAGCCTGACTCCCAGGAGCTCTGATAACCAGAATCAGAGGATCACAGAGACAACTGGACTCTGAGGAGCTCTGACACAAGCAAGATAACAGGAGAAACAGGTTCCTGTCAGAGACAGTGAGTGCAGGTAACACTAGAGATAACCAGATGGCAAAAGGCAAGTACAAGAATGTAAGCAACAAAAACCAAGGTTACTTGGAATCAACAGAACCCAATTCTTTTGCCATAGCAAAGTCCTGGATAACCCATTATACCAGAAAAATAAGATTCAGATTTAAACTCATTTCTCATGATGATGATTGAGGACATTAAGAAGGAAATAAATAATTCTGTTAAAGAAATACAGGAAAACACAGGTAAACAGGTAGATGCCCTTAAATATAAAACACAAAAATCCCTTACAGAATTAAAGGAAAACACAACCAAACAGATGAAGGAATTGAACAAAAACATCCAGGATCTGAAAATAGAAGTAGAAACAATAAAGAAATCACAAAGGGAAAATACTCTGGAGATATTTCTAACCTAGGAAAGAAATCAGGAGTCATGGATGCATCACCAACAGAATACAAGAGATAGAAGAGAGAATCTCAGGTGCAGAAGATGTCATAGAAAATATTAACACAACTGTCAAAATAAATGCAAAATGCAAAAAGCTCCTAACTCAAAACATCCAGGAAATCCAGGACACAATGAGAAGACCAAACCTAAGGATAATAGGTATAGAGGAAAGTGAGGATTCCCATCTTAAAGGGCCAAAAAATATCTTCAACAAAATTATAGAAGAAAACTTCCCTAACATAAAGAAAGAGACCCCCATTCACATAGAAGCCTACATAACTCCAAGTAGACTAGACCAGAAATGAAATCCCTCCCATAATATAATACTCAAAACACCAAATGAACAAAACAAAGAAAGACTATTAAGACCAGTAAGGGAAAATGGTCAAGTAACTCATAAAGGCAGACCTAACAGAATTAAACCAGACTTCTCACCAGAGAATATGAAACCGAGAAGATCCTGGACAGACATCATATAGACTCTAAGAGAACACAAATGCCAGCTCAGGCTACTAAACCCAGCAAAACTCTCAATTACCATGGATGAAGAAACCAAGAAATTCTATGACAAAACCAAAATTACACAATATCTTTCCACAAATCCAGTCATACAAAAGATAATAAATAGAAAACTCCAACACAAGGAAAGAAACTACAATCTAGAAAAAGCAAGAAAGTAATCTTTCAACAAACCCAAAAGAAGATAGCCACACAAGCATAATTCCACCTCTAATAACAAAAATAACAAGAAGCAACATTCACTTTTCCTTAATATCTCTTAACAATCAATGGACTTAATTCTCCAATAAAAGACATAGACTAATGGACTGGATACATAAACAGGACCCAGTATTTTGCTGCACACAGGAAACACACCTTAGTGACAACGACAGACACTACCTCAGAGTAAAAGGCTGAAAAACAATTTTCCAAGAAAATGATCACAATAAATAAGCTCAAGTAGCTATTCTAATAGCGAATAAAATTGACTTTCAACCAAAAGATATCAAAAAAGATAAAGAAGGATACTTCATACTTGACGAAGGAAAAAATCTACCAAGATGAACTATCAATTTGAAATATCTATAATCCAAATGCAAGGGCATCCACATTAAAAAAAAAAAAGACTTTACTAAAACTCAAAGCTAACACTGCCCCTCACACAATAATAGTGGGGGATTTCTACACCCAACTCTCACCAATGGACAGATCATTGGTGACATGACAAACATAAACAGACACTAAGCAGAGATACAGTGAAACTAAGAGATGTTATGAATCAAGTGAATTTAACAGATATCTATAGAACATTTCATCCTAAAACAAAAGAATATACCTTCTTCTCAGCAACTCATGTTACCTTCTCCAAAACAGACCATATAATTGGTCACAAAACAGGCCTCAACAGATACAAAAGGATTAAAATCATCCCTTGCATCCTATCAGATCACCATGGACTAAGGTACTAAGGCTGGTCTTTAATAACAACAAAAACAACAGAAAGCCCCATACACATGAAAACTGAAGAACCATAATTTGATCAAGAAAAAAATAAAGAAAGAAATTAAAGTCTTTTTAGAATTTAATGAAAATGAAGGCATATCATACCAAAATTTATGGGACACAATGAAAGCAGTGCTAAGAAGAAAACTCATAGCTCTAAGAGCCTACAAAAAAAGAAACTGGAGAGAGCATACACTAGCAGCTTTATAACACACCTGAAAGCTCTAGAACAAAAAGAAGTGAATACGCCCAAGAATAGCAGACAGCAGGAAATAATCAAACTCAGGACTGAAATCAGTCAAGTAGAACAAAAAGAACTATACAAAGAATCATCAAAACCATTAGCTGGTTCTTTGAGCAAATCAACAAGATAGATAAACCCTTAGGCAGACTAACCAGAGGGAACAGAGACAGTATCTAAATGAATAAAATCATAACTGAAAAGGAAGACATGACAGAAACTGAGAGAATTAAAAAAAAATCATAAGATCCTACTACAAAAGCCTATGCTCAACAAAATGGAAAACCTAGATGAAATGGACAACTTTCTAGACAGTATCAGGTGCCAAAGTTAAATCAAGATCAGATAAACCACCTAAACTATCCCATAACCTCTAAAGAAATAGCAGCAGTCATTAAAAGTCTCCCCACCAGAAAAAGCCCAAGACCACTTGGTTTTAGTGCAGAATTCTATCACACCTTCCAAGAAGACATAATACCAATTCTCTTTAAACTATTCTACAAAACAGAAACAGAAGGAATTCTACCTAATTCATTCTAAGAAGCCACAATTATGCTCATACCTAAACCACACAAAGACCCAACAAAGAAAGAGAACTTCAAACCAATCTCCCTTATGAATATCCATTCAAAAATAGTCAATAAAATTCTCACAAATCGAATCCAAGAACACATCAAAACAATCATCAAGTAGGCTTTATCCCAGGAATGCAGGGAGGCTTCAATATACAGAAATACAAAAACATAATCCACTATATAAACAAACTCAAAAAAAAAAAAAAACCACACACACACACACAATTATCTCACTAAATCCTGAGAAACCATTTGACATAATTCAACGTCCCTTCAGAATAAAAGTATTAGAAAGATCAGAAATTCAAGGCCCATACCTAAACATAGTAAAAGCAATATACAGCAAGCTAATAGCCAACATCAAACTAAATGGAGTGAAACTTGAAGTAATCCTACTAAAATCAGGGACTAGACAAGGCTGCCCACTCTCACCATACCTATTCAATATAGTACTCAAAGTCTTAGCCAGACCAATTATACAACAAACAGAAGTCAAAGGGATAGAAATTGTAAAGAAAGAAGTTAAAAAATCATTATTTGCAGATAATATGATAGTATACTTAAGTGACCCGAAAACTTCCACCAGAGAACTCCTAAACCTGATAAACAACTTCAGAAAGTGGCTGGATATAAAATTAACTCAAACAAATCAGTAGCCTTATTGTACTCAAAGAATAAACAGGCTGAGAAAGAAATTAGCAAAATGACACCCTTTATGATAGTCACAAGTAATATAAAATACCTTGGTGTGAATCTAACCAAGCAAGTGAAAGATCTGTATGACAAGAAATTCATGTCTCTGAAAAAAGAAATTGAAAAGATCTCAGAAGATGGAAAAATTTCCATGCTCATGGATTGGCAGCATTAATATAGTAAAAATGGCTGTCTTGCCAAAAACAATGTGTATGTTGTAGAATTCATTAAAGTTCACATGCCTGGTACAAGACAATAATATTGTTCTAGTGAGCATTCCTGCCTGCCTGCCTCTAAAGTCCTAGACCTGATTACTGTTTAAAGGGAATTTTTGCTTTTGTAACATGGCAAGCTCTTGTTCTGTGTCCAAACACACTGGGAATAAGTAAATCTTTAGCAACATTTCTCAACTTTAGGACTACTATCACTAAAAGACTTTATTTATTTTGCTTGTAGAAGATTGTCCAGTAGATAGTTGTTGGGCCCTGGATGAGGTAACTTCATTTAACCTGCGCCCTTTGGTCACGTAGTACACAGGTAGAGGGCGTGATTAGCAGGTCTCCACCTCCATCTCCACCTCCAGAGATTAAAATATTAATGAGTTACCTAAAGGCCTGGGTACATAGCTAATTAAGCTATCCCCTCCCCTTTTCCTCCCTCCCTATAAAAGGTGAGGGGAGCCTGGCTTTTGGGGGGAAAGCACATACCATCTACACCTATTCACCACTGCCATGAACAATAAAAGCTTTGGAAAACTCCACGTGTTGCGGGGGGGGGGGGGGGGGGGGGCCTTCCTGCGCCTGCCATCAGACTGCCAGCTTTTGAAACTTTGGAACCTTGAACTGCAGCTGCCAGCCCACAGTGGCTGCAGGCATGTGGGACCTTCCCTTCCGCAGCAGGCGGTGTGGAGAGTGCAGCGGGACACCTCTGCAGGCCCTCTTGGGACCCCCCACCCCCACGAGTTTCTTTCCCCACAGATTGTATGCTAATTTTTATCTCCCAGGTCTCTGGGCATTACATGCTAATAGCATACATTTCTATCCAGGAACTCTGGCATTAAATCAGTTCCTATTTGAAGCAACTGGCTTATGAAACACAAACAAATAAACAAACAAAAAAAAAACAGGAAAGCAAAAATTTGGTTTGGGTTATGATTTCCTGTGTTGAGTTTCAGTTCTTTATATTTAGATATGGTAAAACCCAGCATAGAGCTGAATTTATAATATTGACATTTAAAAGAGATTTGATTAGAAATATAGGCCCATAAATTTACCTCCTAAGCTGAAGGAGTTTGCAACCCCATAGGAAGAACAACAATATCAACCAACCAGACCCCACAGAACTCCCAGGGACCATACCACCAACGAGAAAGTACACATGAAGTGACCCATGGCTCCAGCCACATATGTAGCAGAGGATGACCTGTCAAGCATCAATGGGAGGAGAGGCCCTTGGTCCTGGGAAGGCTCAATGCCCCAGTGTAGGAGAATACCAGAGAGGGGAGGCAGGAGTGGGTGGGTTGATGGGGGAACATCCTCATAGAAGCAGAGGAGGGGGATGGTATAGGGAAGTTCCAGGGGGAAACTGGAAAAGGGGATAAAATTTGAAATGTTAATAAAGAAAATATCTAGTAAAAAAAAAAAAAAAGAAGAAAAACAAAGAAAATTACCTCCTGGCAATAACTAGGGGAGATATTCAGATCTACTGTGGAACTAACAAGAAAAGACCAATACTGCTGGCCAAATCATTTCGGAACTGACAAGAGAAACTCTAAAGTATGAGAAAATACAGAAGAATAAAGAAAAACAGGGAAGGGGGAACTTCAGTATTTGGTTTTTAAAACATTTCAAGTAAACAGAGTAAACGTTGCCCATTGGAGTTCCAAGTTAATGTACTAGGAGTGCTATCGGAAGTGTTCAAATATTCTTCCTTAAAATTGTGTTCTTCGTGTCTCACTAAAGAACTCTTTTCCTGTAGTTTCATCCCCTTTACCACTAACTGTAACTTGTCAGGTTTCAAAGACATCAAGGACCATCAGCACCACTGTTAGTGGCTGTTCTCTTAGGAAGGCAGCTTCAGGCTGGAGGTTAGGCCCTACAGAGCACTGCCACATCCTTTCAAGAAAACTACTTCTACAAATCTGTGTCCATATTTAACCCAGATGCCAAAGAAAATTGGTAAATTATATCAGATATTGGTAATCCCAGACAATCATTTCCTGTTCAAATAGGAAATTTTCAAAGAAAATGCACATAACAGATAAATAACTAAAAGAGATTCACAAAACCAGAACTGAAATGGCAAACCATAAAGGCAAAGGCAAACCTTGGCATACTTAAATAGGATTCAAATATGTGAGTCTTTCTGGTCTTTATTCTTCTAATGAATTAAAAAACAAATGCATTCAGAAACAGTATGTTAGAAGGAACGCTAGGATGGAAAGTGAAAAAGCCATGAGAAAGGTAAGCAGCAGAGAAAACAACCTACCAGCACTTCTCTAAAATGGATGATGATACAAACAACACTGTGTTTCCAACATTAGCAGACTAAGCAAGAGAAGCAAAAGACATATATGGAAGTTAGGCAGTGGCTACCTTGGGGCTTATTAGTCAATATCTCGTAGCTGATCTTAACCAGTAGTCTCACTGCCTTCAGGCCAATATCCAGCTAAGGCTATGTCAGAGAATTTAGGGTACCAATGAGTTCTCTCTCTCTCTCTCTCTCTCTCTCTCTCTCTCTCTCTCTCTCTCTCTCTCCTTCTGCTTTGATGCTGCTGCTGCTTCATGGAATCATATCACTCCATAACTAGCTATGAATATACAGGTGATTTCACTTTTCTCTTGACCCATATACATTGTGGGTAAAGCACTCAGTAATTGTTAATGAAAAATATCCCTAACATGTTGTGTGGGCATAGCAGCATTCCAATATAAGTGCAAAATGAAAGCATGAAGAGATGTCATCTTGAAGGATGTTCAGGCATACTCTGGACCTAGACTGGGCAAACCTGGAGGTGGGCTACTAGCCTTTGTAAATGTGTTTTTAATTGGAATGCTGCTGTGCTCATGTATACAACATCCATTTATCTAGTGTCTGGCTCATTTCTCATATTGTCTGATAGTTTCTCACTATCATAGCAGCGGTGAGTTTATAGAACAGGAACTTATTTTAAACAGTACTTATTTTTTAAATTCTAGATTTATTATTTTTTTTTATTTCATGTGTGAGTGTTTGGCCTGCATGTATATGATTGTATTTGCATGTTTCCCTCATGCTCTTGGAGGCCAAAAGACAACACTGAATCCCCCTGGAACTGGAATTACAAGCAGCAGTAATATACCATATAGGTGCTGGGAACAAAGCTTAGGTCCTGTGCAAACACAGGAAGCACTCTTAATTGTTAAACTATTTCTTCAGCTCCTAAAATATTGAGTAGCTAATCATTTCAGAAAAGTGTTGCCAGATATTGGGGTGATTAGAAACTTGTAATTGTAGTTAGAGAAGATAAGCTTACTATAATTTTTAAATAAATTTCATAATATTTATGTGTAATAGTGATTTTTATTTGCTTAATTGTTGTCTGCAAGCACACTGCCTTTGTCTGCTAACCTAGCCTAGTCCTAGAAGCTTTTAGCCTCCTTACTAGTCTAGGCCTAGAACGTTTTCAGTCTCTGAGACTTCAGTAGAATAAGCTCACTTTCTAAACTCTGGCTGGCTGGTTCAACTCAGCTGTTTTGGCTCAAACTCCTCTCCCAGTTGACTTAACCAAGCTTTTCTTGGCTTCTCCTGGATTTCTCTGCTTGGCCTCAAAATAACCTTGGCAGTCTATTCTAATCTTTTAGCTTCTGCTCATTCTCAGGCTCATTTTCTTTACCTGTGTCTGGTTTGTTCTCTCTACAATCTGTTGCTTTCTGTAAAGCTCTCTCAATAAAACTACCTACTTCTTCCTCTCTGTGCTGCTCTTATTCTCCCTCTTAAATCTTCTGTTCTGCTTCTCCAAAACTACCATATTCCTATAGTGTACTCTCTTCTTCCTTTATTGTCTTTCTCTCCCTTAAGTAACTGCCCTTTCCTCTTTTTGTGTGAGAACATGGTATATCCTATTCTGCCAAAACTTTCTCTGATTCATCACTTTTTGTTAGCATTCAACTAGACATCTCTTTGAGATATGGGTAAGTAAGTCCTTTCACAAACTAACTTTAACTTCACTGTTTGAGATTAAAGGTGTCTAGTAAGGTCATGTCTGTATTCTAGCCAGAGAGATTAAAAGTTTGTGCCACAGCAGAACACAATCTCAGGGTTCATAGTGTGATCAAATATCCTGCAACATTGATGTGCTTGTTTGTGAAAGTGTGGTCACACGTGTATATGTGTCCCTGGTACAGTGCAAATGTAAAGGTGAAAAAACAGCCTGTAGGAGTCAGCTCTTTCCTTTCACCCAACAAGTACCAAAAATTGACCACAAGTGTTTAGGGTTGAATCTGAGTGCATTTACCCAGTGAACCACTTTGCTGCCACCATTATTTAAAGGGGAGACAGGAAAAATAAAAAGAGAGACAGAAAGAGAGAGAGAAAGAGAAAAAGAAAGAGAGCAGAGACAGAAGGAGTAGAAAGAGACATAAAAAGTGAAAAAGAAAGAGAGATGAGCAGACAGACAGAGAAGAGGGACTAACAGAGACAGTTTACAAAAGTTGGCTTTCTAGCTATATCATGTAGGCTGCAGAGATTTATCTCAGTTTGTTAGCTTTGACAACAAACTCCTCAATCCCTTTAGCTATCTCATCAGGCCAATTTTCTGTGTACTTTAAGGTCAGATGTCTAAGACTAATTTATAATGAAATTTTGGGTTCTTTAAATTTATATGTTCAATCTGTAATACTTACTAGAATTACGTAAATAGGAAATGAACCGTTAGGTGAGAGAGGGGTGTTGTAGTATAACATATGTGGTGTGAAAGCAGAACGAGTATTTGGGTAAGGGAGAGTCAGGGACCAAGTGGGGCGTTAACCAAGATTGAGGATGTTGGAAACAGCCATGTGAAAGCTAACTACTTGGCAAGCCAACTTAAAAAAAATATATAACTTTAAGAAAAAGAGGGGAGAGGGAAGGGAGAGAGGAGAGACTATTACAAGATTGAAAGATTTATTACAGAAACTATGAGTTACCAACCAAACACTTCAGTGTCAGGTGTGGGATACCCCAGGTTGAACTCTTATTCAGGAAGGTCACAGAGGCCCCCAGATAGTAAAGACCCTTGCCAGTCGTCTTGGCTATCAACCAGAACTAGTTAATAAAATAATAAAACCATCATACATCATACAAGGTGAAGAGAAATCAAGTTGGAATTGAGCTAAAGATTTCCTCAATGCTAGTTTAGCTTTTATAGTGTCAAAGATACTATGTAGGCTGTTTATAGGGGAAAAAAAAAGCAGAACAATGGTCCTGTCTATCTGTGAACCCTATAATCTACGTTAGCAACTTACAACGTAAGATGTGACAAATAAAAATGTGTTAAAGGAAAAGGCAACTGCTGCTCTCTGACTGATTTTGAGATTTGAGGCCCACTCCATGAGAAAATGTTCATACCTAGTAATTATGCCTGAAAAAAAACAACCAAACATGGCTAAGGTCCTAAGCTCTAGAGCCAAACTTACAGCTGGTTTGTGTAAATTTTCATTGCCAGATGTCTTCTAAATGTTTGTATTTAAGCACATAGACAAATGCTACTGCTAGCACCAATCAGAGAAACTTTTCTTTGCAAAGAACAGTTGAAAATACATAGATGTTTGGCTGATGGAGATGCTGAGAGTAAGTGGTTGCTGACAACTCAGCCTTTGCAGGGTATTTATGCCTTCAACCATTACAGAGGACAGAGCACAAAGACTGTAATAGAGTGATCACAAGGAGAAAGAAGGGTTAAGAAATGGTTTATCTAGGCATGGCACAACCAGTGCAGTTACAGTCTCACAGTAGCTAGGGCAGTGTGATATGTGTACACAGGAGTAGGCCTCTAATGGTTGATCTTAAATCAGGGAGCATCATACTGGGCTCTATCCCTTCCTGACAAACTACTGACTACTGACTAGTTTGTTCCAGGTGAAACAGTCATCATCTTCACCCATATTTACACTTAGGAGCCTACCACGCCCCAAAAGATACTTCCCTAATTATTGGCTAATACATACAGCAAGAAGCCAATCACTGGACAGAAAGGAGGACGAGGGTCTTCCGGGTCCAAGAGAGGTAAAGGGGATGCTGGAGGAAGAAACGGCCTGTTTGAGAGGAGGCAGGTTGTAGATTAGGAACTGTTAGACCCTGTGGTGACCTTCACCACTGGATGATTTCCAACATAGAATAGTTGAGTTCAGGATGACAGATTCTACGCCCAGCGATTGTGTCATTTGTTGATGTTAAATTAAGGTTGTTGTCTGTGTTTTCCGTTTGAGGCCTCGGATCTCTGAAGAAGTAGAGCCAAGGATTGTGGTAGAGGTGGTGTCTAGGAGAAGCATTCAGTCTTGGTCTCAGACTATGCACCGGGCAAGGAACAGAGACTGCCAATGCCCCGGCATAGATGGATTTAGCATGAGTTTATTTTAAAACTACATGTCACATCCAAATCTACGGTTGCACATTGTTTATTGGTTAAATACAGTGGGTCTCAAAAGGACTTTTTGAAGTAAAGAAGGACCATCAAAATCCATAAATTTTCTGTACAGCTAAGGAAATACTTAATCAAGTAAGAATTGCATAGTGCAGAAAAGAATATTTGCTAGCTATGCATGTGACAGTGTAATATCCAGTATATATAAAGAATTTAATAACTAACCAAATAAATAAATAAATAAATAGTTAAGAATGCAATCAACCCAGTTAAAAATGGGATATGGGTCTGAGCAGACAGTTAAGAAAAAGATATAAAACTTGTAATAATACCTTAAAATGATTCATTATCCTTATCAATTAGGGAAATATAAATTAAAACAACTTTGACATATCATTGTATTGCATTACAATGGACAAACAACAACACAACTGAAGGACTGACAAATGCTGAGGTGCGGGGTATCACAAAGGACAATACTCTGTCACTGTTTCAGTTGCAAGCTCCTGAAGCCACTCAGGAAATCACCGTGGAGAATTCTCAAATGCTAAAAATAAATTTACCATATGACCTAGCTATACCCCTCCTTTGAATATGCTTAGAATTCTATATCCTACTTCACAGACACTTGGTCAGCAATGTTTATTACTACTGTATCCACACAACCTAGGAACTATAAACAACCTAAATATTCTTAAGCTGATGAATAGATAATGAAATTACAGTGCATAGTACATATACACAATGAATACTATCTAGCTGTAAAAAAATAACATCATGAAATGTTTATGAAAATAGATGAAACTAGAAAATAGTGTACTGAGTGAGGTAACTCAAATCAACAAAGACAAATGCTCACATTTTCTCTCATTTGTGATTCTTAAATCACAATCTTGAGATGAGAATATCTGACCTGGGTAAACACAGAAACCAAGAAGTTAAATAAATGGTAATCATGTAGGGATAACTCCGGAAATAAGAACAGGTGACATAAAGGGAAATGGGACAACGAGAGAAGAAGGGGATAGAGGGCAATAAGTAAGGAAGAGGGAGAAGTGATAAATAACACTAAAGATATTCTAATATTGATTAATTTATTTCATATTCACCGGAAGTTACATATAATGCATGTAACTGTAGAGAGGAAGAAGTGAGGGTAGGATAAAAAGAATAAATAAAGATATGCCACCTTGGATGATAGAGCCCATAGAGCCACAGACTATCCAACAAAATCCCCAATTTCAGGCTTGAGAAATATCCTTTCAAGTTAGGGTTCATGGGAGTCCAAGAGATTCACAAAACAAGTATAGTCTATTGCTGCTGCCCTTGGTCATTTCCCAGAAGTTGAAGACAAGCCAATATTGTTGAAACACCACATAGATTAAATATAAAACTTGGAGAATTTAAACTGGATCTTTTAAAAATCTTTCCTATATCTGGAAAACAGCTTTCATACAACCGAAATGTGGTATGAAAACTCCCAATGGAGAAAAACTAGCAATATTTCTATTCAGCTGTGATATAGGAAACAAAACAATGACCACAATAGCAAGACATCCCTCAACTTTCAAGAAATGCACTTATATCTTGACAATAATGCACAGCCTTCTGATTGAATCTAAGGCTCAATCAAGAGGAGATAAATGATAATAACTTACTCAACTATAGTGGTCGGTGAGATGATGGATCTTAGGGAAGAACATACTACTGCCATTTTTCTAAGTGTAAATTCCAGATACATTCTGAATACTTATTGTTATACCACATACAAGAGTATTATACATCCTTCATCAAAGAAGCTTCTTTTTGCATCTATTTTAATTAGGGTTTTATTGCTGTGAAGAGACACTATAACCAAGGCAACTAATATAAAGGAAAACATTTAATTGGAGCTGGGTTACTGTTTCAGAGGTTTAGTCTGTTATCATCATGGTGGGAAGCATGGCAGTATCCAAGTAGACATAGTGCTGGAAAAGGATCTGAGAGTTCCACATCTTGGTCTTCAGGCATCAAAGGGAGACTGTGTGTCACACTAGGTATAGCTTGAACATAGGAGACCTCAAAGCCCATGTCCACAGTGACATATTTCCTCGAACAAGACACACTCCAGCAAGGTTACATCTCTTAATAATATCACTCTTTATGGGCCAAGCATTCAAATACTTGAGTCTATAGAGGCCATTGCTATTCAAACCACTACAGCATTAGATCCCATTACAAAAAGTCACAACTAGTCAAATATATCAAACAAGTAACAGAGTAGTTCCCAGCCTCAATTGATATGTCTGTAACAAAAACTCTACATACAAGGTTCAAAGAACATCATGAAAGAGGGAACAAAAAGATTTTGAGATATAGAAGATAAGGGTATCTGCTAATAAATAGTGTTATTGATATACTCCCCCTTTCCCTGCCCTTTCTTCTCCTCTCCTTTCCCTACTACTTTCCTCCCTCGCTCTGCCTCCTATGATTATTTTCTTTCCCCTTTTAAGTGGGTCTGACTTGTTTAACTTCTTTGAGTCTGTGGATTGTAGCATGGGTATTCTGTTCTTTATAACTAGCATCCAGTTATTAGTGAGTACATACCATGCTTGTCCTTTTGTGTCTGGGTTACCTACCTCAGGATGTTGTTTTCTAGTTTCATCCATTTGCCTGAAAAATTCATAATGTTTGTGTTTTTAATAGCTGCATAGTATTCCATTGCACAAATGAACCACATTTTCTGTATCCATTATTCAGCTGAGGAACATCTAGGTTGCTTCCAGTTTCTGGCAAATAAACCTGCTAAGAACATTATGGAGCACATGTTCTTGGATTATGTGGAACATCTTTTCCGTGTATGCCAGGAGCAGTATAGCTATGTCTTCAGGTAGAACTACCTCAAGTTTTCTGAGAAACAGCCAGATTGATTCCAGAGTGGTGATACAAATTTGCAGTCTCACCAGCAATGGAAGACTGTTCAGAGGCCTTACCATTAGATGAGCTATAAGGAATTAATGACTGTTAAGAGAAGTAGAATTATTCTTCCCCAGGGTGGAAGTCCATAATTGGTTAGCCAATAGCAATCAGTCGACCTTAAAACATATATAGATATAAGTAACACTAAATATACTTAGAAGGTCTTAATTATATATTAATTCATATTTGTGTGACAATAATAATTTTAAAAAGAAGGATATAAATTAAAGGAGGACATGGTAGAAGTTGGAGAGGGGGGTGATGTCATAATATTTTAATTAAAATTAAACGTAAAACTATCAATCAGACAAATCACAAACATGGGAAAGGTAATTGTGGAGAGCAGAGTAGCACAATAGTGGTAGGAGCAAGATTAGTTGGGGTGAGGTTTACAATAATCAGATGAACTTTATACTCCCATAAAATTCCCAATGGACAAACTTAATAGAAGTTATAAAAAGTAGATCTAGAAAAAAGGTAATAAAAGGAAGTGAGTTTGTCAAGGAGACACAATATTTTTAAATAAGAATATGTGTATATATGCATGCAGATTGACATGCACATATACATTATATATATATATATATATATATATATATATATATATAAACATGGGAACAATGAGATACATAAAAGAAATAATGGGCAGGAAAGAAGAAATAGAAAATAATACAACAACAATATGAGATTTCTGAATCCAACTTCTACCAATGACTTAACAATCAAAAAGATATATCAGTAAAATACCAATCTTGAACTATACTTGAGGCTAGACTTTTAGACATATCTTTCTGTTTAATCACAAGAGATTTAACTGAGGCCTTGCCCTGGTGAGTTCTCTATCGCTGAACTATGCCTGCAGCCCTTTATAATTTTTCTAATGAATATGGTACACTGGACTCAGAATATGGATTAATAGTAGAGCATTGTCCTTGGACACATCTGAATAACAGAATGAAAACTAAAATGTACATGATTTTCCCAAGTGACAGAGAAAAAGCATCTGTCAATTTTATCATGGGTTTTTTTATTGTTTCTTTCTTTGTTTTGCTAAGACTTTAAAGTTTGGCTGTAGAAGGTCAACACGTTTGTAAGAATATGCTCACTATTGCTAGTCATCAAGAAATACAAACTAAAACCACTACAAGATATTATCTTACATTTATAAGAATGATTATTATAAGAGATAAGAGGGTAGACGTGGAGGGCAAATGAATCATAGTGAACAACTGGTACAAATTCAGGTCAGCAGAGCCATTATGAAAAACAGCATACAAGTTCTTGTGAAAATTAAAAATAGAACTATCATTCAGTCACATACTTTTCTGGAGCTACCTCAAAAAGGAACAGAAACTTCTTGTTCCTAAATGTGTTATTGAATTGTTCTCAAAAGCCAGAATGAAGAAAAACCCATAACCACTGATGGATGAAATGATAAACAAAATATGAGAAATATATACCTGTCCTTCTATCTTAAATGAGTGTATAGATGAGAGATTGACAAATGATAGACAGATAAATGATTGACAGATAGTAGATAGATAGATAGATAGATAGATAGATAGATAGATAGATAGATGGATATGTAGATAGATAGGTGATAGATTTGTGTGTGAGATGGAGAGAAGACATAAATAAACAGATGATAGCCTTTAAGAAGTTACAGTGGCATAGAAGAACCAGGTATACACTATGCTAAATTAAATTAGGGAAGGAGAAAATACTACAGGTCTCACTTTCATGTAGAATGTATGTGCACACAAACATGTACTGTTTATGTATAATATACATGTAAATATTACAAGAATAGAGAATTAAACATTTATTACCATATGAATGAAAAAGTAGACAAAAATATAAGTCAGAGAATAGAAAATGTAGATATGTTGAATGAACAAATCTATGAATTTTGTCATTCTGTGGTCAATATACCACTATGACATTTGAGGGACAATGAAGGATACTTCAAACGTCAGTTTCTCTAATTTTTATCACTATATTAATTATTAATTAATTACTTAGTATTTTCCTTATCACATTTTCAGGGATATGCCATCATGCCCTCCCTTGTTTCACACAATTCTTAAAGTGACATGCAAATAACTTAGGAAGTAAGAAGAGCCACTCGCTGTTTATGTCATAAGTCTACCTTTTTACTGAGTACTCAATTTGTGTTTCTGAATATGTTACATTAGGCCACTTAGTCCTTAAAACAGAGTTACATCCATAGGCAGTTGAACCAGTGTCTTCAGACCCAGTGACCCTGTCCGTGTCCATGGCCTGCTTTATAGTGGAAAATCTTAGGACTCACACAGCATGTTTTTTTTTTTAAAGATCAAATGCTTGAAAAGTGTCAAATCAAGTCCATAATCTGTACCTTCAAAATTTAACAGTTAACACATACTACTTATATTTTAAAACCTTCAATTTTAACACTAATATCCAAAATATGATGTTTGGTTAGGATAATAGAATGCATGCTATAAGTATAAAATATATATTTTAAAAAATATAGCTGTAAGTAGCTATATTTTTAAAACTTGAAGGAACTGATGCTGTAATATACTTTTCAACTGAGCTTCATTATTGGGAAACATGCTCAGGATGTCAAATATTAGAGCATGAAGGAGGAGCTACTTATTGACTATGTACAACTTGACATTGAGGAAAAAAAAAACTTTCTCCAAGAAATGTATCTACTCAGCCTCAAAGAAGAATGCATCTTCGGTAACCTCAAATACCTCTTAATTATGGAATGGTAATGAGTCCAATACTACACAGCTCTCCTGTAAATACTCAGAGCTGTCAAGAGTTTAAAAAGGCAATGCCATGTCAGTCTTGGAAGAGTTTACGGACAACAGCTGCACATGGAGACTTTACCAAAGATCCTACACACTGGGTAAACAATCAAAAGTAAAATTGATGATAAGATCAAGCATGATTCTCTGCATTTATTGAAGAATAAAGGCTTCTTAACCTACAGAACCAGATGATTAAGTGCTTTTGTTGTTGTTGTTCTAATTGTTATATTTATTTTATGTGATTGCAAGAAACAATGAGTTTTATCTTTAAAAATTAACCCATCATTTCACAACATTGAGAGAATAAATCACCAACCATCGTTGTTTTCCCTTTATACATCCTGGCTGTATATGTGAGAAATTCTTTGAAGATATACTATTCCAAAGAAGAATAAGCAGAGTGACCCAACCTTGTCCTGTCAGCTCTTCAACTTTATCATTTTGTTAACTTTGCGTTTTTCAATTTCCCTTATTCAAAGTGACACTGCTGCTTTCTTTCACGGCATATGCTTAGTGTAACTTCTGATCCCTGCATATGATACGTAAGTCCATTTTGATCTGACCTTGATCTTCTACTCCAGTCTCCTTCTGTACTACCCTCTTCACTGCAGGTGTCCCTACCTTCAAACTGCAGCTAATTGAATGGCTGATCTTTGACTCTCTGGCCAATCCTGACTCCTATGCCTCATAGAAGATGTTTCTTCTATGTATACCTATACCATGTATTCTAACAAATCTTCCCTGTAATCTAATTTATATTATTTTCTAACTATATTTCAACTTCTATATTATATGCATGATATATTCATTCTCCTAAAAAATAGGAGGTTCATTATGTTATCTCCATTTCATAGACTTAACAACTTTAAATATCTTCCTCAAAGGGCCACAGGCAAGAAATATAATACATACATACATATTCTATATACATATATAGATATATAATTTAAACTTATGTATGATTCATTCTTGATCTACTGCTTTGACCAGATTTTTAGTGTCACATTTCAGTGAGGTGCTATCTGCAAATTCACTGTTCTTATCCTAAACATAGACATCCCAGAAGTTTATTAAGATGTCAGATTTTGTTTCTCTTCATGTTGTTATGATAACATATCCTGACAACAGCAACTCAAGGGATAAAGGATGTTATTCAGTTATCATTTACAAGGTATAGTCCATTGTAGCAGACAAATCAAGGCAGCAGAAGCTTGAAACAGCTTTTTATATCACAACCACAGTCAGGCTGCAGAAAGCAATAAGAACATTCATTCTGCTTCTCTGTTCCCCTTTGTCACTTATAAAATGTCAGCAAGGGAATGGTGCCACTCACAGTGGATAGATCTTCACACCTCAATTAACAGAATCAAGACACTATCCCACTGCTTATCCAGACACCCATCTTGGTTATTCTAAATTCCTTTGACAACAAAGATCCTCATTTGTACATATGGAGAAACTTTTCAAGAATGCTGGAAAAAAAATACCTCACAGAATTAGCATGATCAGTCACTACAGTGTTGTAATATGCAGATGTTCCTTTATTACAGTGTTTATATATCTCCCAGAGAAAATATTGTAAGCTAAAACAATTACATCAGCTACATTGATGAATATCACTGTCTAGAAGCATAAGTCAGTAGTGTGCCATGCATATCCAGCATGACAAACATTAAAATTCAAAATTTGAGTTACACTTTCTTCTGAATGAGTATTGTATCCATACCATCATAAAGCTGACATGTTTGAATAAACTACTGTAAATAGGGAACACATAACAATTCCTTATTCTTTTTTTTCCTTAGAGATTAGTAACATCTGTGTAATAGTAAGAAAAAAAAACCATCATGGAAAACCACGATTATCCAGTTTGGAAGCTGTGGTTTCAGCTGCACAGCGTACCTTAGCACCCATCCCCTCTCTTCTAATTTGTGTTCTTCCTTCCCTCACTCTTTTCCTTCTCCCAACCCCATATCCTTCCCTGCAGAGTTTTCATAGGCCCTAATAGATAAATGCTTCTGCCTCTGTGCTCTTCCTTTTACATGGTTTTATATTCTAGTATGACGTCTTTCTGATTTAGGGGTATCAATTTATGCATTACAGCTGTGTGTGCTCTTGCATCTTTGTCTCCGGCTTAAGTTTGATTCCCTTCCTTTGTGTCACTGCTAGCATTTACATACCACTTTCCTTGATGTAGAAAATAGCAGTTGGAGGTGAGCCATCCTGCTGTTTCCACCCTGCTAGTAAATTTGTCCAGCTTCCTCCCGGAGCAAGCATAACCCTTTTATGCGACTTCTACATGTGAGGAGGGGAGACTATATCATCTGTAATTATTATTTTCAGGCTTTGTAATATCTATTTGTAGCCTTTCTGATCCCATTACATCAGTTTCCAACCACCTAACTTATCCAAAGAGATTAAGTCATTCATTAGACCAAAATCTCACACCAATCTTGTTAGAAACATAAGAAAGGTCATTTTCAGACCCAACCACACAGCCTAGAGGTATAGGTGACTAGGGACTTTTCAGCTTTACTTTATCTATGCAGACCTTGTCCTAGAAACACTAAAGGTGATATGCCTGCAAATTAATTTATTATTGTTTTAATGCCTTAGGCTTGATTCTTGGATTACCATTTCACAACAGAATTTATTTATCAATGTAAACATACACATCTCAGAGTCTTTTCTTTATCAGAAAAGAGAGCAGCAAACCAATCTATATTGTTCCTATTGGCCTTAAAATCAGAACACATCAGGAGTGCCCTGTTAGATGAATTTATCAGCAGGGAAGCCTGCAGCTCATCAGCTTTCTGTTCCTCAAAAGTAGGTACTTACTGCAGTCAAGAGGAATTATTCCAAAGGATTTCTGGTCATGGGGATGTTTTCATTACTTTCAAAAATGTCAGAATAAGACCAAAAAAAAAAGGATATCATATTTATTTTCCCTTCCAATATTTTATTTGAATCAAAGGCTCCTATTATACTGTGATCTTTGAATTAATAAGTGAAAATTACATGTTCAACTAAAATTAAAGCTGATAGTTGTATTTATTTATCAAATACATAACAAAATACAGTCTAAAGTAGATTAATCACATACAGTTATAAGGTAGCTATGTGGACACACAATCTCGAGGAGAACACAAGGAAAATAATCTTACTGGGGCCTCATGCGGATTTGGAATGACAGACCTGATGTGTTCCTAAAAGTGTTCCAGAAAACTTCACAGCAGCACAATACAGAAAAGAGCAGAAAATTCACTGAAATTGGCTTCTAATATGTTCAAGATCTTGTTTTCAATTCTCAACAATTTAAATCTTTCCTGTCTTATTCTTCTATCAACACACATTCTTCTATTTTATGAATAAAGATGTCTCATAACTTAAATAAGTGTCTACTTCTTGTGGGTGACAAAAGAGCTAATGTTCTAAGTGGAACTTTTTCTAGGTCTTTAAGTAGTGGTTTCATTACTCAGGGGTCATTTTAACTGTGGTGAGGTAGCACTGTGGGGTTTTTCAATAAATGTTTTATTTGTAACTATGTTTGGGAGGCTGGTATGGGACATGAAAGTTAGCTGGACCTGGAGGACAGAGGAGAGTGTCAGATTTCCTCAAACTGGAGTTATCAGTAGCCTGACATGCCTGCTGGGATTAGAACTTGAATCTGTGTGATGGTTTGCATATGCTTGGCCAGGGAGTGGCACTATTAGGCAGTATGGCCTTGTTGTAGTAGGTGTGTCACTGTGGGCATGAGCTTTAATACTCTTGTCCTAGCTGCCTGGAAGTCAGACTTTTCTTAGCTGTCTTCAGATGAAGAGGTAGAACTCTCAGCTCTTTCTGTACCAGACCTGCATGGACACTGCCATGCTCCCACCTTGATAATAATGGACTAAATCTATGAACCTGTAAGCCAGCCCCTATTAAATGTTGTCCTCATAAGAGTTGCCTTGGCTATGGTGTCAGTTCACATCAATAAAACCCTAAGACACTCTGAAAGCATAGTACATGTAGTACAACTTTTTTGACTGATGAGCCATCAGCCCATCCTCTAACTGGGAGAATTCTTTAAAATAGATTATTCTTACAAACAATACAACCTGATCACAATTTTTCTTCCTTAACTCCTACCAGCTCCCCCTGCCTTCTCCTCTCCCTCAAATCCATTCTCCCTCTGTTTCTCTTCAGAAAAGTGAAGGCCTTCAAGAGAAAACAGCCAAACATATCAAAACAAGATGCACTAAAATGAGGCAAAATCCCTCATATGGAGGCTGGGAAAGGCAAATCAATAGGAGGAAGAGAGTCCCAGAAAACAGACAAAAGAGTGAGAAACACACTTACTCCTACTATTAGGAGTCCCACAAGAATTACCAGCTAAGCCATAGCATATATGAAAAAGACCTGGTGCAAACTCGTGCATGCTCCCTGATAGTTGATTCAGTCTTTGTGAGTCCTTATGTACCCTACTTAGTTGCTTTAGTGGAACATATTGTCCTAGTCTGGAGTTCAAAGAAAAATGAATGTCTCATGTTTTCTCTCATTTATAGGTATTAACTTGAATCTTCAGATAACTATTTTATTCAGAATACTCATAAAATTCAGAAAGTTATTAAGGAACCAGGAGAAAAAAATTTCAAGAGAGGAGAGATAGAACATAGTAGTCCAAGGATAAATAATAGAGTAAGAATTATTAAATGACATGAGGGGTTGAATCATATGGTACAGAAGAGAATATATAGATGGATAACTAACATTAAAAACTCATTACCATAGAAACTTATTTAAATATAAAATACACATAAATAAAAAATTTATTTGACCAAAACAAATTGGATGCCAGGAATTTTTATTGTTGTTGTTGTCGTTGTTTTCTTTTTCTTTCTTTTAATAGATAGAAAGAACATTAAGTTGTGTGGGTATAGAAGAGAAGAAGGCTCTGGGAGAAGCTGAGGGATAGAAAAAATATAATAAAAATATACCATATGACATTCTCAAAGAGCAAATTGAAACATAAACTGTTGAATTGAAGTTTCCTTACCCTGGCAAAAATGTTCCTATTAGATACCATAGGCTAATAAGTAAAAATCTCAGTACTAGCAAAGTATGGCTTTTGGAGCTGTTGGCCACTAATGACCCACAGACTACAAAACGTTAGAGAAATTTTCTAATGAACCCTTCTGAATTCAAAAGGAAGACTCTACGGCTAAAATTGTCACATACTTGATATGCCATATTCGCTGGAAGGAAACCTACTACTATTATTTTGCTAAGTGTGTATACTATTAACGTGTAATGACTAATTGCTGTACCCATACATTACTGCCTTTTTCCACCCTCACTATTGAAGGTTCCTTTTGAAGTAAGAGGAGATTAATATGAAGACCCACAATTAGTCACTGGAGAAAACAATGTTTTCCTGACACAGCAAGGCATGCTTCACAGCAGTTATGAAAGACAACACAGACAGAACCTATGCAAGTTGAGATAAAACAAAATCACAACACAGAGATGGGAGGAAGGTAGAAAGCCTCACCCTTAGCTAAGGTGCTGTTGGCAACTGATAACTGCTGGAAGAAGAGGAGTCTGTCACCCTTAAAGGAGGAACCTCTGAGAATTTGGCCTTTCTCCTGTGAAAAGTTACACCTCTGAGTATACAAACAATACAAACTGTGCCTGATAGTTTAAATTTTTAAAATAAAAAAGAGAACACAAAGTTGGGTAGGTAAAGAAGGGGAGTAAATCAAGAGGTGGAATGTGAATATAATAAAAATACACTATACAAAATCCTCAAAGAACTAATAGAAATGAGAAAAAATATCGACAACAAATAGTCAATGAGTACGATAACTTCAAAGAAAAATCATCTGTATAGTTTTCTTGCCTATACTTACACATAACCTCAATTTAAAAAAAATCAGACAAATCTAAATAAATGGATTGTGGCTGACAGTATTCCTCAAATGCGAAGAGATTATGAGGATGGAGAAGTACAACAGGAGTACTGAAGATTCTAATAGTTAATAGGAATTTGAAAACCAATTAACTGCATCGGAAATAGACACTTATAGATAAGTTTGCAAGATTCAACTGAAGTTGAACAGTGAGTAATACCTCACTGTTCAAACCTTAATTTATACACGTTATGTATACAGTATGGAGAAACTAAGAGGGAATGACAGAATGTTTCTGAATTATTTTTTTTCATGATTTAAAAACAAAATTATTAGAAATCAGTTTGAAAATATAAATGCATTAACATAGCATTTCAAAGGCAGATATCAGAAAAAGGAAACAAAAGACACTTTTAAAAGTCAACGAATCCATATGATAATAAGTGAAATTTGAAAATAATAAAGATAACAAAAAAAAAAACCACTCTGTCATTATTGGACAAAGTAGATGTAAAAGAAATTACTAAAGACAAAAATGACTCTTTTGTAATGATAAATGTATCAATGTCAAAATCTGTATTGTGACTAAAAGTGTTTATGCAAGATGTTTCACAATAAATTTTATCATATTAGTGTAAAATGCTATATATATAATAATAATATAATAATAATCCGCATAAACATCTGATTGTATAGGACCCTGACTAATTTTTAATAGTGTTTAATTAAAGAACCAAATACACAAAATAATGAGAAAAACTTTGAGCAGTCCAAAAGAAAACTCACAGTTACTGAAATGTTTAAAGAACTTTCATAGTTGATAAGAAAATTCAGTGCAAAAAAAAAAAAAGTCTTAGTATAATAAGACTCAATTAACAAATACTCTTAGCATACAAAGTGAAATAAAAAGGGTTCTATATGGCTCATGAATTTGTATAAAAAGTAAAAGCTATAAAACATTTAGAAACAAATGTTTCAAAATATATAATATTGGAGGAAAGAAAGGTTTCTAAGAACACAGAAAGCATCACGAATAAAAGAGAATAAATGATAGATTATCTATTAAAATTAATTTTCTTCCTTTGTAAAATTGCCTTTATGAAATAAAATGACAAGACACTCAATTGAAGAAGAATTTACAATACTGGTATTTTATTTTAAAATGTATCTATTTAAAAATATATATATAAAACACTGCAGCTGGAGCCAGAAAAGATCCCAGCAAGGATGAGAGGTAGACACCAGGCATCATCCCTAACCGTGGAGCTATTATAATTGATATCGGCTTAGAGAGGAAGAGTCCATTTTCTTTAACACTGTGGCCCCTTGGGACTGACAACCCACCAGAAGAAGGGTATACATCCAAAATATGGGAACACCAAGTTTCCTTAGTAACTAAAAGCAAGAAAAAGAAGCGAGGAGGACACAAAATTGGCTGGGAAGTGGAGACAGATGTGGAAGATGTGGAACAGAAAATAAATGTGATCAAAACACATTGTATAAAATTCTTAGAGAACTAATAAAAATGAGAAAAAGGAAACTCATATATAAAATGTATTATATGTATCTATAAAAATATAACCAAAGACCAAATAAAATTAACAAAATATTTAGTATCATTATACAAGTGAAGAAAGGCAAGTGTCAAATAAATACATCAAGACAAACCAACCATCAATTAGTCACTGCAGGTGACAAACTACAGGAAAAAAAGGAAAAAAATCCACAGAATGACCAAATTAAAACTATATATATATCAAGACTGGAGGTAGAACTCCCTCCTACTGCTGAAGGGATTTGAGCATGGTACAGCCACATTCAAAGTCACTTACTGGGTTGTAGAATTGATAAACACAAACCTGGCACATGGATCAGCTCCTCTACCTGGTACTGTCACAAGAAAACTAAGACAGAGGATTAAACAAGTCTTGTACAAAAATATTAATACTATTTTGATTAAAAAATTTAAAACAGCAAGCAACTCAGATGTTAACTAACATCGGAGTGACTATAAAAATATGATATTTTCATAAAAAGGAATATTCCTCAGAAAAAATGACTGATAAAGAGAAAGGCATGAAAACCTAAAAAAAGTTCCTTCAGTAGAAAACACAAAGGGTGTTTACTGCGCAAATACACTTGTATATATTACTGAAAGTGTTATTTTGCAGCATTAAAAATAAAAATATTTTTTAAAAACCAGATCAACTAAAAATAAATAAAAAACAAAACAAACAAAAATTCTTGCTTAGAGCAGCAAAAGGAGTCTCTGCAACTGGTCAACAGAATGCAGCAAATCTCTTGGGTAGAATGGCAAAATTTGACTGTGGAATAAATTCACAGGCAAATACCAGTATTAGACTCATTAAGATGCTTGCAGTATGTTGCATGTAACTTTGATATGCATGTAAATAAGGTTAATATGTAGCCAGTAGGAGAATGCTTTCTAGCATGCATAAACCCCTGCATCTAACCCTCATCACACACACACACACACACACACACACACACACACACACACACACAC
>JANHMN010000004.1:112075224-112103374 GCA_030674055.1 Rhabdomys pumilio | reverse complement strand
ACAGATACAGATACAGATACAGATACAGATACAGATAGATATAGATATAGATATAGATATAGATATAGATATAGATATAGATATAGATATAGATATAGATATAGATATAGATATAGATATAGATATAGATATAGATATATATCTGTCTATGTTTTCCTCTAATAGTTTCAACTCTATGGGTTTCACATTGAGCTTTTTCATGCTGGTGTGTGTGTGTACACTAATAATCTATCAGATTATGAGTGAATTCCATTCTTCTACATGGGGATACCCAGTTTTCCTGGCACCATTTATGGAAGATGCTTTTTCCTCCATGTATATTTTTTGGCAATTTTGACTACTGCAGCTACAGGTACTAAATTTACTTGTATTTATATATTATTCCATTGTTCTGCATGTGTATCTTTGTGCTAATATTATGCTGATTTTGTTACTATAGGTCTGCAATAGATCTTGAACTCTGGTACAGATAATTCTCCAGAACTTTCCCATTTGCTCAGTATTGTTTAGCTAACAGGGTTTTGTTTGTTTGTTTGTCTCTGTATGAATTATAAAGTGTTATTTTCTATTTCTGTGATGAATGATGCGCATATTTTGATTGGGATAGCATAGAATCTGTAAGCTGCTTTTGGTTGGATGGTCAATTTCACTATATCAGCTTTACAAATCCATGAGCATGAGAGGTCAGTCTTCTCATGTCTTTCTCTGTCTTCAGAAATGTATCATTTTCACTGTAGAGGTCTTTCACCTCCTGGGATAGGTTTTTTCCTATATAATTTTGAGGCTAGCGCAAATGCAATGTTTTCAAGATCTCTGTTAGCATGATTATTATGGGTATAGAGGAAGGCTACTGGTTTATGTAAGTTGATTTTGTATAGATCCCTTTTGAAAGTGTTGACCACATCTATAAATTTCCTAGTGAAAAATTTGGTGAGGGATCTTATGTGTATAATATCATAGCATCTGTAAATAAGTATTATTTTAATTTTTCTTTCCCCTTTGTATCCCATTAATTTTGTTTTCTTGCCTTACTGTTTTAATAGTGAATGAGGTAATAAGCTCAGACAAATGCTGCATATCCATTCTTCTTTGTGAGCCTTAGCTTTAAATTTTCAAATTTTGGTATAATACAATCTGAAGTAACATTAGAAACTAGAAAAAGACCATGGTTGGGGTGGCAACTCTAAAGCACACATGTGCTGTGAAGAGGAAAATAGGGAAAATGGTGATATTTTTACTGGTAAGAAAGGAAGAAAATACAGAGAGATGGAGAAGAGTAACACTGAAGAACTTGAAAATGCCACGGGAAACATTCTTCATAGTATTGTGTAAATTACATATACTTATGTGTTTATGTGCCAACATATGTATATGACTGTATATGTGTGTATAGATATACACAGATCACAAATAGATAGATGATAAATAAATAGATAACAGACGGATAGATGATAAATAGAAGATAGATAGATAGATAGATAGATAGATAGATAGATAGATAGATATTAAATTAGATAGATATTAAATGTTCCTGTAGCTCGGGTAATTTTAATTCAAACAATGAAGGTAAAGTTAATTTGTATAAGGAAGCATCCATGTTTGAAAGTGATGTCTATTTGAGTGACAACGTGACCTACCAGAAAAATATCTGACAGAACAGGAAATGTCCAGCTCTCATGAGAAGAGAAAGGAAAGGGAAGCTGCTTAAGGGAGCAGTGCGGAGAGAGAGAGGAGGCAGGTTTTATGTGGAGAGTTTTACAGAGACAGATTGTAAAAGTAACAAGCCACAGAATGAGAAGGAGCCAGATTAATAAAAGTTAGTTTGAGGAGAAGCAGAGCAATTCAGAAAAGCTGAGAGAAGTCTGTTTGAATCAATCAGCTTGAAGAGGAATTGAGCTAAGGCAGCTGAGTTGAACCATCCGGTCAGAGATCAGAAAAAAAACTAAGAAAAGGTGAGCTTATTCTGCAGGAAGGCTCAGAGGCTGAAAAGGTTCTGGACTTACATTAGATCGCACAGAGGCTAAAAGTTTTCAGGTCTGGCCTGTTAGAAGGCAGAAGCAGTAAGCTTCAGAGACAGTAATTACAACAGAATAAAAGTTTTTTTCACAATTCACTGTGTACATAATATCTAGTTATAGGTCTCTGTATTTGTTCTTATTTGCTACAGAAGGAAGCCTCTCTGATTATGGCTGAATAAGGCACCCATCTATGAATATAACAGAATGACATTAGGAGTCATTTTATTGGGTTTTTTTGTTTTGTTTTGTTTTGTTTGTTGACCAATAGTGTTTGGTTTTACCCTAGGATTCTGGGCTATCTGGTGTCAGGTTTTTGCTCACTCAAACAGTAGTGTGTTTGGATTCAATGAGACATTTGTTGGCTATTTCCACAAGCTTTGTGCCATCATTGTCCTAGCATGTTTTGTAGGTTGAAGGTTTTGTGGCTTGGTTGGTGTTTACATTTCTCTTTTAGTAGCCTGCATAGCACCTTCCCACACCAAAAACACAAGAATGCAGGGGTGAAGGCTCCATGTAGGCTCCAACTTGACTTCTTCATGTTCATGAGTTGTGTGCATGTTATCCTCAACAGTGGGGCCCTACAATAAGTTTGTGGAGAGCAAGCCATTGTCTTAAAAAAAGTCTAAGTGGTTTGGGGAGGCCTATGAGATCTACTTGATCAAAGGATCAACTGAAGGAAAATCAGTCTTGCTACTGAAAGACTCATTTGGTGACAAGAGTTGACAGGTTAGAACTCTATCGTTCCCATTATTCATAGACCTCATTATGATCAACTTTATATATTTTAAAGAGTTTCTACTACACTAGATTTCCACAGCATCCCTCAAATATTTCTCAATTTCATCTGTATTTGACCATTGCCTCCCTCAACCCTAACTCCCTTCCCCTTCCCTAACTAGTATTCCTATTTTCATCCTGCCCAGCCTCAAATTCGCTCATAAAATTTATGCCTCCCAGGGAGATCTTTGGGGCAGGAGGTAGGGAGTAGTTTCCAAACATGATTTTTTTTTGATAATAGGTTTTTATTTGGTTTTGGATTGTTTTTGTTTTGTTTTGTTTTGTTTTGTTTTGTTGTTGTTGCAAATGATATATACTGATTACAGTTCTCCATCCTCTGCTCTTCATAGTTTTTCCCTATCTCTCCTCCAATTTGTAGCCATTTCCTTTCTGTCTTTCACTAGAAAAAAAATAGACTTCTAAGGGATAAAAATAAAATCAAATAAAACCAAACTAACTCATTAAGACTGGACAAGAAGAAAAAAAAGAAGAAAGAAGGAGGAGGACTAGGAGAAAGAGGAGAAGGAGGCAAAAGAAAAGAAACAGACGTACCTTGATTCACACACTCAGGAATCCCATAAAAAAATTAAACTGTAAGTCATAGTTTATAAACAGTGGGCATGAAACAAACTCAAACAAGCCCTGTGCATGCTGCTTCTGTCTCTGTAAGTTCATATGAGCTTTACAAATGTTGATGTAGAGGACCTTGTTTTCTTGTTTTTTTCCGGAGCCCTTTGGTTCTTACACTCTGTACTTTCTTCCACAAGGTTTCCTAAGGTCTTAAGAGAGAGATTTGATGATGACATTGCATTTAAGGCCGAGTATTTCTAATACTCTCCAAATCTACACAATATCTGATGGTGTGGCTCTGGATTTCTTCCCATATACTGCTGGAGAAAACTTCGCTGTTGATGCTGACCAAGACAGACTGATCTGTGAGTATAACAGAACAGGTGTATTTAGTTTTACCCTAGTTCTCTGGGTAATCTATTCTCAAGTTTGTAGTCACCTAAGCAGTATCAGATATAGGTTCCATCTCTTAAGTCAAATCAGATACTGGTTGGTTACTCTCACAGTTTCTCCTTTGGTAATAAGCAGTGTACATTCCTGAAAAGAAAAAAAAAAGATGCTTGAACATGCCTATGTAGGTACAATCTAGATCTCCATGTTCAATGAGTGTATAGGTATTGCATTCAGCAAAGCAACATGGCCTCATTTTTGGAAAGCAGTCTATATGCACTCTTGGGGGAGAGGAGTGTCATGTGACCCCTTTGGCTAACAACTCAATTTGATGTAACCTAATTCAGGAACTGGAAGCTTCATTTGGTGACAAGAGACAGCAAGCCAGGGCTCTTTCTCCCCCATTATTTGGTGCTATTTCTTAGATCACCTTCATCATATATATCTAAATTTGGATATATCTTCTACTGCATTAGATTTTCATACTACCCCTCATATTGTCCTTAATTTTAGCCATCTCTCTCTTGGCAATTCTTTCCTTGTACCTTGTTTCCCTCTCACTATTCTCTTAATCCTCCCATTCCAGTCCCCACCATTACTACTTCCCTTTTCTAAGGAGATCATTCTGTCTCCCCTAGTTCCTTACTGTCTATCTAAACTCTGTGATTGTGCTGATTGTATCTTTGTTATCACTGACTTATAACTAATATCCACATATAAACAAATACATACCATATTTCTCTTTGTCTAACTTATCACCCTCAGGATGATATTTTTTCTAGTTACATACATTTACCATTTTATTTTTAATGTCTATGTAATAAATATTTCATTATGTAAATGAGCCACAATTTCTTTGTATAATCTTCAGTTTATGGATATATAGGTTGTTTCTCATTTCTGGCTATTATGAATACACCAGTAATGTACTTGGATAAGCAATTTTCTCTTCCACTGTAAATATTAAAGTGTCCTATGTACAGCTATTATGTGGCATAGAACTTTTAAAATAAAGATGTGTATCCATAAAAGGTTTAGCTAAGACATTTTAACAATCTAGTATTCATAGTATAAAATATTAGTAACATTAAAATTAACACAAAAATAGATTTGTGATATAAAAAACTGTGATATAAAAAATTTTATTACAGATTGAAAGTATCTATAACATCATTAATTTATACATCATAACAAACAGAGGCCCAGTGTCTAAACCTTGTCACAAAATTGTAGAATACATGTTATTTTGTAGAGTCCAACATACCATGTATTCTAGAATCACATTGGTTCAGTGATTAGCAGTTTATAAAACTTATCTTAACAATGTGATTTGTAAAGTATCATGTAGATTTTCACTGTTCTTTGACATAGGACACACTGAAGATGGAGACTTTCTTGGAGTGTAAAGGATCTTTATAGAGTTTACTGGCAAATTACAGGGCTTCTCGATAAGTTTAAAATGGCAGTCATTGTGATGTTTAAAAATGTATTATGTATCACAGAAGACAGTCCATGCTCATATCCTACGTCTCCAGTAGGCGTTGTCCTGTTTTCCATTTAGATACCACTGGTTTCTAGAGCTCTTAAACTTGAAGAAGGTTAGACAGCACACTGCTGGAGCAGTTTGTGAGCATCAGCAGATTTCACTTGTAATTTCATTGATCCCTCTGTGCTCACTGTTTGCAAACCAGCTGAAGCACTGTTTCCCCACAGCTACTGATCTCAGTAGCATTGATTTTTTTCCCCTCTTTACATTAACATAGCATTACTCCTTTAATGGGCAATAAATGACTGGATATAAATACAATCAGGGCAGCAACAACAAAAGGAAAACGTCAGACTTGTTTTTATTTAAGGAATTCTTTCCATTAATATTTGCCATAAAATTATAACGCATATTATTGACAAAAAGTAATATGATTTCGTTTTGAATGCATTTTCTTCATTTGTAGATATATGGTATCTGCCAAGTGGCTTTTTCTTCCAAATGCATTAAGAAAGTAATACAATAACAGTGCTTTTATAGATACCATAAACTTATACTATTACCTTAGTACAACTATATTCTGTTCATGGAAAAAAATAAAAATAAATGTTTATATTTTAGTTTATCTATGCTGACAATGAAAACATTTCAGATTGTGTCAGTTGCCTAACAAATGCCTTTAGGAGTCACATTTATTTCAATAACAATGTAGAAAAAAATGACTGATCATTTATATATGAGCTGTACCTATACTGAAACTAAAAATAAAACTTTACCCATTTTCTAATGTTATGTTTTAAATGACATATTGTGTGTGTTCGGAGTGAACACCATTTAAAAATGATCTCTATCAAAGCTCTTTCCTACAATTAAAATGTATAAATAGTAACTCCCAGGTAGGTTATGAACCCTATTTAATGCTGATGATGCTTATACAGATTGTAAGTGCAGAAAGATGTGGGAAAATACTTTAAAGTAGACAACCATAATTAAATCCAAACAGCAATTTCAACTTGGAGTTAAACAAGATAGACAGACATTTTTAAAGATTTAAATTATGGCAGATATACATTTTGTGAATTATATATAACCGTTCTCGTCTACATAACATAATCTCTAATCCAACTCCAATCTTTTTCTTTTTATATGTTTTGTTTCAGAAGCAATTTCTTTAGTTTCCTTATCTTAACTTGGACATTCATGGTTTTAAATCCTTAGAAAATTCCAAAATATCCAAAATGCTCTCTAGATTATCTGTAATTAGCTCTTACTTAAATACTTATATTTATTTTCTCAATATTTTTCATCAATTTTGAAATTCTACTGGGATTCAAGCATCATTTAATTCTCAAATATATGCTAATAAGCATTTAATTTTTTTTATTAGTGTCATTTGGTATTTTGCAAATCATATTTTCTCTTTTATATATCCGGGGCTTCATATAAGTTATAAGTGTGGATTTGAAGTAAAATTAACTAGATAGACAGAAATAAAGAAAATATTTAGAATGTAGATTGTACATTCCTGGGAGCTCTTACATTCATGTGCTTTTATTGTCACTGTTGCTCGCAAAAATATTTACTCATTAATTTCTCTGAAAAGTATTTTCCTAAAGTTCTGCCACTGCTGACAGCTTCTCACCCAATGTCTAACCCCTCCCCTTACACCTCTGATTGACCTTGACATACATTTGCGATATCCCATTCCTATAGCATGGACCACATCCACATCTAGAATAAAAACGTTGAGCTTCATTGACTATGGGTATTGCTTGTCTGCAGCACAGCCTTCCTGCAGTCCTCATCTATTCTGCTGCCTGCTGTGTGTCAAGACATTTTAAGATTAAGTGATTTTCAAATAAATCCAAATACTCAAGGTTTTGTCTTGGTCACCAGAAGAAAATCAAAATAATGGGACTTCTCTTTCAATTCCATATCTTCAGATTTAGGGAATAATAAAATATTGAGAAAATGATCTCTCAGCTAATTTTAAAAAGGATTCCATAGGCAAAAATAAGTAACTTTCTTTTTAAATTTTTATATTATCTGTATTTACTTATCATTATGCAAATTGTTGCTCAAGGATAAATGAGATGGTCTATGTGATCTAGTAAGAATTCAAAAATTTTCTAACTTATCAATGAAAGTATCAGTTCCACTATCTAGATGATAAAGAAAGACATTCAAACCACATAAAATTACTTATGTTACAGTTAAAAATTCCTTTATTACTTCACAGACAAGCTTATTGCCACAGAAACTAATGTTATGGATACTAAAAATACAGAATATTGTAGAAACTTTGTTCTCAGGATTCTCTTAATAAATCTACTGATTACACAAATCTGTTCATCAGACGTCAGAGGTAACTAAGTTGTATCCTCAGTCTGAGAAAACTTACAGTTCAACAGATGTTTCATATGATCATCAATTTATTGATAGTGGTGGTTAAAAATAATTTAGGACTAATGAAACACTTGCATTGACTGTAACTTTTGGTGACCGTATTGCAGACGTGGTCTACTATCCTTACAGTGTTGATATAGAAGAACAGTAATCCTACAAGTTTTCCTAGCTGGCTGGGCTGTTGGCATGAACAGGTTTCATGTTCATAAGCATGCACTGGAATCCTTCATGTTTTGCCTATTGACTGAAATGCCAAAACTCTCAAAGAATTATAAGGGTATCATATGCTATGGGCAAGAATAGAGAATAGGTAGTTCTGGATAATGTACTTCCCAGAAAATCTTGCCCCATTTTGCCATCAGTGAAAAATAGGCCTTTGCCATACTATGCCTCACAGATATTTGTGGTTTTTTTTTTCTTTCTTAAATTAATTATAGAGATTCTTAGTAATATTCAATGGTTATGTTATAACTTACTGTCCTGTCATAAGGAGAAGCCACACATCTGTAGAGCCATATATGTTAGGTATAGAGTAAGGTCGGGGAATAACAATAGATAGATCTCCCTATAAATGGGAAATAAAATACATATTTATTGATGGAAAAAGATGTTAGAACAGGAGGATCAAGCAGAGATGGAAAAAAGGGGGTGAGGAATAGGAGAAAGACAGTTAAGGGTCATTTAAGAGGCAGCATGAAAATCCAATAGAGTAGAAGTTTTCTAAAATATAGACATAAATGAAGATAATCTAAGTAAAACACCAAATAATGAGGAAGACAGAGTCCCAAATTATCATTTCTTGTCAGCAAATTAATATTTCTGTACTAGATTTGGGGTTACATGTAACTGAGTTGTTGACATAAGGGTCCAAGAAATTCCCCGAACAATCCAGAATGATCCCAGTAATGTAGGTTGCTCACCACAAACTTAAAGAAAAGCCCTATTGCTTAAGAAAACAATTACACTATTATGAAGGTAGCTTGCCCCAGCCACCTAGAGAGCATGCACTATGTTTTTTTGTTTGTTTATTTGTTTTGTTTTGTTTTTGTTGGATTGTTTTTGCTTGTTTGTTTTTTTTTTTTCTTTTCAGATTAGAGTTCATAGCTCCTAGGGAACAATGTTCCTTCCAATTTCTGAGAGACCAATGCACTCCCACAGAGAGTAAAGAATTAAGGCTACTTCATGATTCTCTGTAT
Organism: Rhabdomys pumilio; assembly: GCA_030674055.1. Taxonomy (NCBI): domain Eukaryota; kingdom Metazoa; phylum Chordata; class Mammalia; order Rodentia; family Muridae; genus Rhabdomys; species Rhabdomys pumilio. The sequence goes on along the minus strand of JANHMN010000004.1, from coordinate 112,094,531 downwards.
GTTCTCTTGGAGGTAAAGGAAGCATGGAAGCTTAACAGGACAACTGGTCTTAGACATTAATTTTGTGTAGCCTGTATACCTTGCAAATGTCATTGTATCCTGGCAACTACAACTGTATCGATCCTGGGAAATGCAATTATATTCTTTTTCTGATGAAGGCATAAAAAGTATGATTTATCTCAATAAAATTGTCACAGCCTCCCTCTTGTGGTCTCTCCACCAAGCCTGGTATAATTCTTCAAGGCCATTCCAGGTAAACTTGGTAAGAAAGCATGGACACTGACATTTCACTACTCATTGAACATGGAGATGCTGAGCTGGTGCCATAGAGTCTTCACATCTGTGTTAAGTATCTTTTGTACAAGAAGGTATTCTGCAAGTGATCAAAAGAGAAATATAAACACCAAACCAGCCACAAACCCTGTGATCCACAACGCTGTTATGCCTGGAAGATATGCTAAGACAATGAAGGCACAAAGCTTTGAAGGGTGAATCAACCAATATCTAATTTGATTTAAAGCTTACTGCATGAGATGTAACCCATAGTCAACACTACCTGGGCGGCCAAGAACATGAAACTAGATATTCCAGATACCTACCATAAAACCAAACATTACTGTTCTTATAAAATAAATGAATAAAAATAAACAAACTTACTCTAAGTGACTTTCTGCTATCTTCATGGATCAGTGCCTTGCTCAGTCATCTTGAAACTCCTCTCTGAAGTTCATAGAAACAAATACAGAGATTAACAGCTAGTTGTTATGCAGAGCATAAGAGTCCTTGAGGTATTCAGCTAGAACTGCAAGTCTCCATTAAATGCCTCCTTTGGGGTTCAGTAGGGAAGAAGAACTCTAAGAGCCAGAGGTGGTGGAGAACAACAAAAAACAAGGCCCTCTAAATCAACATGATCAAAGTTCATGTGAACTCATTGAGACTGAGGCAGCTTACTCAAAGACTGCACAGGTTGTGCCAGTTGGGCTATTCATGCTGAAAGGATATGCCCCATTCCTAACCCAGAAGTAATCTCTAATTGATAGTGTCTTCAAATGAAAATTTAGTTGCCCACAAGAGAGTCTCAGTGGGAAAACAAACTACTGTTAATTGCATGCCCAGTAGTAGTTGTCCAACAATGAACTCAGTGGCATCTTTAGAGGCTCCTTGTTTTATAATGTGGTGCAAAGGTTCTCCCTTTAAAAATTATCTTATTATTTTAATTTTAATTTAATTTAATTTATATTTTTTCTTCTCTCTTTTTCTCTATAGGTCTTTTGTACACGTAGTATGAGTTCCAGTTTAGTGTTTTTATGAGATTCTCAAGTGTATGAACTAGTGTGCCTTCTCTTAGGATCTTTTTCTACTGCTTGTTTTGTCCAATTCTGATGTGTTACTTTTTGTTTCTTCTTACTTTATTTTTGTCATATTTTATTTTATTTATTATTCCATGTAAGCTGTTGGTATTTTCTAATGAGAGACAGAAAGGAAGTGGATACATGTGAGAAGAAAGAAACTATGAGGCATAGAGGGAGGGTAAAGTGTAATCAAGATATACTAAATAATAAAAATATTTATTTTCAATAAAGGGAATACAAACTAAAGAAGAAGAAGCTTCACATGAGCATTAGGTAGGAAGGCAAAGCTTTTGTATCTTTCATGATTCTTCATTGAAAGTCATGTAGTAATATTTGGTTGCAATTTTATGCAGTCTACAATGGTAGATAGTTAATAAGCCTAAACTTATTAACAACCAATTATAGGATAAATATCTAGAACAAAGAAAAGTATTAAATACAATCTATCATAAAACTGATTTTGGCAGGTTTTTTTTTATATCTGCTTTCCTTACAAGAAAATTTAAAATTGATAAGTTCTCAAATTAATAACTTCTACCCTTTATATTTGGACACACAAATATAAATTTTCCAATAAGTAATTTGCTTAATCATCACCAATTTCCATCTTTTATTAGAATGATTCAAAAGTAACATATGTTAGGGAAGCATACTAACCTTTGAGAATTCTTCTCCTTAGTATGAGTTTTCATACCTAGTTACTAGGATCATGATAGTAGAGTTCCCATAGACTCAAATGCTAGACAGCTAAATGCATTTTCTTTGACAGCTCTGTTACAGTCTCTAACTAAAGTATATTTGCTTCACATATGTCAAACAAACAATCTTAACAAGTATTCTATCTTTTCTCACTCTAAAGATTCCTTGGAAGCAAATGATGAACTTTAATCAATTCATATATATATATATATATATATATATATATATATATATATATATATAGAGAGAGAGAGAGAGAGAGAGAGAGAGAGTTTTTAAAATAAGTAAAATAATTTGGGTAAGTTTATTATTCACAACCTAGGTAAATCACACAGTTTGCATTTGAGTCAAATCTGAATAGTTTTGAGTCATGTCTAGTAAATTTAAACACTGTCATGTTCAAATTATACACTGGAACCTATTTTCTAGCAGCTTCTGAGAGAACCATTATTTTTACACGTTAGTTTGTTTTATGTAACTATTGTGAGTCTTACACCTATGCTGCTAAGCATTTTCACTTGAATTTATTTTCAGTAGCTTTTTTATTAGCACAAATATTTAGTATTTCTCTATTACACACAATACAACTAATCAACTTACTCCAAATATTAAGCTATTCTTGCCTTTCCTTGTTAACATTTGAGCAGTAAAATGTTGAAGTTAAAAGACAACTACCAATTGCCAGGATTCAATCACCAAGTGCATTAATAATTTCTAAAAAAGCATGCCCTTGCTTTTGAACCAGAAGTCAGGATCCTAATCTGAAGCAGGGATGGATGGTGACTGCCTTGTGTATCATTCACTGCTTCTCTGCAGCGTGATCCTTGTTGTTAAAAAGGAAATAACAAGATAATAATGCACACTTTTGTGTGCCACACGGAAATCTTGTGAGAATTAATACTCAAAAAAAGACTTCAGAGCTTAGTGAGAAAAGCACTTTAGAATATAAACACCATGCAATTATTCTTATTACTGTGAGCTAGAAAAATGCTAGCAAGAAATAGCATGATTATTGTGGCATGCATTAAGCCAAATAAAAAAAGCAGGCTTGTAGGGAATCCCATAGAAGATAAAAATTGCTTTGACCAATCCTTCCTTCCCTCCAGCCACTGAAAGAAATGATTTTTATAGCCATGTTAAATGGTACCCTAACTCCCTTTCATTTTGCTTAAAATCTGTGATCCAGGAATTGTGCTTAAATGAAATTTCCATCAGCTTTTACATATTAAAAAAGCAAGTACATTTTAATGCACATATTGAACATTAAATCATTTTTTGCTGCAGGTTATTGCAAGTAAATAGTAATTGTAAAATAGATTCTTTTTGATGAAACAAAATGAAAATAGACTGCTAAATGTTCACCTTAGATTTTCTCATCATTTCATTAACAGTTCAACCAGGAACGGTATTTTTATAATGACGGACAGGAAAATCACACTCATCAATACGCATCCATATTTATCTGCAGGCACACTAACTCAGGTTCCTTACAAGAATAAGAACTATGCAAAATGGCTATGCCACTTAAGTTGAATTACAGGAATGACTCTATTCATTACACTGAATTGTTTCTTAATTCAAACACAAATTCATTAAGAAATAAAACCAAATTTAAACAAGAATCAGTTTTCATCACTTCAAAGTTGGTTTCGGCAGAATAAAAATATAAAAACACAAAAACAAAATAGTGGGCCAGATTAGATTTCCAGTGGAATAGCAAAAAACTTCTGCATTATTTTTTGTTCACTGTATATGCAAACCCTCTGCGTCCCCATTTATTATCTGCACCTTTGTAAAATACATCTTTTATGTGCAATTCTTTTCTATTTCTAACTATGGGTTGTCCCAAAACTGAAATAAATTAAGCTCTTTCAAACACGGTGGAACTGCAAGATTCAGGTTATTTTAAATAAGAATAATACAACAGCAATACCTTAAGTGACAGTTTCAGCTGGTGCAGCAGAGAGCCGCAAACATCACTGCTGAGCTTGCATTGCCCCCTATGGTTGCTATCTGACAGTTCTCAGAGCACAGAAGTAATGTGCCCCATCTCCCTCAGTTGTCCCTGAGCTCTATGCTTTCAGCTTCCTTTCTTACTTGAATAAGCATCTTATAGTGTGACATCATTGACTCAAATCCTAAGTTTGGGAAATATTATGCTTGATTTTTACTCACATTTTTATTAACGCAGTAAACTAACACCCTAGCACCAACGTTACATGAAAATTTTGTTCAGTAAGAATCATTTCGATGGTTATTTTGGTATATACATTCCATTTTTAATCTCCAATTTTACTTCTTGTCAACTTGCCACCATCTAGCACTAAGATATTAGTTAGAGGTCCATGTATACCTATGTTTTCACTCCCAAATGAGATGGCGAGCTCAATGGAAACAGAAGCTAGCCCATGCCAGAGTCCACCTGCAGTGTCAGTAGAGCACAGACAAGACTCTCTGATAGTCCAAGCCCGTTGATGGGTCCTCTTAAATTATTGGATTAATCATTTTCTGAGGCCCAGTTCTCCAGCCTGAGAAGGAAGTCGGATTTGTAAGAGGAGTCATCAAGAATAAGATTTTGAGACAAAGCCTGTAACCCAAAAATTTGAATTCTGTGAGGGTCAGTGTATTCACTGTTTATTCGGAACAAGATATCCTTGGCTAGAAACATTATTCATTGGTTCTATATGCCCCTCTATATGCTATGAGTGTATGCTCTTTTCTTTTAAATCAAAGAAATGTCTGTTTGGGGGGAAATGTGGAAAGGTATCCTCTACTTGCCATTATGTAAACATGTCGCTACACACACACACACACACACACACACACACACACACACACACAAAGCTAAGCTCTCCTTAATCTGTCCAGCTGCATAGTGTCAGTAGAGCACAGAAAAGTCTCTCTGATTATATATATATTTCCTATTTGACATCTTGGTTACTAGTATCACCATATTGCAGTTAGGGTGACTATTGCTCTGGTGAAACATCATGACCAAAAGCAAGTTAGGGAGGAAAGGATTTATTTGGCTTATACTTTTACAACCTAATCTATTACTGATTACACAATGTCAGGACAATAAAACAAAAAAGGCAGGAACCTGAAGGCAGGAGCTGATGCAGAAGCAATGGAGGGGTGCTGTTTACTGCCTGACTCCCCATGGCTTACTAAACATAGCATGAGAAAAATATTTTAATTGATGATCTCAGATTGGCCTTTTAAAAATATGTTTGTAAATATGCATTACTGGCTCTCATTAGTGGTTCGTTATCTGACAAGATAGCAATATCTGTAAGTCTGTAAAGGTGGCAGAGATAAACCTGTCTGAAAATGGTTTCTGAGAACAGTGTCTGCTTTATTGCATGTGAGCAACCTTACGTATTAGAAGTCTATCAACTGTGATTGGTTAGCATGTTACCTCAGATTGGCTCACAAGTGCTCAGAGTTTCTATGTGGAAGAAACACATTAAAGGAGTCATGGAGAGTGTAGACTAACCCACAGTCCAGTTACCAGGTACTTCAGAATTCCATACTCTAACATCCAGGAGCACTCAGGAGCTTGGCGTGCCATGCGTCTAGTTTAGAAGTGCAGTGTGCCAGGTAGGTTGACCACTTAGTCATGCCTGCGTTTTGTCTTACGATAATTAAAAATAACTATTACTTAAAATAGCATGAGGGATTGGGGAAATGTAAGTGATGACATCAAATCAAATAAGGACTAGAAGCTGACACTGCATGGTACTCTGATGAAGCAACTGCAGTAATTGTTCAGCTACCACTATTCTTTGTCTCTATACAATTCTATAAAAACACAAGGAAGAACCTAAAAAGTAACCAACTCATAAAGATATCTCAAAATACTATAAATGAGTAACAAACTGCTCTCTAATTAGAGAACTAAGCCTCATTCAACAAGAAAAAACCATGTGTGGTACTAGAAACCTAGCTAAATATACAGTATTAATAAAGTCATGGGTCTTGGAGGAGAACTTACAATTGCCTCTTTAATAGACCAACAAAATCCCAAAGAGTATTCTAAATATCACCCATCATCAGGGAAATTTCTCTTTGCAACATATGGAAAGCCTTATAGAAAACCATAACCATCAACACAGAGCTGTGGAGCTGGGTTATACAGGTATTGTCTTCAGCAGTGGGGCCTTGCTATCAGTTTGTAGAAAGCAACTTCTCAGCAACAGACTCTGTTGTTTGTGGATGCTCATGGGACAGCTTTGACAAACAACTCAATCATGTGTAACCAATTCAAGTACTGGAAGCTTCATTTGGTGACAAGATATGGCCAGTTAGGGCTTTACCTTCCCAATTATTCCGTGCTTTCCTTTGCATCACACACACAAAGACATACACACAGTCATAGACACACTCACACACACACAGACACACACACAGACACACTCACACAGACACACTCACACAGACACACACACACAGACAGACACACAGACACACACACACACACAGACAGACACACACACACACACACACACACACATATATATATATATATATATATATATAAATTAAGTTTCCATACTAATCCTGAAATGGTCCTTAGTTTTGCTGTGTCTCTGTATTTCCTGCCCTCCCCCACCTCCCCTCACTCCTCACCTGGTTCTCTAGCTACAACCCATTTTTTTCATTAATAACTATTTTACCTTAGTTTTCTAATAAAATATATCTGTGTTACTTAATCCCTTGCTCTCTACATAACTTCTGTTGTTCTTCAGATTACAGCTGGGTTATCATTGACATAACAGTTAATAGTTACACATTAACAAATAAAATATAACTCTTTTTGTGTCTTGGATAACTATTCAGAATGACTTTTTCTAATTCCATTTATTTACCTGAGAATTTCATGATTTTAATTTTTTTAAAAATGACTGATCCTACTTGGGTAAATGTATCATATTTTCTTTGTTGATTCTTTTATTGAGGGAAATCTAGGTTATTTCCAATATCTGTTTGTTATAAATAGAGCAGCAATGAATGTGGTTAAGCCATTGGCTCTGTGATAAGAGTGAAGCATGCTCTGGGTCTAGGCTCAAGACTGGCCAATAGATTCCTATCTCCTTTAGGAACTGACTCCCACACTGATATCCATGGTGGCTGTACAACTTTGTACTTCCAATAGCAACAGATGAATGTTGTCCTCAGGCTACATCCTCTTCATCATGTGTTCTCATTTGTTTCATTGTTCTCAGCCATTCTGGTAGGTGTAAAATGAAATCTCAAAGTAGTTTGATTGGCATTTCCCTGACAACAAAGAATGACAAACATTTCTTTAAATGTCTCTCAACTCTGAGTTTCTTCTTTTGAAATTTGATTTAGGTCTGTACCATCATTTTTAATTAGATTATTTCTTTTCTTAATATCTATATTTTAGTATTTTATTTTGGATTTAGTCCTGTATCAGAGATGTAATTGATAAAAATCTTTTGCCATTCTGTAGGCTGTTAACTTGTCAGAATGAAGGTGTCCTTTGCCTTATAAGAACTTTTAATTTCATGAGTATCCATTTATTAATTGTTGATCTTAGTGCCTGTGCTATTGGTGTTTTGTCGAGGATGTTGTCTCCTGAGTCAGTGTGTTCAAGGTTATTCCCAATTTCTCTTTTATCAGATTCACTGTATCTGATCTTATCTTCTTCTTTTTTATTACATTTGGAGTTTAGATTTTTGTAGGTTAGTAAATACAGATCTATTTGAATTATTCTTCTACAGCCATCTAGTCTGACTAGCTTCATTGATTGAAGATTCTGTCTTTTCTCCATTTTGTATTTCTGCCTTCTTTTTCCAATATCATGTGTCAATATGTGTGGATTTATGTCTAGGTCTTATATCCAAATCCATGGATCAATGTGTCTGATTTGTTGCCATTACCATGCTGGTTTTATTACTATAGCTCTGTAGAATAATTTGAAGTTGAAAGTGGTATATCATGCCATTTCTTTTATGATTCAGAATCATTTTAGATATCCTGGATTTCTTCGATTTTTATATCAAGCTGAAAGTTGTACTTTCAAAATAAGTGAACAATTATGATGGATTTTTGGTAGGGGTTGCATTGAATATGTAGGTTGCTTCTGGTAGGATAATCATTTTTATTATATTAATCCTGCCAATTCATAGGCATAGGAGCACTTTGCATCTTCTAGTATGTTTAATTTCTTTCTTCAGTATCCTAAAGTTTTTTATCATTTCTCTTGCCTGGTTGAAGTTACCCCAAGTTATATTATGCTAAGCTATTGTAAAAGGCGTTGTTTCCATGATTTCTTTCTCAGCTTGTTTGTCATTTCTATATAGAAGGCTACTGGTTTTCACTAATTTTGTATCCGGCTATGTTGATGAAAGCATTTTTCAGCTGCAGGAGTTTCTTGATGGAATTTTTATGGTCACTTAGGTACTTTTGCATCTTCTTGTTCACTTGTATCTCTTTCATCTCCTTCAGTTGTCTTATTATTGCTTTACTGAAATTTTAATTACTAATGACATATAAGAATGGATAAAGTAGACAATCTTCTTTGGTTACAAATTTTAATGGAGTGCTTGAGATTCTCTCCAGTTGAGTTGATGTTGGCTATGGGCTTGCAGTAAACTGTTAAGGTATGTCCTTTCTGTTCCAATTTCTCCAGGACTTCTATCCTAAGGGATGTTAGATTTTATCACAGACCTTTTCTGCATATGATGGACTGAATATATGGAGTTTGTCTCCTAGTTTGTTTATATGGTGTATTATTTCTTTTATTTATTACTATGTTGAAGCATCAGTATGCTTCAACTTCGAATGAAGCCTACTTTATCAGGGATTTTTTATATGTTTTTATGTTTAGTTTACAACTTATTTATGGAAAATGTTGCACCTATATTCATAAGAAGATTTTGTCTGTAATTCTCTTTATTGGGTCTTTATGTGATTTGGGTAGACCAGTTGGTGTTGATAAGCTTGTTTTCCAGCATTGGCAAAGCAGAAAATCTCAGCTAAGTGACTATGCTTCTCCAACAAAAATATAAATCTTTCCCAAGGTCACCACAACAGAACATGACACAAAGACTGCTTCCTGACAAATATGGCTCCCAGATGGGCTTATTTGTGTTTATAAATGACTCTATATGCTGTTTAGTTTTTACTAGCCAGTTAAGATTTTTTCCATTGAATTCTTCAGTAAGGAACATTATATGAGCCAATATGGGATGCTTTGGTAATCATTATCCATTACAGCACCTCAATACATGCAAATGGAAACAACTAATAAATTCAGTTGGGTAGCGCTGTCCATTCCTGTCATACCCTACTCATCACCCACTCACTCTAACTTTTTGTCTATAGCAGCTACCAGTTTGAAGTCATTTTGGATCTCCTGAGGTTCCCAAAAGTAGAAATTAGAAAGTATATTAAGTTGTATTGTATGCAGAACAAATCAAAAGATGCTAAGAATCCCTCTGTAAGCCAAGGGCAGTAAGCCCTCACCTTCTTCCTCAATTTTCACATAGGCTGAAGTTTTCCAAAGTACTATCAAGAAAGCTGCCTGATTATAAGTCTCACCTTAGTGAATGCTCTGTTAGAAAATCACTCATCAAACCAAGAGATTCCAAACTTAATGGAAAACTATAGCACATTTTAAAAGAAAGCCAAATTCTCAGGAATACACTTTGTTTTAATTTCACAAAGATATCACAGCTGAAATTATATCTTATACTTGTTACATAATTTTGTTATTGGTTTAATACATGTGTTTACATATGTATCTAATCTTTTAGTAAAGACTGAAATGGCATTTTGTATATTGATCAAAGCTCAAGAGCGAGTAGTAAGAAACTGGCTTTTAATTGTTTAACAATTAAATAACAATTAAGTCATTATTTTAAATACAGGTAAAATAGAAACTACTTCAATATTACCAAAAGTTGTTCACATATGACATAATGAATATCTGATAAATGAGGTAATCAAAATTAGCTGGCTGGGAAAGCAAATGTACAAAGTGATTCTTTAAGGAAAAATGAATAAGAAAAGTTACATATAGCATACCAATACTTTCATTGGAATATTGTAACACGTAAATGGAATATAAATCAGGATAGAACAATATACACAATAAAGCGATCATAGTGGCTATATATAGGTTATACAGATCTAAGGTAGTATTTTTATTCTTTATGTTATTCTCTATTGTTTACATATTTGCTTTTCTAATGAGAAAAAACAATACAAGTATTTTCATTCCTAGAGGAAGATTACTATACAGAAACATTAAACATGTTGATATTCTGTGGTTAGGCATGTGGACTGTGTTCAACATGTAATCCTTTTATGTTATGACAACCGAATAGATTGACTTTGAAATCCAATGTGGAAAAATGTGACCATTAATGAGATAATTTTGCTTTTCTCTTAAGCTAATGTCTTTCCATCCAGACTACATATTGATATAATTTTGACAGAAATATGTGTTAGGGGAACTTTGGTGTGGTAGCATGATAGCCCTACATTTTGTTTGTGACTGTCTTAAAAAAAGAGACATTTTTAGATTTTACTTATTTATATAGCATAAACTTTAAATTTTTATTTCTAGTTATGGGGAATTAAATAATTCTCATCAACACTCCTGCTACAGACACTAGAAAATAAGATAAATATTCAAATGCTAGAATGCATTGGAGGGCTCTGAAGGCCAAGATATGGAAGCTGAAACTTAGACAAGTAATCTTGGCAAATGAGCTGACTTTTTCCATAGGGACATATGCAGTTCCTGAAAAGTTGGCTCAGAGTCTTGGGAGATGAACGACTCTTTTGATAGGAGTCAGAATGAATCATAAGTAGTTCTTTTTCTTGTGCCCAGCTTTGGCTCAACTTGATCTCTGGGTTTGGTTTAAGGTGATCTCAGACTGCTAGTTTTTCTTTCTGGCTGACAAAAGCAAAAGTAAATGTCCTTTAGGAGAAGAGAATTCTACCCTCTGCTTCAAATACCTTTTTTGATGTTTTATAGTATAAAATTTTTTTCAACAAAGATAAATTCATTTTATTGTAAATCCTGAAGGTTGCTTTATTTTTCCTAAAATAAAACTTTAGAGTACAAGAAGTTTTCTTTCACTGTCATAATATATTTTCTGACTTCCTTTGTCTATCAAAAAATATCACCAATGATCAAATTTCTAACAAGTTTAAACTCTTGAATTGATCGTACTATGTTTAGTAAGTCAAAAGTAAAACTGATAGACTTCTATAACACGTGTCAATTCAACTTCTCTAATTTCTTCACATCCACTTATTAATTAGTTTGTTATGATATGAGTCTTATAATTAAATTCTGGAATTGTCCTCATTAGAAACAACAATAACTTCATAACCAATACATGAACATGAAAAATGAATTGTCAACTCTTCTGCAAAGGCAACTGTTCTACTCAACCTTTAATAATTTTTTTCACTGCTTCAGTCTCTTAGAATCTGCCCAGATTATACTGAAGCTCTGAATTCCAGTTGGAATGTAGAGACACCGTCATTTTATAGTCTTTTGCTTTATAACATGACAGTATTTTGAAAATGTTAGGTTGTTTTACTTCAAAAATGTAAAGTCTGTGGCAAGTTTGCTTCAAGGAATTCTATCTGCATCATTCTTTCCAACATATTCTCAATGACTTTGTATCGCATTTTGGTAACTATTACAATACTGCAAGCTTTCTTCATTATTATTGTATCAGTTTTGGGATTTGTAATCAGTGATGTTTGATGCTATTGACGTTATTTTTAAAAGCCACACACTCACTCAAGAAACGTAGAAAACTTCATTTTTATATTTTATAAATGTTTATATTGAGATTCTTCCCAATTCTTTCTTATTTTAAGGCCTCCTTATTTCCTATGACACAACTGTATTGAAATTTGACCAAGTAAATCCCTACGATGGTCTATTTTAAAATGTTCAATTGAATCAAATTATCATGAGAAACACCTGGTAGAAGGTGATGGTGCTGTAGGCCAAGATGTGTACAAGTTGGTAAGTTCTGACTGAAGAGGGAATACTTTTGAAGGAAGTAACACTGATACTCTGTAAATGAAAGCAAGACAGGCTTCATGATGATGTGAAGAGGGTTTGGTAGTCGGAGTAGACAGTCAAACCAGCCATAATGTTCTCTTAACTGAAAAACCAATCCAGAGCCAAGTCTGAAACTTTCTATTAGAGAGGGAAAAAAGCTACAGAAGAAAATTTAAAGCTTGTAGAGACTGGGCCATGAGGCTTATAGAAAGAAGCAATCCCTTTATCATAAAGAACAAGGTGCAAAGCAGGTGCTTCCCTACAATCTATAGCTTATTACCCAGAAGATCCAGCTAATGTAATTGACAAATTTTCATTATAGGAGAAAACTACCACCTAAGATGTTTAGACCTAGCAATAACGTCAATGACTGACTTCAAAGATGCAAAGGCTGGAGTCCTCTCTCTTAAAGGCTAGTGAAACTAGGAACTCTGAATGGAGAAATGTCTCATTTACCTTTTGAAACTTCTTGGGCCTTTGAACTTATATTGAGTCTACCTTACGCTCTATAAGTGGCACATCAAAGCCTAGGTAAGAGCACATCCGTTTAAAAAAAATAGTATATTATTTATTTTCAATCACATTCTGAAGGACTGTTGCTCAGAAAAAAATCATTTTAAAATATCATAGCTGTTAAACTGTGTGCCTAGTCACTCAGGAAATCTGATTGGAATACACAAACAGAGGAATATTGTTTTCTTCCACATTAACCTCTAAGAAATACCCGTAAAAAGTGAGTTGGCATAAGGAATTCATAACGTAAATTCAAAATATTCTAGAAATGACTCATCCTTTTCAATGTCATCGGTGATATTGATTGCTGAAGAGGTTAAGGTGTCAACATGAACAAGGATTTTAAAGGCATTAATTTTATCTGAGAACTGGTTTTAGTCTGTCCAATGTAACTTGGTATATAGCCAGAGTGAATACAAGAAATTACACCAAGTTTTCTACATGTGTTATAATTTGTCTCATGGGGCTTGGGGAGATAGCTCAGTGGTTATGTGTATTTTTGGCCCTTTCCAAAGACCTAAGTTTGGTTTCTAGTATCCACACAGTGGTTTAAAACTGTCATGTCTAGTTTACAGAAATCTAATACTCTCTTCTGGTCTCCTCCGGCACCAGGCAATCATGTGTGCACATACATACATGTAAGCAAACATTCATCTACTTAAAAGTAACATATACAAAATTAAGATTTGTCTTATGTCTTAGTATAGCATCTATTCTACAGGATGTTCTGAAAGCTGCTGAACAGTGTGTATTTGACAGTGTTTGGATGGAATGTTACCTAGATGTTTGTTAGGTTTATTTGACCTGAAAGAATACATTATACATTTAACTCTGTTTATTTTTTGTTTGGAGGACCTGTTTATTGGCAAGAGTAGGATGATTAAATACATAGTTTTATGTTGGTGTTAATCTATGACATTGCATATAATAGAATCTATTTTATAAAATTTGGTGCAACCATGTTAGATGTATATGTGGTTGGTATTGTAACTTGTACATTCTTAGTGGCCCATCTCCATAGTTGGTATAAAATGCACTTTTTTTATTTTCTAAACCTAATTTAGGTTTGTGTGTTTCATTTGATAGTAGAAAAATATGTACCAGTTTCTTGTTTCCTTTGCTTTGAATTCTTACTTTTATCCTGTCACACTAAACTTGCCTCTAAATTGGTGGAGAACTTCACTTATTGGAGGAAGAAAGATGAGCCCTGTATTTTTATTTCAGTCAACTTGTCTGTACCTTTTGATTGGTAAGTGGGATAATTAATATTCAGAGTTATTTGGTGAAGTTAAACATTATTTTATTTCATTGTGTTGGGTATGATTTTTTTTCACTTGCTTAAGAACTGTTCCAGCATGAATTATTCCTTCCCACAGGCTCATAGATATGTCAAACTCCTTCTTTAGTACATAGGATTCCCACAAGTATATTCTACAGAGCTGACTTTATTAATTTATTTGGCCTATTTTTATTATAGATTTTTTTCTTTTATTCTTAAATCATAAGAGATAATTTTATTAGGTAAAATAGTGTAAGTTGGCAGTTTTTGTAGTTTTGACCTTGAAATACACATTCTAAGCTTTTCTGGCTTTTAATGTTTCTAAGGAGTATGCAGAGTTATTTAACTAAAAAGATGAACAAGATCAACAAATCCTTAGGTAACTAAGAAAAAGAAAGAATACCCCTAATTAGTAAAATTAAAGATAAAAAGAGAAACATTACAACAGATAACAATGAAATTCAAAAAATCATCAGGACACACTTTATGCAAATATTCCACTAAAATTGAAATTCTAAAAGACATGGATAAATTTCTAGATATAGAGAACCTACAAAATATAACCAATGATGAAATAAACAATTTTTGCAAATCTATAACAGACTATTTCAACTTGGTTATTTAAAAATCTTTTTCAGTTCCAGCCCCAGCAAGCAGCAGAACACTGCAGTTTCAGCCATGTGACTCTGGCTTTAAAGTGAAAAATAGAAGGGACTACTGGGACAATTGATGCTGGTTAGCTGGAGCTAAAAATTAGCTGTGATTAAGAAGGGATGAACATTACTGAGGTAAAATCTGGGAAGTGTGTTCTGAGAGCACAAAGAAGCTGTGCTCCAGAGATAGCCAAGGTTGTACCTCATGCTGCAGCTGGACTTGGTAATGTTGTAAGAGTCACCCAGGTGGTACTGGTTTTGAAGGCATGAAGGGGTCATGAAGAGCAGCTGAGGCTCGGCACTGAGAGAGACCGTGGAAGGCCATTGTTGAAGGTACAGCCTCACTTGCAGTTGATGGCCCAGGACTGAAGGAATCATGCAAAGGAGTTGAGGCCTGGCACCATGAAGAGAGCCTATGAGAGGTGGTAGGTGAAGACTAGTTGCAGTGAAAGACTCCAGTGTATTGGAGATGCCAGTACCATGGGTTGATATCCAAGAATAGCAGAAGTGGAGTAGATCAACCTGAGCTTAGAGTGCTACAGAGGGCAGAGCTCAAGAAGTAACAACAGCACTTTGGGGGAGCCTAAAAGATTATATGTGGATCCCAGACATTGAAACAAGAAGCTATAACATTAAAGACACCTTGGAGAACCAAAGATATTTGAGATGCCAGAGCTGTGGGATATTTGCTAAAGAGTAGAACCAGCCCAGGAGAAAGAAGTTTGTTGTAGTCAATAAAGATGAAAAGGCGGTTGGATTGCTGAAGACTGCTATTATATCAGACGTGGAGATGCAGAGTTTGGAGTTTTCATCACTGGTCTCCTGTCTTTCTTTGGGGGTTACAGTAAAGTGATTGAATGAATCTCAGAAGAGTCCTTGAACTTTGGAATTTTAACATTGTTGAGACTGCTATAGACTATGGGGACTCTGGAAGTTGGACTAAATGTATTTTGCATTATGCTATGTTTAGGTGTGGCCCTTATAGACTCATATGTTTGTGTTCAAACATATGAGTCTTGTTAGTCTATGGGGTCCAGGGAGTGGAATGTGATGGTTTGTATGTGATTAGTCCAGGGAGTGGCACTAATAGGAGCCTTGCTGGAGTAGGTGTGTCACTATCAGCATGATCTTAAGACCCTCACACTAGCTGCCTATACGTCAGTCTTCCACTAGCAGCCTTCAGATGAAGATATTGAACTCTCAGTTCTGCCTGTACCATGGACATGCTGTTGTCTTGATGATAAAGAACTGAACCTCTGAACCTATAAGCCAGCCCCAATTAAATGTTGTTCTTTATAAGACTTGCCTTGGTCATGGTGTCTGTTCACAGCAGTAAAACCCCAACTAAGACAGCTGCTGTTGAAAACCCAGATCTGGGAAAGGCATTGTTGGCACGTGACTTTAGTCACAGCACAAAACTTGAGAAGCAGATGGGTTGATCTCTTTGAGTTCAAGGCCAGTCTAGACTACAGAGTTGGTCATAGGACAGCCAGGGCGACACAGAGAAACCCTATATTGAAAAAAGAAAGAAAGAAAGAAAGAAAGAAAGAAAGAAAGAAAGAAAGAAAGAAAGAGAGAGAGAGAGAGAGAGAGAGAAAGAAAACAAACCTATCTGCACCATTTTACTCTTGGGAAAATCCTGGTAAATGTCACCTCCATTATAGAAGTGGAAAACCTGAGATTTATAAAGACTTGTTAACTTTAATGCTGATATTGGACATCTAGCAAAGCAAGGTTCAAAACAGACCAAATTCTTCTAAGCTCAGAGCATTTGCAATACATAATACTTTTATTAAAACAATATTATTCTGATATCAAGAATCAAAAAACAAGATACAACAAAGAGATTATAGACCAATCTCCCTTGATTAACATAAATGGAAAAGTTATCAATAGAAATTAAATTCAAAAATAAAATCTCAATTCAAGTGTCCTTCAGAATTCACTGGGAATTCACTGTGATGACAGTCGCATCATCCCCAAAATTCAGGGATGGCTCAACATGCACAAGTAACATAAATTGAACCAAAAGTAGAATCACATGATTGTCTCTAGAGATGCAGAAAGGGCTTTTGACAAAATGCAATGTCGGGCCTTGGAAAGGTATCCTGGTTCTTGGATTGTGGGTTCAGCCACACCCCCAGAACCCAGGCTCCTGACATGAGGTCTAATCTCCATTCAACCTGTACCCTTCAGTCACGTACACAGGTGGAAGATGTACAGCAGTCCTCAGGCCCTAGAAAGATTTACATTCTAATGAGGTACCTGAAGACCAGAGGGTGGAGCCAACTAAGCATTCCTCCCCAGCCCCTCCTTCTCTTCCCCGCCCCATTTAACTCAGGTCTGCCTTGGGTTTTTTGGGGGTGCATCCAAATCCATCCACTATCCCTCAAGCCAATAAACCGGTTTTGGAAACCCAAGGACTTCCTCGTGTTTGAGGCTGTGCTGTGAGGAGTCGAGAGGCCTTTAGTGAGCAGCCAGGCCTAACTTCCAGCTGGAGGAACCCAGAGTGTTCCCAGCCAACTACCCACAGCCTAGCATAGGGAACCCTGCAGTTCCCCAGCCATTCTTACCGACACTGCAATTTTATCCCATGATATCAACTTCGATTGACAAGAAATAGACAGAAATATAAAGAAAGGCACTATAGATAAAACCACAAAGTTAGGAGTGTTTCTTGTTCTTTCAATGGACAATAGTTCAGCTACCGGGATTGACACTGAACAGCTCACAGGATTTTTAACTACAGGTCTTCTAGCCTCTGTCATTTATGCTCTGTAAGTAGCACTCAGCTATACTTATTAAAAACGCAAGTGGACTCAACAGTCTACTAAGAATGACTTAGGTGAAACTGTTAATTTTTTTCCATAGTAGGTTCATTATCTGAAGTGAATAAATGTTTGTTTGGTGTTTTCCTGGGAAGTTTCAAACACCAGAATATGAGGTTCTTGGATTTGGTCTCAACTGAATTGTTCACCCTCTGCTCTATCAGTGTTACTCCAAGTTCCAATCACACAAAAAGTCCATAGGGGAAAAAATTGCTATTCCTCCCTTGATCAAAAGAAGCTGAATAGAATAAACTCCATGCCTCTGAAATTCATGACATCTTTAGCTTTAAATATTATCGTGTGTGTGTGTGTGTGTGTGTGTGTGTGTGCAACCTGAGGAATTTGTCAGTACTGAGATGATGAGTATGTGCTTGGGTCTGACCACTTGGTATTGGCTGATATGTCAAGGGGCTCTTTTCTGAGATTAGTTCTCACTCTCCAGGTAGCCATTAGTTACTTCCAGATACTCATTTGGAAGGAGGGTCTATTGAGATTTCCCTGTTCACATTGAGATGTCAACTTCAATTGTCCTTGTGCATGTCTTGTTTAGATGAACATTGTTAAGGGATTGTGGGTGTAATTCCATGCTATGTATAGAAGATTTTATCTATTAATGGATAGCTCGGTCCTATAGCTCTTATAATCTTTTTCTTCCCATTTTCATTGATGTACAGGAGCTCTTGGAATGAAAGCTTCATCATAGATTTGTTTTTTCTACATTTTGATCAGTTGTGGATTTTTGTGATAATGTTATTCTGTTGGTTTATGGCTACACCACCCTTAATGCAACTGATCTTGTCATATTACTTACATATTGATGTAAATGTTTTTTCCTGTTTATCTTTTCTTAATTTGTACCTAGGGGAAAAATTGCCTCTTTATATCTATTCTTTTCTTTCTAGTAATATGTCCACCTTAGTGGTTAGAATAGGTATGGCCCACATAGAGTCATGGGTTTGAATTCTTGGCCCAAAGAGTGTTTCACTATTAGGAGTGACATTATTAGAGTTAGTGTGGCTTTGTTGGAGGAAGTATGTCACTGCAGAAGTGGGTTTTGAGGTCTCATATGCTCAAGATATGCCCAGTAAACTAGTCTCATCCTGCTGTCTTCACATACGGATGTAGAACTCTGAGCTCCTTCTCCAGCACTATGTCTGCCTAGATGCTATCTTGTTTCCCACCATGATAGTAATAGACTAATTCTCTGTGCCTATAAGACAGCCCCAATTAAATGTTTACATTTATAAGAGTTGCCTTTTCATGATGTTTCTTCATAGCAATAAAAACCTTAAGACACCAAACAAGGACATAGATAGATGATAGATAGATAGATAGATAGATAGATAGATAGATAGATAGATAGATAAGATGCAGATGCAGATGCAGATGCAGATAAAGATATGACCATTTATCTGTGTCTTCAAGACAGTGAGCAAACTGTGGCCCACAGATTTTCTTTCTTTTCTCTTCTTTCAACTAAGTGATATGTAGAAAAGGTACTGAAGCAAGTTAGAGTGGTAGGATATGTAAGGCACCTCCGATCACATTCATATACAATTTCACACACAGTATTGTGAATTTGGTAGAGAGATAAATGGAAGGCTTTTATAAAAGAAAGCATTGCCTGCTGCATTGCTATTGAGTTTGTTCTGCATTGATGAAAGAATAATCATTCATTCAACCCTCTTTTATGAAAGTTTTCTCTTATAAGACTCCTTTTTTGGTTTTTCTATTTTTTATCTTAAAGTGCTGCTAAAGGAACAGGCATGGTGGCACACAACTTGAAATGTGGCACCCAGGAGATCTTTTGGCCCATTCTAGTTAGGGCTATATAATAAGACTGTCATTACTGCTACTGCTACTGCTACTGCTACTACTACCGCTACCGCTACCGCTACCGCTACCGCTACCGCTACCGCTACC
>JANHMN010000004.1:112062674-112075214 GCA_030674055.1 Rhabdomys pumilio | reverse complement strand
GCTACCGCTACCGCTACCGCTACCGCTACCGCTACCGCTACCGCTACTGCTACTGCTATTGATAGGAAATGAACTTTTCAATAAGAACAACCATACAAATTACTTGATTGTCAAACAATTCTTTTCAATGGCTATGACTTTAGCCAGAATACCCAATAAAGGGGAGGTTCAATCTGTCAAGACCACCTCCAGTAGATAGGCATGGCCCCCAGTAGAAGGATAGGGTCACCCATGCATCTCAAAATCATTACCCAGAAATGATCCTGTCCAAAGGAAAAACAGGAACAAAAAATGGAACAGAGACTAAAGGAAAGGCCATACAGAGACTGCCTCACCTAGGGATCCATCCCATTTACAGGTAATAAAATCCCCACATTATTGCTGATGCCAAGAAGCATTTGCTGGCAGGAGCCTAATATAGCTGTTCCCTGAGAGGTTATATCAGCACCTGACCAATACAGATGCAGATACTTACAGTCAACCATCAGACTCAGCCTGGGGACCCCAATGGAAGGGCTAGGGGAAGAACTGAAGGAGCTGAAAGGGATTGCAAACCCATAAGAAGAACAATACCAACTAACTGGAACACCCAGAGCTCTCACAGGCTAAACCACCACCAAAAAGTATACATGGAGGGAGCCAGGACTCCAGATACATATGTAGCAGAAGATTATCTCACATTAATATGAGGGATGATGGCTTGATGCCCCAGCGTAGAGGAGTGAGGCAGGAGTGTGTGAATGGTTGAGGGCCCACCCTCCTAGAAGCAAAGGAGAGAGGGGAAAGGAGGATGGGATGGAGGTGTTGGCGTTAGGGTAACCAGGAAGCGAGATATCATTTGACATGTAAACAAATAAAATTATTAATAAAAATGAATAATCTCTAATTTTAAAAAGATATTTTAAAACAAAAAAGTAATAGGGAAAAGTAAGCATTCACATTTATATATGCATTCTAAAATCTACTTATTAAGCAAATACTTATTTGTTATTAAAAATTCCAAATATCTTACCACATTTTACATTGTAGAGGTACACACATCTATCCTTAAACATATTACTATCTACTTGAGCGGACAAGCAAGTTATCAGGTATTAACACATTAAATCATGCACTGATTCATTCATTCAAATAGCAGTGTACACACACTGCTAAAGTAGTGAACAATTACCCTAACCTAGTATTAGAAGAACATCTACTAACACAGAGTCCAACCAAATTTTGTAATACAAGAATTTGACAAAAACAAACATAAATTTGGGAAGTGACAGGCAATGTTTATGAGAATAATCATGGAAATTTGCATTCATATTGGGTTTGTTCTATTTGGCCTGTAGGCTGTATATAAACAGTACTGAAAGAAACACAATCAGTTCAAGAAAGATAATGACTTAATAATACACCATGCTAGAGATTCTGAGTTTAAACACTGAAGATATATATCTGACTGATTACATGCCCACAACTGCTGAATAAAGAAAGAAAACAACTGAGAAGTTCTACAATTTTGACCAAGAAGTTGGTGTAGATACTTAGAAAGTATCACAAAATCATAATATACATTGTTGGCTGAAGAGTTTATGAAAACTCAACACAAGAATAGACTATCATCTATGAAAAAGAGTCTAATAATTTAGTAACTAAGGGAAACCACTGAAGAGGAGCAATAAGCACGCTACCTCAAATTCCCTAAATAGAGCAAGACAACCCACCTGCCCTGGTCAAATTGTTTTGAGATCAATTTAGTATAACCAGCAAAGGATAAATTCTACAACACAGCTTATATCTGCTGTTACAAATACATTTTAGAGAGAACATCTGGATAAAAACCATAAGCCTAATTCTCACTTCTGTGTTGTAGATTTCCTCTGCACTAATGGAATCACTCTGTACTGCAGACATGTCTCTAGTGGTGCTGAGAACTATTACAGTATGATGGTATGATGTGGCTTAACCTGTTATCTTGGAATGCCTTACAGAGCTAAGCCAAGTGTTCTTCTCTTCTCTAATTACTCTTTGCCCCTTAGGCCCTGTCTCCCTGCTGCTATCAGTAAACTGTTCAGTAAGTGAAATTAGTCTACTTGTCAAAATAAATCAACAATTTGTTATGCTTAGTTCTAAAGTTAACACATTTTTAATAATGTCATCAAACAACAATATGCCACAGAGAGTTATGTAGTCTCCAAAGCCTCAAATTCCTAGTGCCTAACTTTTACAAAGTTTATCACCATTTCTTAAGTAGTGAGAAATGTTATCCTTTTACTTGTCATCTGTTCTCAGGGTCTAATTTCTGCCCACTGGTTTTAGAGAATTTATTGCTGAATGGGCATTGCTCACATTTTTGAATTGCTGTATAGAAATACTTTGTGTATAGAAATATTCTTACCTTCTATATTCTTTACATGTGCCTCACCAGATTCTAGATTTAACTTTTGTGATGTAACTAATAATATAAAGTTTAATGCTTTATCAAGAAACATTCATCTTAAATTTTTCTGATTCATCAGCGCAGAAAAAAAAGCAATATATAATATATTCATTTCCTTATTTCACACCGCTTTTTCATCTTTCTTCACTTTGTTCTTTTAACTTTACTAGTTTTCCTTTTGAGTTTTATTGTATTAATTAACTCCAATACATGCACTTTTTACTGATTATCCCACCTCCAGGTAACTGAATCCATCCTCAACACAGTTGTTGTTGCTGTTGCTGTTGTTGTTGTTGTTGCTGCTGCTGCTGCTGCTGCTGCTGCTGTTAGTCTCACTGAGTTGTTTGTATGAAATGTCAAATTTAGTCACATAAATCTCTTGAAATTTTCAAATCATGTTTTATTTTTCAAAGGTGAGATGAAAGTACAGAAATTTGGACTGGACATTTTCCAACATGCGTGTTCAGCACATTTCAGACAGTAGTCTTGACAAATCCCAAAGATCACCATAATCAAAGAGCTGATGGGATAGTTTTCTACTTCTCACCTTATTATGCCCATTAAAATAATGAAGCCCATGGAAGCTTTCTCTCACTTTGGAACAATGGAGCAGCCACAGCAGCTTCATTTAGAGGCATTTGAGGAGGTAAATTCCTAAATAATGCCAATACAGCATAGTTTTCCGTTTCTCTCCAACTTCCTCTCCAAGTTATCTTCACCTTTCCTTTACAAATTTTTGGAGGCTTCTAAGCCAACGTTTAAAACTTATTTTATTCAAAAGTTTTGTGCTCTTTTCTCAGATTTTTCCTTGCCCCAGACTTTCTACAAATGCAGGGCAGTGTGTTCTCAAAATATTCAATACAATAACCATTATTTAAAAAAATGATTGCATTACTCTAATGTCACTTTACAAAGAGAGAGAGAGACAAAAATTTTCTCATTGTGGATAGAATACAAAATATATTCTGAGGTATTCAAAAACAAAATTTCAAGCCTGAATTACAACAGGAGTTTTTATGTAATGAGACTATTTTCACAAACCAATTTAATGTTTTTTTTTTAATTTCAATTGATAACTTTTCTCAATTAAACTAAGCCCTAAGGTTGTAATCAAATTAAAAAGATTATTTCTCATTAATAAGCTAACAATAATATTCCATCAAGGTTTGCTTAGTCTCTCTCTCTCTCTCTCTCTCTCTCTCTCTCTCTCTCTCTCTTTCTCTCTCTCCAATATCAATAGATAAAAGCAGCCAGTGCATAAAAGCGTCTGTCTACTGCATTAAAATTTGACAAAAATAATATTTCTTAACATTGCCAAAGAACCATCTATTTTTGAAGATCATACAAGTTCCCATTGCATGGGCCAGTAAGGGTCATTAAACACCAATGGGTCTCTGAGTCCTTCTTTAGAGTCAATGGCATTGTAGACTTCACTCAGGATCTCATTTTCCTCCATGCGAGGTCTTCAGGGCAAAGAAGGCAAATGAACTATGAAAAACATAATCACTGCCTTTACTGTTGCTTTTTTTGTCATAAAAATTCCATTTATTTAAATTCCATTAAAAAGCACATTTGGCTGCCGAGAGCATAAATACACACTTTTATTATACTTAGCATTTTTTATTTTCAAAAAAAAAAATACATTCTGACATTCTTTTAGATAAAAATGGTAAAATATTTTCAAACTACCTGTCTTAGCTAACCAGCTTCTTTGTGCATTTTGTATACAACAAATCTAGGAAAGCAAGTAACTTGGATTTGAAATGCAATTCTACAGCTTCAGACATAGTCCTATTAGAAGTTACCAGCTTACTCTGATCACTGTCTGCACTATGCTGTATGCCTATGACTTATGGCTTTCCCAAACATACATATCTTAAAATTACTTAAATTACTTGAGCTGTAGTGGAAAACATTTATTTTTATTTTTCATTTTTCTAATTGTGATTATATGTAATAAATCATTCAGTGAGCAAATGATAGTGCGAGGGGTCCAAGAAGGCTACTTAACACAATGTTCTCCTAAGGACCAACAGTCAGTTCAGATATTCATTTCTGCCTATGCATTATGGGGTATTAGAAAAACTAAATAGTAGAGAAGGTAACCAAGGCATGATATTAGTATGTTTCTAAATTATTCATGAACTTGGTCAAATGACAAGTAAGATTAATCTCATATGAGAGCAATTCTTATTTCTAAAACTGTATGCTCATTTATAATCTAAAAAATAAATTTATTAAAAATAGGATTTATATGTAACTTCACAATACCTGTGTATAAGGAGATATGGAAATGTGTACATAATTTTATTCCAGAATCTTTGTATTATAACTCAGTAGCAAAAGTTGCATATAAAGACCTATCCATGAATTTCTATGTAGTATCAGTTGAAAAACTGAAAAACTAAACTTTAATCTATACAAAATTACTTTAAAATTATGGTTTATTAATGCGTGTTTTTGACATTGTTTCCAAACATTGTTAGGTTGTGCATTCATGGGTGTGGTTTTTTGGATCCTTTATATAAGTTTCATTGGTGAACATGACAGTCACTATGGCAATGCAGTATGATTTGAAATCTGGTGATTCTAACAATATTGTTACTTCCACAAGGCATTTGATTTTTGTACGCTTCCATATGAATTTGGGGATTAATTTTCCTAGTTTTGCGAAGAATTTCACTGGGATTTTGCTGGAGATTGCATTGAATATGCAGGTTAATTTGAGTAACATAGTCATTCTTACATCAATTCTGCCAATCTACTGATATGGAAGGTTCTCCCACCTTCTAGAATTTGGGTGATGGTGGTGGTAGTTGTTGTTGTTGTAGTTGTTTTCCAGTTTTTCCCCCATTGTCTTGCCAAGCCCTGCATGGCCCCAGGGACAGACCAGGTTATTAAGTGAATGCTGAGAAAAGCTAGGCTGCTGTGGTCTGTGCTTTTGGAAAAAGAAGCTTCTTGATCCAAGCTCAGTGTGCTTACTTTATGCAATTGAACAGGGAGGTACAGTTATTGCATAGCACATAGCTGAAAAGGAAGTGGTTTTATTACGTGTAGACAAAAAAGAAGACAGTGTTACTATCTAGAGCAGAACAAGAAGGCAAATTCAGCTGTCTGTGGTAGGAACAATGTCTGTAGGAAAGCAGTCTTCAGACAAATCATGCAGCAGGAGAAAGCTACGGTGAACATTTTCTACACATGCGGTCACTTGGATTTACACTTAGACTCTCTTTGACCCACAGATGACTTCTATAATCTTTCTGTGCCTCACCTGGGGAAGCATTTGCCATGGCAGTAAAGCTGAGACTTTGATCCTTGGACTCCCTTGCTCTCTAGAATGTCTATAAATTTTTGTTGTAGAGGGATGTCACCTCTTTTATTATATTTATTCCTAAAAAGTTCTTGTTATTTGCTGCTGTGAACAGATCTCTCTATCTCTCTCTCTCTCTCTCTATCTCTCTCTCTCAACTTCTCTCTTAAAAACTTCATTATCAGTTCACAGAAAAGTCACTAATGCTGACTTGGTGTTCAGCTTCTTCATGAAAAAGTGCTTGAAAAACAAGATATCCTGTGTGGAGGAGTAAAATTAAACCCATGTCTCTCATTCTGCACAAAATTCAACTCAAGTGGACCAAAGCTTTGAAACTCCTAGAGTTAAGCAGGGAAAACAATACATAAATGGAGGAGAAGCTTCCAGGTGCCTACCTTGAGTTCCTTCTTCAACTTGCTCATACACAGGTCTGGGGTATAAAAGTATAAGCCAAATAAACTCTTTCCTTCCCACATCCCACAACTCATTGGCCATGATATTTTATTACAGCAATAGAACTCTAAGATGGGTAGGGAAAATTTAAAATATACATGAAAATTAATCACAAAATGATCTTCAATTATTAAATAGGGTAATGAACACAACATACAAATATCCAATAAGCATTTTTTTAAAGGTTCAACATTCTTGGCAATCAGAAAAATGCAAAAAGCAAGTTCTTTGAGATTTGATTTCAGTCTAGTCAGAATTATTAATTTCTATGGCATCAGGAACATAAATGACACACACTGGTGAGGATGTAGGGAAAAACAATTCCTTAGGTGTTATTGATGGGAATTTAAAATGGGGAATCCTCTATGGGACTCAGTGTGTAGATTCTTCAAAAACTTAAACTACCATATGAAGCAACTTTCTGACTCCTGGGTATATTCCTTCCAAAGCCCTAAGTTGATATACCATAAATAAAGATACTTGTATACTTTCATTTATTGCTGCACAGTTTATGCTAATTTGTTTCCATCATTAGAGCAGTGAATTATTAAAATGTATTACATTTTCACAGTAGAATTTTATTTCACCTTAAGAATAAATAAAAATGTGACAACATTAGGGAAACAGATACCATTAAAGACCTTTATGCTAAGCAAAATATGCCAAACTCAAAAAGAAAAACACCATGTGCGTTAGCATTCTGTCTAAGCTCCAACCCACAGTTATCTGGCAACAGCCAGGTATGCCTGACTCACTATAGAAGAGGCTGATAGACCCTTCTCTCTCTCTTGCTCCTCTATTGCTCTTGCTCTGTCCTCTCATTCTTCCCCCCCCTCTCTCTCTCTTCTTTTCTTCTTCTTCTTCTTCTTCTTCTTCTTCTTCTTCTTCTTCTTCTTCTTCTTCTTCTTCTTCTTCTTCTTCTTTCTCTCTCTCTCTCTCTCTCTCTCTCTCTCTCTCTCTCTCTCGTGTGTGTGTTTGGGTGCATTAATGGGTTAATCATGAAATGAGAAAGGGAGTTGTGAGGGGAGAAGATGTGAATCTGGAGAGAAGACAGTAATAGAGTACATGTGACAGAAAACCAGAGGCAGGCTACTATGAGGTGTGGGTAACAGTGAAGTGGAACAGGGGTCAGTGGCAAAAGAATAAGAAAAATCTATATGATTTTATGACAACTTAAATTTAATAAGCATGATAAATATAATTTATAATCACATGATGAAATATTTTATGTATTTTTAAGTTTGCTATGATAACAAAACACATATACAGAATTAAAACTAGTTACATATATGTGCCAACCATGGCTTCTCTGTACATTGATTCTATGTTGTTTACTTTTTTATACATAGATGCAACCATTAACTTCAAACCCACTGGTACTGTTATGAATTTTTCATATGGGCAGTTCTTCCCAATATATTATTAAAAGGCAGATGGTTATCTTATCTAGAACCTCTAACTAATGTATATGTCCTCCAAACCATCCTCTATAGATGAAATAAATCCCAGGGTTGCATATAAGAGCTCAAGCTGTTGTTGCCGTATCTCATAAATATATAAGAAGAATCTAAATGGAATTACCCTATAATGATCTAGTGTTTCTTCCATATACCATAGACTTTAAATAAAAATATTATTCATTGTCAGGTGTGGGTTATTTAAGTTTCTGGTTGGTGGAGCCTCGTAGACCTTCCAAACATTACAGGTACATTTCAATTGCACATGATTATCCTCCAAAATTTGGTGGTAATAACCCTTTGCTATATAGACATAGAAAACGGAAAGCCAAGCTGGTCCTCACCCAAAGCTTTTCCCCCATTATCTAGCTATTATAACATTTAAAACTTCTACACACACCACTGGTGAAAGGTTCACACAGGTGTGAATGCTGAAACATATAATAACAGGCCTAGAAAGATATTCCCACTGGTACAGTAGTGGCATAAGTGTTATAAGAAAAATTACCATATTCTGTAACTTGTGTCTGATACTATCCAAAGACCTGTGACTACTTAGGTCTTGGGCCCCAGTGAAAGCTTACTACAATTATTTGGCTAAATGTGCATAGTGTTAAACTTCCCACTAACTTAATAAGCATGGCTTAACACAAATCAGAACCCTAATGAGAGATGCTTATTTTTGCAGTTGAGAGTGATCACAGCAGACATCAACATGTGGTCAGCATCCATAGAATAAGAGAGTACACTGCTCTAAGTAGGACATCCGTATCATACACACCCCAAAACTTGGAGATCAACTTGGAAGGGAGCATAGAAGGATTTTAAACATTAGAGGTAATGGTTGCCTGTAGCAGAATATTCGCCATCTGAGGGCCCTATTACATACACGAACCCACAAAACTGTAACTGTATCTAAAAGACCTGCAAATGTTCAAGGTAGCTCAAATCTTAGCACATATGACAAGGGGGCTAATGAGGTCCTGCCCCAAGCTTTAGAGTTATGTGCAATCAATAGCAGCTAGGGGGGAAAGAGTCAGCATCTTTAAGGATGCATCCTTTGGTTATCCTTTGGTTATCAAGAAGACTCTTGGTTACAAAACCAATAGTACATGAAGTTGGGAGGAGAGTATGGCAACATGTAGGGGAAAAGTAATTGGAAGAGATGAGGAGATTTGACAAATATCCTCTTGCATTGTGAATGAAGCCTTGCATCATTGCAAGGACCTTGTCAAACATCACAAAGAAAGCTCTTGAAACTTGCAGACTAAAATATAAGTAGAAAAGGAGAGAGGGATCTTTACCAAGGATAACTATTCAAAAAAGTAAGACTATGACAAGGGGAGTATAAATGAGATCTTAAAGAAACAAAGTAATCAAGGTAAATAAAGTAGCTGTTGTTAAGATATTGTTAAGATATTGATAAAGGTATTTTACTCTATATGTAAAAGTATGTTTATCATGATTCATTGTTTTCTTTGTATGTTCATATGAGTGTGAATATGTGTTGGAGAATACATAAGCAATGTGAAACATGGTATGAGAATCAATATTTCCTTCTGACCTCAGTTGTTATAACTGTTCTGCCAATAGGGTGTACAACTTACATGTTTAAAGATATTAACACAAATTAATTATTAAGGTCTTCAAAAAATATTTTAATATAACTTGGGAGTTTTGACTTCTAAACAAACTTTTCACTTTACTAAAATTTGTGTTTATTCCGATGTCACAAAATTTTGATCTCTTTTCTACCCAGAATTCTCCCAGTGTTTTAATTTTTTAATGATGAAACCTATACCTTGAAATAATAAATAATAGTTACTTTCTCAAAGAATTTGGTGTAAATGGACATTATAATTCTTGAAGTCAAAAAGTAGGTGTTTTTACTTAAAATAAATATACCAAATCTTTCATATAGTTAAATCTTATGTTCATGTATATAACTTATTCAGCCTCTGTTTTTATACAATCATTGGGTTTAGCTAAGTATTTCTTAATTAACCTTTAAAATTTGTCTTTGTTACATTTGATCATGTTCAGTAACTTGCATCCTTCTTATTCATTGATTTCTGAATATTTTGACTCGTACTGATTCTATAAGGAGGATCCTGAGACTGAGTAAACCACAGGTGCCCTCCATATTGCATGCCCCTAAAGAATCCCTGCTGACTGCAGAAATGACAGTAGCCCAGGTTTATAATATCCCATTACAACGATTATGGTTCTGGGACCAGAAGAAAATTATATGGAAACTACATCTTCTCTGTTGGATTTAAATTCAGAGAACTGCATAGCTGAGAAGAAAGGAACTAAATAGGATATCCTATAGGAAAATATGAATCTGGCTCTGAGTGATTATTTCTTTAAAATTTTGAAAATATTGTTAACCATGTTTAAGACTATATCATAAAGACTGAAAGACTATATTATAAAAAATATTACATTAAATTTCTCACAGCTATTTTTAATGGACACACACAGACATGGAGATACCAGAAAGTTAAGAAAATAACTTGGGACGTGTACATATATTGTCTTTTAATCAGTTTCTTTCTTTCTCTTTTTAGGAAAATAAATGTGACAAATTAGAAGATATTAAGTTGATCCAGGGAGTATTGCTGAGAAAGCCGGAAGGACTAGCCTGCTATAGAGAATGAATCTGCAGCTCTAATTCAGTTAGAGCCATGAGCATGCTGGTAAATGCTTTCAAAATAAGCCCATTCGAGCAGAGCTTAGGCATTGAATGCTGCTGAGCAAGAAGCCACTATCAGAATCTCCTGAGTCTAGTCTCTATTTCCCCTATGTGCTGATCTCATAGCATATATGAAAGTTTAATTTGAGATGCAAATTTACTATTATCCTTAGACTACATACAAAATGTGCCAAAGCAACACTTCATACTAAAGGGTAATATGATGAGTTTTAGAATATATAAATCAGCCTCACAAAAATGTTTCACTTCATAAATAAAAGAAAAAAGTCACGTAAATTATTTTATATCTTTTTCCATTACATGGGACTAAACAAACAAAAAATATTGTATTCTTCCAAAATTTGCAATGCCATGCAATAATCCTAAAGTCACGTTTGCTTTTTAAGTGTGCAAATGGTTTATAACATAGACTTTCGTATCTTTGTACTATACATTATTTCATAATTTAAAAAAATTCCACTTTTTGATTGTAACAGAAAAAGAGTTACAAATCATGTACAAATGAACAACATCTAATACAACTTTATTTATAAATACAGTTATTAACATGACTTGACCTTAAAAATCAGGAGCATAGTTTGCACAGTGCAATGCTAGTCTACAGCAGTGTTACCAGTGACAGCTTGTAACTATCAAAATGAACATCTCTAAATAAGTTTTTAAAAATGAAATTATATTGCCTATAAAGATACTGGTGTAATCTACTACACAGAAAGACACTATGCTCCTGAGAAAAGGTGAAAACTATATGAATTATTACAGTTCATTTTATTGGTATTAACACCATCAATTTACATTCAAAACTTTTTCGAGGAAAACTTTGTTTCCCAGAGGGCAGAAGCATAAATAATTGTGTTTTCCTCCTGGTGAACTAGACACAGTAAAGCAGAAGTAGGTACTTTCAGAAAAATCCTTAGGAAGGATGCTTTTAATGAAAATTGGTAAGGAATTGAAAAGTTTTCCCCCTAAAACTTCAATTCCAAAGTAAAATGTCTAGGAAAAACTTCTAGACTGCATGAGATACTGACTTAGCTCTAGAGAACTGTAGCCCAGCCATAACTTCAATTAACATCACATGAAGCACTCTCAACAGCCCTAATGCAGTGCTTAGTAAGCGTTCTACTCCAGAGAGCTTGAGGATGTGAAGGAGCACTAAAATCACAGTATGCGCCATGACTTGCCATCCAGCTTTGTGGATGGAGCACACTTGTTTCTATAATGAGCTGTCTGATGTCCCATCTATTTTATGAGCGGCAACAGGGGTAAATTCTAGTATACTAGAAGAAGACAAATAGAAATATTTTTCTATAGGAAGAAGCTTTAAGAGACAAGCACTTAGCACCCATAATTAGCCCACACATTCCCTTTGATTTAAAATAGCACACATTTAAAACTTTTCAGCATAATTATAATTGACCCAAGGTAGTATTTCCAAGATATCTGAGATTTCTGACTAATGAATGAATATCTACAGAAATACATATCATATACCACTAAATATACAAAAAATAATTTATTCCTTTGATTTGTTTCTATGTGAATCCTGTAAAAGATAATCTTTCTCATCAAAGTGTTAAGTTGTATTTTGAGAAACTTGAAGCCTGAATGGACTGATAAAGTGAAAAGAATGACATATTAAATAATTATAAAATGTCTCTGTATGTGTTTATACATATATCAGTTAGGATGACATTTGATCTTGTCTAATTATTAGCTTTGTTAAAATGTACAAAATACTTTTTAAAAAATCTAATGAGGTTATTTGACACTGTTAAAGATGTTTACATTCTAAAGAGCTAAGATAATATTAAAATTCACAGGTTACTTTTGGTAGTTATAAATAAATAGAGTCCAAAATTGACAAAAAAATAGATTTATACAAACCTCTGTGAAGGAAAAAATAGAAAATAATAATAATAAAGATACCTCTCCCTTTTTTGAGACAGTTTTGTCATGAAATTCTGATTGGTCAGATACATATGTATGTAGAACACTCTGGCTTTGAACTCACAAAGGCCTCAGTGCTAATAAAATAAAACTTGCTTTAGGATTAGTTTTAATAAACAATAAAATCATAAATTAAAGTAAAATTCTAAAATCACTGGAGTGATCTCTCAGTTTCATAACAGGTCTTAAAGAAGAATATATATATATATATATATATATATATATATAT
>JANHMN010000004.1:112030683-112062664 GCA_030674055.1 Rhabdomys pumilio | reverse complement strand
ATATATATATATATATATATATATATATATATATGTGTGTGTGTGTGTGTGTGTGTGTGTGTGTGTGTGTATACATGTGTGTGGGTATTTGTGTGTGTATGCTTATCATATATCCTACCTGACAACTCTTGAAATTATAAGCTATTTATCACAAATGTATTAAGCTTTACTAAAAATTAGATTCTGCTAATATTTATAATATTCAAAAACTTATGGATTTCAAAATACAGTACAGACAAGAAAATGTTGTCTGGGCTTTCAGAAAAATTAATGTCTTCATAGGTAAATATTCCTACTACTAAGAACAAATAAAATCAACCTGCCTTAATGTTCCTATTAAACTATCAAGTTTGTTAGTTTTAGAAG
Source organism: Rhabdomys pumilio (assembly GCA_030674055.1). Lineage (NCBI taxonomy): Eukaryota > Metazoa > Chordata > Mammalia > Rodentia > Muridae > Rhabdomys > Rhabdomys pumilio. The sequence goes on along the minus strand of JANHMN010000004.1, from coordinate 112,062,298 downwards.
TTTTGTGATCTCTCATTGATATTTCAATAGGATACATGTATTTTCTTTATGAAGTCCATCTTCAGGTCCACAGTACATTTTCAATGGACACACTTTCTTCCTTTAATGTCCTTATATATAATTTGTGCAGCAGGGCAATGAGAAATATGCATGTCAAGGGAGGCAGGTTATACATTGTCCCCAACATAAGTACTGAATCATAAGTAAGCATGATAGATATTCCATCATAGGACTATGTTAATCGCTCAGCAGAGACAACTAGAATCTCACTGCATCAGCAAACATGCACACAGAAGGCTTTGCTGCTGAGCAAGTTCTCCTAATTCCTCAGAATCAAAATTTAGTAACTGTTTCCGCTTCCTTATTTATTGCAACCTATCCAAAGACTGGACTAAACCTTGTGAACAAATCATACAGACACGAAGAATTTAGAAATCTACTGCCACTCTCTTCATTTTCCATCTCTCCCTCGTTCTCTCTGTTTCTGACTCTGTCTCTGAGTGTGTCTCACCTCTGTTTATGTGTGTGCACATGTGCATGTGTGATTTATGTATCTTTGATGCCCACTCTCTGAAAGAGATAGACAGTGTCTGAATATGATACCCGTGTTTCCCACTTTACATTGCCATGTTGTCTCACTTAATCTGTATCTCACTTAATGATGACACATTTTGATGAATATGTAGTTGGTGATTTTTGCCATTGTGCATGCATCAAAGTGTGTGTTCTCCGACTAAGATAACTACATTGCCACTAGAGAACACAATTTCATAGGATCACTGCAATGTATGTGGACTGTTGATGACTGAGACATTTTTATGAAGAATTTGACTCTGACAGCTAATATCTCAGTCAGTGTACATCTGGGAAGTATGTTTGGCATTCTTGTCTCTGATTGCTGGGATTACCACAATATTCTAACATTATACTCTCCATTATTTTTACATACAATGTATCAATATATTATTTTAAAACAGCTAATATACTATGTATTAATTACCAGTATTCCCACACTGCCTATATAATTAAAATTAATCTATACGCTTTGGGCCAGTCATGTATGATTCCTGAGCATTACCCAGCATGACTCCAGTTCTGCCTCAGTTACTTCCTTGTGTGCACATGAGCTCTTTCAAACCACATTAGCTTTAGCCTCTCCATTACATGTTTATTCCTTTTCACACAGATAATATGTTTTGAAGACTCTTCCAGCCTTCACGACATAACTGTCACAGTCACCTTTAAGGCTTTGATTTTTTTAGCCAGGGATTCATATATATTTCTCAAAATGAATGCTTTCTTGAATTTCCTCCCCACCACTTGAAACATTATTATTTGAATTATATTGCTGTATTTACATATATATCCCTGAAATCAGGATTTTACAGAAGAAGAATTCTGGGAAATTTTGTTTCTAAGGAGGAATCTGTACATATCTAAGTTATACTTAAGAGTTAGGTGACATCCTATATTCAATCTTATATTTCTATAAATCTATACAATGATAACCAATTGATTAATTAAATTTTCAAATCAATTATTACTCACATTCTTATAATCCTCAAATTATAAGGACTATAATTTAGATATATTCAAGTTTAACTATAAATATTTTCTTATAAAATGTCCATATTGGAAGCTTATTCAGTTACATCCCTTAAGAAAGTTACATCTTTCTCCATGCACATTTTTCTGTTGTATCCTGAATGACACAGATCTTTAAATGTGTCATTTTTTCAATTTTTAATTTTTCAATTTTTCAATTTTTCAATTTTTCAATTCAAAATACCCTGATCTAACATTTCTTCCTGTGAAATTCCAGATCATAACTTCACTGAAAAGCAACTTGTATGTCCCAGTAAAATAATGCGCATGTTCTTAACCTAGAGCATTTTCATATTTGGTTTGTAATGTCTTTGTTATATATTCCCTTGACTTCTCTCTCGATAATCACCTTTATAAAAGGCAACTCATGGGCAAGCAACAATCCTTTTATTTATTGGATATTTTATTTACATTTTAGATGTGATCCCCTTTCTCCATTTCCCTCCCACCCAGGAATCCCCTATCCCATACCCCCTCCTGTTTCTATGAGAATGTGTTCCCATCCACCCGCCCACTCCCACTTCCCCACCTTCGAATTGCCCCACACTGGGGTATCCAGCCTTCACTGTACTAAGGACCTCCTCTCCCACCTATGCCTGACAAGGCCATCATCCACTGCATATACAGCTGGAGCCATGGGCCCCTCCCTATGTTCTCCCAGGCTGGTTGTTTTCCACCCTGGGAGCTCTGATTGATTGGTATTGTTGCCCTCCCCATGGGGCTGCAAACCCTTTCAGCAACTTCAGTCTTCTCTCTCACTCCTGACACTATTAATACTACTCTTTTATGCTTACAGGCAGGAGCCTGGCATAACTGTCTTCTGAGAGGCTCTATCCAGCAGCTAACTGAAACAGATGCATATACCTACAGCCAAACATTGAACAGAGGTTTGGAACTCTTAGCAAGAGTTTGGAGAAAGGATTGAAAGCACTGAAGGGAAGAGGAACTCCACAGGAAGTCAATTAACCTGGACTCCTGGGAGCTCTCAGAGACTGAGCCACCAACCGAAGAGCATACTTGTGTTGGAGCAAGGCCCACAGCACATTTATGTAGCAGACTTGCAGCTCAGTCCCCATGTGGGTTCCCCAACAACTGGAGAAGGGGCTGTCCGTAAAGTTGTTGCCTGACTGTGGAATCCATTTCTTTCCAAACAGGGCTTCATTGTCTGGCCTCTATGGGAGAAGACGTGCCTAACTCTACATTTATTAGAGTATAAATATTATAGAATGGATTATTAATATTAAAAATGGGGAGCTGGTGAGATAGCTCAGTGGTTAAGAGCACTGGCTGCTCTTTCAGAGGAGACCTACGTTCTCTTCTCAGGAGCCACATGGAGGCTCCCAATCAACTCTAACTTTAGTTTCCAGAGACTCAGTTCCTTCCTCTGGCACTGTAAGCAAGGGGTACATAGACATTTGTGCAAGCAAAATACCCAGACACATGAAAACAATAAGTAATAAGATATTAAAAAATGCTTTTTAAAAATGAAATGTATTTTCACAGTCCAAGATAAAATACTAGTGTTTTTGTAAATACATGAAATTATTGTTAAAAACCACACATAAACATATTCCCATTCATGTAGAAATAATAGAATTAAGCAAATTCCCTCATGCTGTAAGGGGATGGTTAAGACTCAATTAAATGTAAACATCCAGATGACATCTTCAGGGAGGATCCTTATTTCTACATTTATGTTGTGAACCTGTCCATCTCTGTTTTGCTCTATTGGGCACAGTGGAATTTCTCGTGACTCTGGGGCTTTAGCTCTATTGCAAATACTCTTTCTTTTAAAAGTACCTAGATAATGGTTCCTAAACTTTGAATGAAGTCGGATAAAAAAAAAAAATACTGACCTTAATTTCTAAAAGGCAAGACTAAAGAAATGGCACATTTCTCTGAAATGGCACGTTTTTAGATCTTCTTATTGAAACACACACATATATACAAATCATATATTCACTATAGGATCATCATATATTATATAAATATTATAATGCACATATATATTCAATACACACATAATGTATATTCTATACATATAAACAATCATATATTTTATACATGAATCATATATTTCATATATATGCTAAACATGCATATCCTATATATGTTATGCATACATATATCTTATAAATGCTAAATATTCATATATCATATATACTATAACACACACATATATGTATATATATGTGTATATAAATATATATGTATATATACATGTATATATATATACAGTATTACAGTTTTGATTCTATTAATTAGTTCCTAACAAATTTTTCTTTTATCTACAAAAATATAATGAAAAATATCTAAGCCTTAAAAATAGAGGAAAAATTCTTTGTGGACAGAGGCAAAACCTGAAGTATTTCTCTAAAAGCTATTTTACATGATGTACAGTATGCTTGTGATCTGCTGAAGTATTTTTTTTTGAAAAGTATGTTCTTTCAAACAGAGATAAAAAGAAAAGCCTTTTATTTTAGGTCATGAGTAATTGGGAGGAAGAGATAATATCTCTGCTGCTTTGATGTTACAAGTAGCTTATCATTACAGAAGATTCTGGTATGAAATAACGGTCCTAGTAAACTGAACAGCCAGCATCCACAGAGGAGACTTGTGACATTCTTGGTTTGGGGAGAGCAGAGCAAAACAAAATTTCAAAAAATTGCACAGTGTTGTTATTTTAATGTAAAAAGTTTTACTTCAGAGTATTTGTACATGTAATGCAGTTTTAAAGGTATGCATGGTTTCTACATTTGTCAAGAAACTTTCTGTTTAGAAATATTGCTAAAACATGAGCAATAAGAAATAAAAATGAATGAACAGCTCATAGTTAATGTGGCATGTAAGTTGGTTACAGGCTCCTACGCAAAACACTGATTTTCAACCCTATGTTTAAAGAAGTATTTTAAATAAGGTAATAAGAGGTATATAAGATCAATTTTGAAAACATATGTAGAATGAATGCTAATATGTTTTGAATTTTTAACCTTTGGCATTTTAGTCATAATAATGTTTTTTAATTCTCATTCGTATTTAGGAATATCAAAGTTGTTATAAAATTATGCATGAATGTATGAAAATTCAACCTATCAATATAAAAATAAATCTAATGTCATAAAACTCACAAAAGATACATCACCCAAAGATGTCAGCATTTGGGACACTCCTTCAAGATCTTTCCCTCAATGTAAATAAATTTGTGCATATAAGCAAGATAAATATACAGACATGCAGACAGAAAGATAGGGGATGTTTAGGTGACATAAACAACTATACATTAAAGATATATCATTATGGACAATACTATATTATCTCCACTTTATGTATGTAATGCTGAGGATTAAAATCAGATCTTTGTACATGCTGCACAGCACTGTAAAATTTAGCAATATATTAAGGCCTTGTTTATTTGAGATAGGTCCTGAAGTTGTAACCCAGCCTGCCTTGAATTCATAATATTCCTGACTCTACCTTCTGGGTACTAATATTACAAGGATGTAACTGTATATTTAGTCTCCTCTTTTATTGAAGAAAATGTCTCAAACATCTGTCCAATTTTATAGAAATACATTTGTAACATTTCATCCACTATCCAAAGCTTGTTTTCCAAAGTCCTTATAATGGTTATTTACAAAGTTATTTCTAATATCTTTGAAAAAATTATTTGATAATTTACAATAAAATATAACTAAAACAGAAAGACAAGAGTGAACTTTAAAATCCCCTGTAAAAGATTAATAATGAAAGACAAAAACAAAACTGTTAATAGGTGAAATTTTAATAAAAGTTTTGACTCAGGCTCTCAAAATTAATCACTAAGTATTGCTGTGAGTGGTACCTGACCTGCAAAATTAACATAAGGCCAGGCCTTTACAAGAAGACTTTTAAGATGACTAAGTCATGAGTCAGCCTCCCCAGGACAAGATTAGTAAGAGATCCTTTTTTATGAAGTAAGCTTATCCTATTCTTGCACTAAAGAAGTATAACCTTCACCTTCTGCCCAGGCTGGCAAGGCCTGAAGAGCTACACCAGATGAGGTAACTTCGGCTCCCATGTCTGTTACAGAATTGCAAGAAACACATCTCTGTATTTTATAAATTATCCTCTCAAAAGAATTTTGTTGAGACCATAAAAGTAAACTATAACAATTACTAATGGGGGACAGAGAGAATAAAGCAAAATAAAAATGAACATAATAATAAAAGATTACCCATATTTTATGAGATCTATAAACTCCATCCAGCTCAAGACTAACTGAATTGGCTTTTAGTAGATGATGACAAAAGTGTATGGAAACAAGTGGCACGGGAAAGTAAGCAGATATTCTAGACCAAAGTAAAGAAATATTGCCATTAGTTTTGTTACAGAACTTCTCTGTATACAGTATGCTGCAGACTGTCCCTCCTTCAGTGAGAGCAAACAGAAAGCCTGGCAATTTGGAATTAGTTTACACTCATTTAGTTGTCTTTCTCAAATTGTGGGAAAATGTAAACAAACCACCTAGCTTTTCTAGCCTTCAGTTAACTTTAAAATTATTAATTTCAGGAATTACAAACATGATCAATATATTGTTAATTATTAAAATTATATCCTATAAACACATATAATATAAATATAATTTATTTTAATATATTTAATATAATATAAAATATATTATTAAAATACATTGTTAATTACCTTTACAGAATATAATATCACTGCTGAATGTGTTATGACAAGAAACTACTGTTCAGGCTACTTTTCACAGACATGAAAGTCATTTTCACAGCAACCCTTATCTTTACTTCAGTTTATTCAAGTTTCTAGTAGATGCCTTTCTAACTTTAGAATCCAAAACACCACGTTCAGATCATTAACACTACCAACAGGCATCTTATGTAGAAAAATCTAGATAAATCTCTTCCCTTGCCCGTACATTCAGTCACACAGTAGCTTTTTACTCTAGAAATATCCCAAAGCCCTAACCTCAAGAGTTTGACCTGTGCCTTCAATCTCTTCATGCTTGGCTGCTTCATGAATGAATCATTTTGACAGAAGGGAAATAGCGAAGGAATGAATCTAACGAAGAAGGAAGGAAGAGAGGGAGACTAGGAAAAGTGGAGGAAAGGTAACTTGTCTAGATGTAATATATGAAAAAATTTTTAAAAAGCTTGTTTTTGTAACTGGCATCTTGTGTAGTAGGAGGAACAATCGAATTGGTTTGGTAATACATTTATTACCCCTTTTGTGTTTCTATAATGACTGTCTTCATTCATAAAAGACTCATTGATAATACTTAAAAACACCTGAGTCTAATTAAATTACTAATTTTAAATACTGTAAGTATCAGTTGTGTTTCTTGCTGTGATAAAATACAATGTCTTTCCTGCCAGGTCAAACTGGGGCACAGACAGCAGAAGTGAGCTAATCAAATAAAATGTTAAATGTAAAAAGTTGATGATACAAATTATCCAAGAAACCTAGAATACTATAAAAAGACCAAACCTAAGAATAATAGGAATAGAAAAAGGTGAATATTCTCAGCTACAAGGACCAGAAATTATTTTCAACAAAATCACAGAAGAAAGTTTTCCTATACTAAAGAAGTATGTGCCTATCTATCAACATACAAGAAGCTTAAAGAACAACATAGACTGGACCAAAAAAGAAAATCCTCCAGTCACATAATATTCAAACTAGTAAATGTACAGAACAAAGAAAAATATTAAAAATTGCAAGGGAAAAAACACTAGTAGCATATAAAGGCAGAACTATTAAAATTATACCTGACTTCTCAAGACAGATTCTAAAAGCCACACCTATCTGTCCAGATTATTATACCCCACAAAACTTTCAATTACTATGAAGAAAACAAGATAATCCATGAAAAAAATTTAAAACATTTCTATTCATAAATACATCTTACAGAATATACTAGAGGAGGCTAACTATACCCAAGAAAACACAAAAAATAAAAAAACCCCATACCAGCAAACCAAAGGAAGGGAAGTACCACACACCACCCCACCACCAATATTAACATCAAAACAAGAGTAATTTAACAAACGCTGGTCATTAACATCTTTATCAACATCAATGGACTCAATTGCCCAATACAGGCTAAAAGAGTGGATGCAAAAACAGGATCCATCATTCTTCTGCATACAAGAAAAACACCTAAGCACAAGTATAGACATTACCTCGGAGTAAAGACAAACGGTTTGGAGCCAAGAAGACACTTAACCAAAAGTAATCAAAGGAGATTGAGAAAGATACTTCACACATATCAAAAGAAAAATCCACCATGATGACATCTCAAATCTGAACATCTACACCCCTAATGCAAGAGCACCCACATTCAAAAAAAAAAAAAAAAAAAACTTTACTAAAGCTTATATCATCCATCAAGCCCTTCAACATTCTATTCTCACCGATGAACACTTCATTGAGGCAGAAACAAAATAATGAAATTAACAAAGATTATGAATCAAATGAACATAACAGATATGTACAGAACACTTCACCAAAACACAAAGGAAGTCCCTTCTTCTCAGCGCCTCAGAGAACCTTCTTCAAAATTTATCATATCGTAGGTGACAAAGAAAGCCTCAACAGATACAAGAAAATTGAAATAATCTCTTGTATCTTATCATACCACCATGGATTAAAGCTGGAATTCAACAACAAAAACAACAGGAAGCCTATCACCTCATAAAAACTCAACAACTCTAAATAACTACTGGGTCAGGTACAAAATTAAAAAAAAAAAAAGACTTAATAGAATTCACTGAAAATGAAGGCACAACACATCCAAAATTATGGGACACAGGGAAAGCAGGGTTGAGATGAAAATTCATAGCATTAAGTGCCTTTTAATAAAGATATTAGAATAAATATTTTTTTAAATAATAAATTTTTAATAAAGATATTAGAGAGATTTTATAGTAGCAACTTAAAAGCAGACCTGAAAGCTATAGAATAAAGAGAAGTAAAGACACCCAAGAGCAGTAGTACACAGAAGGAAGTTACAAAACCCAGTGTGAAAAACAATAAATTAGAAACGAAAAGAGCAATACAAAGGATCAACAAAACCAAGAACTTGCTCTTTGAGAAAATCAACAAGACTGATAAACCCTTAAGCAAACTAACTAAAAGACAGAGAGACAGTATCCAAATCAATAAAATCAGAAATGTAAAGGGAGACATAACAACAGATACTAAAGAAATCCAAACAATGATTAGATCTTACTTCAAAAGCCTGTGCTCCACAAAATGGAGAAAGCTAAACAAAATGGTTAATTTTCTTGATAGATATCATTTACCAAAGTTAAATCAAGATCAGGTAAACAACTTAAATAGACCTATAAACCATAACAAAATAGAAGTAGTCATCAAAATTCTCCAAAACAAGAAAAAATGGCAAGAGGTTTTACCACAGCTAAAGACCCTTAAACTATTTCACAAAATAGAACAAAAGGAACATTGCCAAACTCATTCTATAAAGACACAGTTATTCTAAAACCTAAACCACACAAAGACACAACAAAGAGAATTTCACACCAATTTCCCTTATGAACACTGATGCAAAATATTCACTAAAATACTCACAAACCAAATCAAAGAACCCATAAAAAATACAATCCACAAAAACCATGTAGGATTCAACCCAGGGATGCAGGAATGGTTCAGTTTACAAATATCCACTTGTATAACCCACCAAATAAACAAAATGAAAGAAAAAATCTGCATGAAAATCTTACTAGATGATGACAAAAACTTAGAAAAAGTCAAACAACTTTTCATATTAAAAGACTTGGAGACATCAGTAGTATAACAAGCAAACATTAACATAATAAAAAGCAATATACAACAAGCCAATAGACAATATCAAATTAAATGGAGAGAAATATAAACAGTCCACTAAAATCAGAGACAAGACAAGGCTACCCATTCTCCCTCTATATATTCAATTCAGTGCTTAAAGTACTAGATTGAGAAATAAGATTTCTGCCCATTTCCATGACCTTGTTCCATGTCAGATTCTTGCCAAACAGCCCCCAAAGCTCTCTGCCACTCCCCCTTTTTTATTTCTTAAACAAGACTGAGACTGTCTTAGGTCATTGTGCCAAGAATGCCTTCCTTACCCATCATGGAATAAGCATTATCCAAAGCAATGCACTTCTGTCTTAGGTTAATAAGGGTCTGTCCAAAATCTTACCCATCCTTGGATTTCCAGCCTGTTAATAACTCTGTCTGGGAATCCATTTTCAGTCTCAATTCATGTACTTTGGCTGCCAACATGCTGATGTTGTTAAAGACAAGTTTTAGCACAATGGGTAGAAATAAAAGTATTCAAAGGACAAAAAGAGCTAGCACAATCTTGAGGCTTGACCAAAATAAAAATACTAACCTCGGGCCATGAGTAATTTCATCAGCGCTATCTGCCGCATCAATGCTCAGTAGAGCAGCATTCTTTAAATTCATAAGCTCACTTTGTAAAGTTAAAACTCCAGAGAGGTGTTAGAATTATGCCAAATACACTACAAGTTTCTTTAAACTTTTTTTCTAATTATAATGACTACCACTGTAAACTTTACAATTAACATGCATCTAATGTAAATTGGCATGACACAAACAGAGGTCAAGGGGATACAAATTGGACAGGAAGAAGTCAAAGTATTTGCAGGTGATATGATACATAAGTGACATCCAAATTTCTACCAGAAAACTCCTATAGGTGATAAACACCTTCAGCAAAGTGGCTGGATACAAAATTGACATAGAAAAATCAGTAGCCCTCCTACATACAAATGATAATTGGGTGGAGAAAGAAATTAAGGAAACAACATCCTTCACATTAGCCATAAATAATATAAAATAACTTCATGTAACTCTAACCAAAAAAATGAAAGACCCATATGACAAAAACTTCAAGTCTCTGGAGAAAAAATTTGAGGAAAATATCAGAAGATGGACAGATCTTTCCTGCTCCATCAGTAGAGTTAACAGTAATTATGGCCATCTTAGGAAAAGCATTCTGCAGATTCAGTGCAATTTCCATTAAAATTCTAACGTAATTCTTCACAGACTTTGAAAGAGCAACTCTCAACTTCATAAAACCTAAGATAGCCAAAACAATCCTGTACAAAAAAGAAATGGAGATATCACCACCACTGATTTCAAGCTATACTACAGAATAATAGTAATAAAAATAGTATTCTGTGAAATGGATAGGTTGATCAACATACCCACACACCTACAGACACTTGATTTTTCAAAACAAACCAAAAACATACAATGGAAAGATAAAAAAAAGCATCTTCCACAAATGGTGCTACTCTAACTGTATGTTTGCATGTGGATGAATACATATGAATCCATATTTAATCATAACTCAAGTCTAACTGGATCAAAGAGCTCATCATAAAACTGGACACACTAAATGAAGTAGGAAAGTAAGTAGGGAACTGCCTAGACCACTGTAGCACAAGAGACAACATCTTGAACAGAACACCAACAGCTCAGACATAAAGATCAACAAGTAATAAATGGAACACATGAAAGTGAAAAGCTTCTGTAAGGCAAAGGTCACCATCAATAAGACAAAATCACATTATACAGAATGACAAAAGTTCTTCACCAACCCTACATCTGACAGAGAACTAATACCTGAAATATATAAAGAACTCAAGAAATTAGACACCAACAAACCAAATAACCCAATTAAGAAATGTGGTAGACAGCTAAACAGAGAATTCTTAACAGAGAAATATCTCTAATAGACAAGAAGCACTGAGAGAAATGTTCAATGCCCATAGTTATCAGAGAAATGCAAATCAAAATGACCGTGAAGTTACACACCTTACACCAATCAAAATGGCTAAGATCAAAACCTCAGGTGACAGCACATGTTGGTGAGGATGTGGAGAAAGGAACATTCCTCCACTGCTGTTGGGGATACAAACTGTTACAATCACTCTGGAAATCAGTCTGGCAGTTACTCCGAAAACTGGAAATAATTCTACCTGAAGACCCAGCTATACCACTCCTGGGCATATACCCAAAAGATACTCCACCATATCACAAAGTGTTCCACTATGTTCATAACAGCCTTATTAATCATAGCCAGAAGCTGGAAACAACCCAGATGTCCCTCAGCTAAAAAATGGATGAAAAAATGTGGTTCATTTACACAATGGAATACTTTCAGCTATTAAAATTGAGAACATCATGACTTTTGCAGGCAAATGGATAGAACTAGAAAATATTATTCTGAGTAATGGTAACCCAGAAACAAAAGGACATGCAAGGTATGTATTCACTGATAAGTAGATATTAACCAAAAAGTACAGAACACCCATGACACAACCCACAGACCATAAGAAGGTTAACAAGGAAGGCCCAAGTGAGGATGCTTCAATCCCGCTTAGAAATGTTAACAATATAATCATAGGAGGCAGAGGGAGCCACCTGAGTATGAGAGAAGGGGATGAAAAAATGGGGTAGGATCGGGTATGGAGAGAGACAAGAGAGAAGCCAAGAGGGGTCATGTAAATGGATAGAAATATGTAGCTGTGGAGGAGGGGAGAACCTCTAGAAAGTCCCAGAGTACTGAAATGTTAGAGGCTTCCAGGACTCAATGGGGTTGACTTTACACAAAATACCCAACACTGGGGAGATAGAACTGAAGAGATCACCTCTCGTAGCTAGACAGAGTCCCCAGTGGAAGAATAGTGTCACCAACCTACCTTCAAATTTGTGGACCTAGAATTCTGCCTGATTAAAAGAAATATAGGGAAAATAGAACAGAGATTGAAGAAAAAGTCATCCAGTGACCAGCCTGCCTTGGTCTCGATCCCATGGTGGACACCAAACCCTGACACTATTACTGATGCCATAATATGCTTGTAGACAAGAGCCTAGCATGTCTGTCCTCTGAGAAACTCTAGCAGCATCAGACTGAGACATGTGCAGATACTTATAGTCAACCATTGGACCGAGTTTGGGAACACCTATGGAAAAGTCTGGAAGTATTTAAGTTTGGAGTGTAGAAGAGTATGAAAGGATTAAAGGAGCTGAAGGGGATAGTAACCCTATAAGAAGATCAACAGTTTCAACTACTGAACTACTGGGAGCTCCCAGAGACTAAGCACTAACCAAAGAGCATACATGGGCTGGTCCATGGCTCCTAGCTATATATAGTAGAAGACTGCCTTGTCTGGCCTCAGTGGGAGAAGATGAGACTAATCCTGTAGAGAGTTGACTTCTCAGGGAACAAGATGCATGGGGGGCATAAACTGGAGGTATTTAGTGTGTGAGGGGGATAGGTGGGGGTGGGAAAGAGGCACCCTACAGAGGCAAAGGAGGGGATAGGGTAAAAAACTCTTGAAGGGGGACCAGGAAAGAGGGCAATATTTGGATTGTAAATAAATGAAACAAAATGAGTAGAAATAAGCTCATAAAGGTACACAAGGCAACAATACATCTTATTTTCCCTAGGGTTTGACCTATGCTAGTAGATCAATAAGGGAATATAAATAAAAGTTAAAAATATGTTTCTGGGTTCCCAGAGGGACAAGCCTGACTGCATAGGGGTAGATGTCAAAAGTATCTCCTCTCCAGGAAAAAAGACATCGGGACGGGTATGGCCCTTATGCCTCACTGGACAACGACAGGAGGACTGGAGCCATTACAATGTCCCCTTTAATTACTGGAGGTCAGGCCTCTATCCCCGCCTTGGCAAGATTAGAATTGCCATAGCCCTTCTATATTTGGAGAAGGGAGGAGATGTCAGGGGCAGCCCTGCTTATACACTGAAGGCCTAAAATCAGTCATAAGCCTAAAATCAGCAATAGGCCAGACATATATGCCTGCTAACACAAAGACTTGGGTCTCTATGGAAAAACACTGAAACAGAGGGCTATAAACTATTGTAAACAGGCAGCTTTTGTTGAAAACTACTAGCCTGAGTAGTCATAAACCTTGTAAATAAGCAGCCTTTGGCAGATAGTACTAAATTAGATTATGACAAGGGAATCATAGGAAGAGTCATAGTGACCTGACCCCTGAACCTTCACCCAGATGATACCCTGTTCTGAAAGATATCTGTACTCCCCCTGAACATCTATGCTCCTGTGTCATCCCCTTCCCCACATTCTGCATTTTTGTGTTTATAACCCCTGTGTTAAAAAGTAAAAATTATGATTTGATAAAAAAACAAACAAACAAACAAAAATTAACACACAGTGTACCCCTGGTTCTGCTGACTTAGTTCCTGACAATCTATTTTCTTGTTCTCAGAAATACTTTGAATTATAAAACGTTATTGTGGTTTGTGTTAGTATGCTGGGTGAAATAATTTTTTATTGATCTTATTTTGAACTTCAAAGTTTGTAGTGAGTTGAGGTGTCCTTCTATATGGTTGTAGGTCATATTTGCTTTCATATTGTGAAGTGTTGGTTGGTCTGTTGAACATTTTGAAAAACTGGATTCCTTTTTGAGAATTTCATATATGAACACTAACTTTCCCCTTTCTCTCCTTCCTCCCACTCTTCCCACCCCCCATACTTTTTGAATGCATTTTATTGTTTGATTATCATTTATATGTGTATGTAAATATGTATGCATGTATGTGTTTATACAAATATTGATAAAGTGTTTTAAATTAAAAATAAATAAATAAATAAATGAAACAAAATGAGTAGAAATAAGCTCATAAAGGTACACAAGGCAACAATACATCTTATTTTCCCTAGGGTTTGACCTATGCTAGTTGTTTGATAAATGTTTGCTGAATAAATGAGTGGAAGAGACGTGAGAAAGCTAAGAAAAGGGAGTTGAGGAAAAATGGGTTGTCCAGAAAGTTGTCCAGACTCACTTGTAAACTGGGAGTAGCAAAGGTACGTACCTCACAGGCTACTTTTAAGGATGACATGTAAAATCTTGGGAATTTGACAAGCATCAAGACGTACAATTTAAGTATAGTTCTCAACTTTTCTTTATTTTAAGTTTTGAAAATTGCTGGTTTTCTTTTCCAATTCATTTGATGCCTACTTCTAGAAAAATATATCTGTGTCTTTAGATCATCTTCTTCCCCAATTTTCCCAAGTTTTATGGAAACCACGTTTTTTTGTACAAGAACTGTTTGCTTTGAGCTAAACTGGAAATAGAAAGAAGGCAAACTATAGTGGGAAGTAAACTAATGGATGAGCACATTTACTGATGCAAGTGAGCAAATGGACCAGAAAATTATGTAAAGTGAGTTATAAGAGACACTATTTAGCCTTGTGCATAAAACATGGAGAGAGGAGTAAGAAGATCGGTTTTTGAGTATATCCCTGACATTTAGTAACTTATTTATTCTGTACAGGTTGACTTTTCTGGGCTTCCTCTATTTTATCTGCCAACATTTCACCAATCTCAAAATACTTATGCAACTAAGCAATGTGTTTAAGTTAGAAACATTTAAACGAGAAGTTTGGATGTTTATATTAAACTTGGAATAGTTTACCCAAAGTGCACTAATATTGTTCTTTCAAGTTTCCCATGTAATTGAGTCCACAACTCATTGTGAAACAATGCTAAACCTATTTAAATATTGTTCCTAATTTCATTTAGATATATTATTTCCTGTACTGCATTACAGATACTAAAGTTAATAGACTATACACTGCTGTTCTGCGGATCTGATTGTTACATTTCTTTACATAAGTCACTCATTTTTAATTAAATCTCTGGTCTGCAAATATATAACTGTATTTCACACCAGAATTATTTCAGTGGTATTTGAGGTTCCCTGTAATGCATTAGATTGTATCATATATAAGTGAATAGCACAATCTCATAGATGTAAGAAGAACAATATATGACATACTACTGTAACTCTTCATATCAACACTGCTGCAAACCAATATAGGGCCAGAGTCTATACTGGGGCCTAGGCAACTAACCACAGAAGACATCACCTTATACTTTACAAACGAATTGGAAGAAAGGCCTATGATTAAACAAAATATTAAAAGAATGTGCAAAAATCAGTGCTGTGATACAATTATAATACCACTGGAAACCAAAGGTAAACAATGCCTAAGCTGAAAATACTTTTTGCAAAATATAAAATAAATGTCTCTGGAAGTGACTTTATGATACATCCTAAAGACAGTTGTCCAGAAGGAAATGACCATTATAAGAAAAGAAAAGCATATTGAAATATATGAGGTAATCAAATAATGATGCCAGCAATAAGGTGGTATAAAACAGAAAAGTATAATACAAGTGACAGATTTTTAGCAAACTAAGGGGGAAAATGAAGAAAAAAAGTCAATGAACAACTACAGACACTGAAAATCTACAAAAATATGTCAAACAAGTTAAACAAGATAATGTTCCCACTCCCTGATAAGGGAACACACCAGCTGAGCAAGAGAGGGACAGGGTAACAGGTGACTAACTGAAGAAAGTCACCATTCTCTCCATTCCTCCAAATCAAATCCCCCAGTATCATCCCTAGCTCTACAAAACACACCTCCAGCATCCTCCTTCACCCCTGCCCACAGTTCCTGTAGATCCCATAGACCTTCCTCTCATTACCTCCTTCCTACCATTCATTGCTTTGTCCCAGCTCCAAACTTCAGCAGGTATTCCCTGATAACCAACAGCTACTTGTGCCAGGGAAGCAGGGAGGCTGACTGCAGATCTTGATCTTTCCCTTTGTCCCTCCAGATCCAAGCTCATAGTCTTATGCCCAGATCTACAACAGAACTTCTGAAGTGACCAACCTTCACTCTCTGCCCCTATCCCAGAGATTAAATAAGTAGATCCTAGTGGAACACTCTGTGTCCTCCTCGAACACTTAAGTATCAGCTCACAATAGTCAGAAACAGATTTTACCTGAAACACTCAGTCCCATACCTATCCAGTCTATAGGAAATCTCCTACCAGGCAACACACAGTCACTGTGCTCTCCTAAAAAGCAGAGACAAAACAGAAACCAAGGAACAAACACTCATCAAAAAGACAAAATCACATATTAGCACCTACACCTATAAAATTCCCAATCCCAGATGCCTACATGCCAGGGTAAAAACATAAAAAGTATTAGCCAGGACAATATGTCTCCACTAGAGGCAGGCATGCCACAGCAGATCATGAATATGTAGATACACTGAATTAAAAGAAAAAAAACAGCTTTTGTGAAAATAATAGACATTCTTAAAGAAGAAATAAAAAATCCCCCCCAAATCATCATCATCATCATCACCACCACCACCATCATCATCATCATTCAGGAAAATACAAGCGGAGGGAATTTTAGAAATGCAAATTTCAACAGGAACTTCACAGGCAAGTTTCATCAACAGAATAAAAGAGATGGAAGAAACTCAGGTGTTAAAGATGTCATAGAATAAATGTATACATCAGTTAAAGAAATTATTAAGTCTAAGAAATCCCTGAGCAAAACATTTAGTGTCACCACTTTTGAGACAGTGGGACCTGGGAAAATAGAGACCATAAATAAAGTGGACTAAAGTCTCATGCAATAGCCAACATATTTTTGAGTTTTCAGCAATTTATGGTTGAGAAAGTTATTGAGTTCAAGTTGTATACAATAACAAGGATGAGCTACAAAAAACATAGCAAAACCAAGTTATTCTATGGAGGTATATAAAGACAGTTTAAACATTAAATTTAATAACAACAGCAAACAATAATGAGTAATCTGAAGTAATCACACTGCTATCTGATCTACCAGGTAAGTTTTATGTTCTGAAGAAACTGAAGTCACAAGAGATCTATTTGGTGTTGGTAGAGTGTTCCCAAAGGCACTCACAATTCACCTCACAACAGTCCATTCCTAAACCTTGTTCTGGCAATGGACCAAGCAATCAAACGAGGGTAGCCATTTTAATATCTAACAAAGGTAAAGACTTTAAACCAAAAGGAGTCAGAAAAGACAGAGAGGCACAGAAAAAAAGCAGAAAATATAGAGGACAGTATATACTCATCAAAGGAAAAATACAAAAAGGCAATGCTTCAGTTCTTAATGTCTATTCCCAAAACATGAGGACAACCAAGTTTGTAAAAGAAACACTACTGCTCAGGTCACACACTGACTTTCACACACGGACACTGGGAGACTTCCATCCTCCACTCTCACCAATAGGCAGATCATCCAGACAAAGCTACACAGAAAAATGCTGGACCTTATACAAGAAAAGAACCTCAGATATTTATAGAACATTTCATCCAAACACAAAAGAATATTTCTTCTTCTCAGATTCTCAGTGAACTTTCTCCAAAATTGACAATGTACGTGGAACAAATCAAGTCTCAATGAACAATACAAGAAAATCGAAATAACGCCCTGCAATATATCACGCCACTACAGAGTAAAGCTGGATAGCAGCAAGAAAGAAGCAACAGGAAGCTTTAAAACCAATGGAAACTGAACTTCTCTCTATTTGATGATAAATGGGTCAAACCAAAATCAATAAAAAAATAAAATGCTTTATAGACTGAAAATGAATACACAACATACCCAAAGTTATGGAATACATGGAAAGCTGTTCTAAAAGGTAAATTTATAGCATCAAGTACATATATGAAAAAATACCAAAAAAGTTGCCATGCTAGCACCTTAACAGCACACCTTAGAGCTCTAGGAAGAAGGAGGATGACAAGGAGGAGAAGGAGGAGGAGGAGCATGAGAAGCAGGAGAAGGAAGAGGAGGAACAGGAGAAGCAGGAGGAGGAGGAACAGGGGAAGCAGGAGGAGGAGGAGGAGGAGCAGGAGAAGCAGGAGGAGGAGGAGGAGGGGAAGGAGGAGGAGGAGAAGGTGAAGTGAATCACACTCACACCCAAACAAAAGGAGTAGACAGTAGGAAATAATCAAACTAGGGCTGAAATCAATAAAATAGGAACAACTACAACAAACAATAGAAAGAATCCATGAAACAAACGTTGGTTCTTTAACAAAATCAATAAAATTAACAAAACCCTATTCAAATTACCTAAATAGTAGCAAGAAAATATCGTAATTTTTAAGTTTAGAAAGGAAAAGGAAGAAATAACAATAAAAACAAAGAAAATCTAGAGAATCAATAGGATATATTTTGAAAACTTGTACTCTACCAAATTAGAAAATCTAAAATAAATAAATAATTTTCTTGATAGGTACCACTTATCAAAGTTAAATCAAGATCAGATACTCAATTAATATAGACCTATAAACTCCTAGTGAAATAGAAATGGTATTTAAAAGTCTTTCAACCTCCTTCCCTAAAAAAAAGCTCATGGCCAGTTGGTTTGAACACAAAATGCTACAAAGAAGATTTAACATATATCAAAACATTCCAAAAAATAAAAACAGAAGAAACATTACCAATTCATTTTATAAGTTCATAATTACATTGATACCCAAACCTACATAAAAACCCAATAAGAAATAGAATTACAGACCAATTTCCCTTATGAATATAGATGCAAATATATTCAATAAAATATTGCAAATTAAATCCAAGAACACATCAAAAAGAACATCCACCATGATCAAATAGGCTTCATCCGAGAGTTGCAGTGATGATTTAACAAAAATTTATAAATGTAAATCACCATATAAACAAATGAAGAGACAAAAAAACATATGATGATATCATTAGATACAAAAAAGTTCTTTGACAAAATTCAATACCCCACTCTGTTATCATAAAATTGCTGAAGAAATTAGGGATACAAAAGACATACCTTAATATAACAAAGACAGTTTATTCAAGGCCACTGCAACCATTATCTTTTATGAACAAAAACTAAAAAGAATTCTAATAAAATCAAGATTAATGCACGGCTGTTCACTCTATCAATGCCCATTCAATACAGCACTTGCAGTCTTAGAGCAGTTAGACAACTGAAGAAGATCAAGGAGATACATATTGGAAAGGAAGACATCAAAGTATCTTTATTTGCAGATGATATGATAGTATACATAAGTAAACAAAAAAAAATTCCACCAAGAAACTCCCACAGGTGAAAACACTTTCAGCAAAAATAGACAGATATAAATTTAACTTAGAAAAATTGGTAGCCAACCTATGATTTGTGAGAGGATGTTTTGCTGAAGCAGACACATGAGAGAATGCTTTGTCTAAGAAGTCACTTTAGAGGGTGTATGATCTTTGAAAAGAGTATAAGTAGAACTTCACAGACATTGAGACAATGCTCGTCATGGCTACACCATGATAAGCTTCTGATCTTTGTTTCTTGTGACTTTATAAAGAAAAAGGTATCAAAGAACTCTTTTTTTTCTTTTATTGAATTTTTAATTTATATTTCAAATGTTATCTCATTTCCAGGTCTCCCATCCAGAAACCCCCTATCCCATTCCCTCTCCCCCGTCTCTATGAGGGTGCTACCCCACCTACCCACCCACTCCTGCCTTCCCACCCTGGGATTCCCCTACACTGGGGCATCAGATCCCCACAGGACCAAGGGCTGCTCCTCCCACTGATGTCCAACAAAGCCATCCTCTGCCACATACGCGGTTCTCTTTGGTTGGTGGTCCAGTCCCTGGGAGCTCCGGGGGTCTGGCCAGTTGATACTATTGCTCCCTCCATGGAACTGTAAACCCACTCAGTTCCTTTAGTTCCTTCCCCAACTCCTCCATCAGGGACCCCCACTCAGTTCAGTGGTTGGCTGCGAGCATCCACTTCTGTATTTGTCAGGCTCTGGCAGAGCCTCTCAGGGGACAGCCATATATATCATGCTCCTGTCAGCAAGCACTTCATGGCATCCACAATAGCGTCTGGATTTGGTGACTGTATATAGGATGGATCCACAGGTGGAGAAGTCTCTGGATGACCTTTCCCTCGGTCTCTGCTCCACACTTTGTCTCCATATTTCCTCCTGTGAGTATTTTGTTCTCCTTTCTAAAAAGGACTGAAGCATCCACACTTTGGTGTTCCTTCTTCTTGAGCTTTATATAAACTGTGAATTGTATCTTGAACTTTCCATTGTATTCTGACTGCCCCTTGCTGCTTCTACTAACTCATGCTGTTTCAGCAGAGCTTCTTGGTTTCTGCTGAATCCAGCTACTGCTACTGGACTGACATTATTGATTCCTGTTTGGTATTTGCTATTGGACTGGACTACTGATATCCTGGTTAAGAAGACCGGAATCACCCCAAAGAACTACTTCTAAACAGGTCCGAAAACCCCTTTATCATAGTAACCATCTTTCTTCCCTACATTTTGTAGGTGGGCTAAAAGCAGGGTTAAATTGAAATGTTAAAGAACCTAAATAATGTAGGCTTAAAACAATCTAAGCTTACACATACTCAGACTGATAGGGCGGTCCCTGAGAAGCTCTGCAAGAGCCTGACAAACACAAAGGTGGATGCTCGCAGCCAACCATTGGACTGAGTGCCTTATTCAGTCATCATCAGAGAAACTTCCTTGTGAAACATATGGGAACAAATGCAGATGCCAACAGCCAGATATTATAGAGAGAATATCAGACATACAGATAGATGGACAAACAGACAGAGAGAGACCTTTAAGTAGCAAGAAGCAGCTCTAAATAGGGTGTTTCCTTTAAATGCTTCCCATCACAGCTCAGGGAACCCTGAAGAAAGAGACAGAAAAATCCTAAGAGCCAAAAGGAATGAACAACACCAAGAAACTAAGGCCTTCTATATCAACATGATCAAAGCTCATAAGAACGCAAAGATACTAACACAGAATATTCAGGGCTTGCATACGGGTCTTTACTCTGGTCCTCTACCTATATATTACAAATTTAGTCTAGTGCTTTTGTAGGACGTATGAGTGTGTGAACAAGGGGATCTTTGATTTTTTTTGTGCCTTCTTTTGGGCTCTTTTTCTTCTGTCGGTTTGCCTTGTCCAACCTCAATGTGAAGTGGTTTATTTCTTTATCTTATGATATTTTATTTTGATCTCTATTGTTATCTCTTAGAGGCCTGCTCTTTTCTAGTGGGAGACAGAAAGGGAGCCGAGCCACATGGAAGAAACTTGCAGAAGTAGAGGATATATTGAGTAGTATGTAGAGGAATAATCAGGCTATATTGTATGGGATTGTAATCAGAATATATAGATGAATAATCAGGATTGTTGTAAGAGGAAATAATCTATTTTTAATAAAAGAGGAGAAAGGCAATGCTCCAATAAGATTTTTTTTATTAGGAGGCAAACTTTGACTGCTTTAAAGGACATGGATTACTTTATGAGATCTATCTAAAAGCAAGTTAAATTTAAGTACGATCAACTGAAACTCAACTGCAGAGTCCCAAGGAAGACTGATGATGGCTTTATCCAGGACAAATTGACTGGAAAAGTTTGGTGGAGAAGTGCCTATTCTGTTGAGTCCTGATTGTAACCAGTAAATAAAAAAAGAAAAAAATGGATAGACAGTGAACTGTGGCTTCAGAAAAATATCCCTGCCTACATCTGTTTCTAGACTAATAGAAAAATTAGGTAGAGATAATAGGCTTGCTATTAGAAGAACAAAATGGGTCCTTCTCCTACATTTCATAATAAAATATATGCTTAATCTAAACAAAAGTGCCCACTGGGCCACTGAATGGCAGTCCCTTGATTCAAGAGAGAAGTTAGTCACTAACAAGATTCTTCTTAAACAGACAATGGCTGAGGATGATTCTAACAAAATACACAGTGACATGAGGGCGGGATTCGAGACAAAAGAGTAAAGAATGTCAGTATCCTAGAAAAGGAGAAATCAGGAGACTTCTTAGAGTGGTGAGAAGCCATGACCAGGTCTAGAAAGCTAAGAGAGTATGTTAAAACTCAATGAAAGAGAATTAAAAGAAAAAGTCAATGTCAATTGACAATTTAGAAGTCAAAGTTATAGTTTCTAATGGCACTGGGTATTTTGGGGAAAAAACTGTAAAACACATATTCTATAACCTACATAACTCAGAATCTGTGATTATCAATTATTAATATTTATGGGCTTTTTTCCTAGGACCCTAAACATGTAAAGTACTATTTTTTTTTTGCTAATTTTTGTATATTTTTACCAGAAATTTAACTCATTATTCAATCTAATCATTAGAGCAATACCTTATACTTATACACTTAACAAATGTATGATGAGTATACACCAGAGATGATGTCTTACAGATTTTCTATTCAGTGTTCACATTACCTCTGAAATGGATTATCATGGCATCAATTGCAATCTGAATTACTAGTAAGGAAACTGACTACGGAGATATAATATGGACTCCAGGGGAGCAGTTTAGAGGTCAAATTTTACAAACATTCATCTATTAGAAAGCATATTTGGTATATAAACAATCAATAAGTTACTAACAGGCCTGCCAATGCAATCTCACAAGCTACATGTCTCTAGATGTTCAACAATTTAGCATCAGACACTCCCAAATGCCTTGTTAGGCACAAATCTACACTAATTCTACCACAGTAATTTGATGGACCTGTCTAGTGAAAAATAGCAAAAGAATACTAATAATTGTAGTAGGACTTCACCTAGGCTAGCTGACAATTGTCATCACTTGATTATCTTTCACAAATTACTGTCCATATATAATATACAATGAAATAGTTTTAGGTGAATGTGTAGTTTACTGACCTAAAATTGATGAAGGTACATTTGTCATTTTGAAAAAACATGAAGAAACTAAAAATACAGTCTTCTATCATTCCTGTTGTTTACTAAACTATTACTCATAAATCTTATCACTGTTCAGGAATTGATTCCACCTAAATGATAAAAGATAATTATACTCAGATTATCAATTTACTTTTAAAAAAAAAGCACGCGTAGTTTCCTGAGTCTTTAACTTTGTAAACTACCAGATGGCAACTTATTTTGAAAATAACATGAAGGTCTCACTGTTCTGCTATTGTATGTTAGAGTTTCCTGGAGTTGCATACTGTCTTTGTTGTTCAGTTTTATTGTGTTTTTTCCCACAGTTTACTTAAAAATATAAAAATGATTTTATATTAATATGTACCTGAATTAATATTTCAGGTATTTTTTATAGGCTGCTTCTGTTTAAGAATAGGATTTCTTGTTATTAGGAATTACTTGACTATCCCTGGTGGACATACTGGGAAGACTGCATTATCTATTATTCAGTAGGCTTGGTTGAGCCTCCCAAAAACTCTGCTCTGGATAATTAATAAATAAACCTGCCAATAAAATTATTCATGTGAATCAAAACCCAAGAATATATATTTGCCAAAAATTCTTGTGGAGCATTATTAAAGAAAAAAAATCTATTATTCTATTTTATAATACTAAGTGTAGACTTAGGAGTCAGTTACCTAGTCTATCAACTAAAATACCTCTTTTCTATTAAAGTCAAGAGAACACAGTGTAGCATTATTAAAAAATGGTTCATTTCTTGTTATGGCAATACACCTTTGAAGAGCATAGAAATTATTTTAATTGGATAAATTAGGTGTTCTTTGTGTCCATATGGAGTGTTGAATTTAATGATTTGGTTGAATGGATGTCAGTGTTTCTATTCAGTCTTTCAATTAAAGTAATGTTAATCTTACACTTACTAAAGAAAGCTTAATAACACAGGATAACTGTGATGTCTTCAGGATTTGCAGTAAGGTCTCGGGATAGAGATAAGTCCACATTATTTTTCCGAATACTTCTATAGCAAGGAGAAAAACTAAAAATTACAGCTTTTAAGGCTCCTCTTTCTAACACTTTGAACCAACACTGTCTTTCTCCTATTGATGTGTGTGGTACCTTTTACACGTGTCTGGACGAATCATTTATAAAATTGTTTGGTAAACTTCTTGGATTTGTTTTCTGCTGTGTTGTTGTTGTTTGTACTAAAAATAAGGATGGTTTTGGTTACTATATTTGTGTAAGTGATAAATTATAATTATTGGTCATAGTATAAGAGTTTGTGTGAGTTAATATTTTTTAAATTATAGGAAAATATAAAGTTAAAGTTTGTTAATTAATCTTACATTGCCTGATATTTTAATCTTGTGATAGCAGTTCAGTGAAACTAAACCTCCTCCACTAAAGTGAGTGGTTTGTGAACACTCCAACATTCCTGTCAACATTGCCTATCAAAAAACATCCACCAGCAAGAAAATGGGGACATTTTCTTCTATTGTAGAAGATGCATATCCTTCCAACCTGAACAACACTTAAAAGTATGAAGAAATTCCAACAGTTTTAAACTGTAATATCTACCATGCATAACCAGAAATCTGAAATCATTCTCTAAATAAAAACCACAACTATTAAAATATATAAGATCTCCTCACAATGAAGCAATAACCCATTCTTTCTCACAGATTCCTTCTGTTACGTCATGCCAACTAGGATTTTTTAACAAGAAGAATTTCTCCAGCTATTAAAGACCACTGCTTATTTAAATTGTTCTTGAACAATTATTTTTAAATTATTTCCACATTTCCCTATACATCCTGTGTCCTTCCAGAAGTCATATGAAGCATGAAGAATTATATCTACTTTGATAAAAATATAAAGCTCTGTATTCTCAAAAGTTGATTTTGGAAAACACAAAAATATGTTCAGTATTATGGAAATAAAAAAGCTTTTCTGAATCTACATATATGTATAATGGGCACATGGAACACGAAGTCTGGTTACAAACATCTGTGCAGCGTAGATGAGTAAACAGACCTCTAAACCAGCCAAGATACAGTAAATTACACTACAGAGTTTTACTATTTAATGGATTCACCATTATTATTATAGCAATCATTGACCAGTTCTACCGAAGAGCTCTTCTAGCACCAACGCTATTATCTTGAACAGTCATTCACATTTTAGTAATTGTAGTAAAAATATTAACAGTAAAGGTATTTGAATTTTTTTCTCTTTCAATATTTTTCAGCCCTGTTCAATCTGTTCTTTTAATTAAATAAATTACTTCCAAAAGGTAAAACAATTATTATGTGTAAAAAATGCCAGGCATACTTGACACTTATGCAATTCTTTTTAACCATAGAGACAAGTCATGGGAAAGCCATTGTAAACTATTTTGAAGCAACCTAAAAGAATGGAAATTAGAATCCAGAAAAGGTCAGAAGTCACTTGGAATGCCAAGGAAAAATGCAGATAGTTAAACATCTCAAACCAGTCATAGATCCCTTCTCAATCTCCAACACAGGGTGAACTGAAACAGAGGACGCTCACTTCCCAGTCTCTCATGACTAAATCTTCAGTGTACAGAACGTAGCACACTGCTGAAAACACAGCCCTCAAAATACTTTTGCTGAACAGATGGCCGAGAAGACAACTTATTATAGTGAGAGTCATCTAGAGAGTAAAACTGGACCTGAGAAGAGATTTGGGTCAAAATGTCCAGGCCCAATCTTTTGATTCTAACTCCTATTTCTTTCAACCTAAGAGTTTCATGATTTCTATGAGCTGCACAGAAAAAACTGAGAGAGAAAAAAATGTGTATATCAAGATAAATCATTATTTTACTAGTGAATGGTTCTAGATACACTAATTTGTTAGTTTATTTTTATTATACCTTACTCCAAAAAGGGTTGAGTCTATTACCCAACAGGTATACATAAACCACATCTTTTTTAAAAAAAATCTTAATGTTCAAAATAAAAGATTAATATAAACACCCACAGTTTACATCAATAAACTGAATCTATTTCAGGGTTTAACATAAAGCTGTTTAATTACCTAAATTTTAAAATTGAAAACATTTAGAGAAACAATGGCAAATCATGGTTATTAGCCTGACTAGATCTTAAGTCAGCTAATAGACTTTCCTCTGGATTGGTCTATGAAGTATTTCTCTGGTAGGACTAACAGAGGACAAAAGAAGCTCCTGCAGAAAGGACTGCACCTGCCTTTGGTGGCAAAAGATATAAAGAGGTCTGAGGGAAAGAACTGATGCTCCTGCTTGCCCACACATTCTCCAAGTTAGTGAGCACACATACTCAGTTGATGCCATTTTAATGATATCAGAATCCAGGTCCTTTGACCCTCCCATGAGGACTAGAGACCAGTATATCTTCAGGAATCTTATGGGTATTTGGATGTTTATTAGAGACTGCTGAGGTATCCAGGCTTACAAACTTAGCAGACACTAGGTTCTCAGCCTTTCCATTGTGAAGACAACAATCACTCTTGGACTCTCTGATCCATATGTAAGCCAATTTAATAAAACTTCATCTCTCTCTCTCTCTCTCTCTCTCTCTCTCTCTCTCTCTCTCTCCTGTCACACACATACACACACACACACACACACACACATAAACACACACAAAATCAAATCAAATAAGAGTTATATGGTTTCTGATATAGCAGAGTACGCCCATACTTCTATATCTTACCTTAGTCTTGGTGTGTTGTCACAGCAATAGAAAAGTAACTAAGAAAGCTAGCCTTGGAGGACATGGATTCTAGTCCCATACATTGCTAGAATAAATGAATCCAAGAACAAAGACCTGCTCACACAGACAAAACCTCTGTATTCACAGTCAAGAATCTGAATACTAAATCTAAAACATCTTACAATTTTTAAAAGCTATTATTGTTAAATTTATAGCATATATTTTTGAAATAAACATGATTTGTTTTGCCCAATTATGAAATGTAAAGTCACATTAGAGGTAAGAATATTTTGTTAAAAATTCAATATCTATAAATTTCCACTATTTAACAATAGGATTTACAGTTGTGCCAGGGAAGCAGGTAGGCTAACTGCAGATTTTTACAAATCTGCTCCTACAAATTCAATCCCTATCTCCTGCCCAGTTCAGCAACACAATATCAGCTTCATCCTCCACACCCCAAACCTGCACCCATCTCCAGTGGATCACATATATCTTCCAAACCAAATTTCCTTTCCCCAACCCATAAGGCCAAATCCTTCAGGCTTTCCCTAGAAACTCACAGGCTACTTTGACTAGAGAAGCAAGTAAATTAACAGCATATCTTCACCTGTCGCTCCACTTTTCTAAGTCTAATACGCCAGTCCCATCCCCAAGTCTGTAGTAGATTTTCTGCTGTAGTCCTCTCATCATACTCTGGCCCCAATTCCAAGGGAAGAAACTAAAAATACCTTGGTGGAACATCCTGATTTTCCTCCCTCTGTCAACCTCTTTAGCACCCCCACTGAGTTCATCCCCATGCCTAAGTGTCAGGCCCCAATAGCCAAAAACACTATTTGCCTCAACCCCTTGGTCATCTCAAGTATCAGAAATCTAGAAAAATTTCAGAGCAGACAACACATAGGCAAAATGCTCTCATAACCAGAGAGGAAACAGAAATCGGGGAACAAAACACCCACCCAGCAAAGATAGACCAGATAGCAGCACCTAGAATTATAATCTTCCCAATCTCAGATGTCTAGCCTTCAGTGTACAAATACAATCAATAACACACAGAAAACTAGGTCTTTACTATAGCCTATAGAAGACTCTGAATGTTAAAGCATAGTTGAAAGATAAGAAAAATTCCTTAAAAAACTTTATTGATATGATAGAAGTCTTTTAAGAGGCTATAAATGGATATATGCATTTTAAAAATCTACTAAAAAACAACAGTAGATAGATATGAATAAAATAGTCATGATCTGAAAGTAGAAATAGAATCAACAAAGATAATCCAACTAATGAAAATCTAGAAATGAAAGATTTAGGAACTAGAACAGGAACTACAGAGACAAGCTTCACCAACAGAATACAAGAGACAGAAGAGAGGACCTCAGGCCATGAAGACACAATAAAAGAAATGGATACATCACTCAAAGTAAAGGGTAAGTGGAAAATAAAATATTCAATAAAAACAAAAGAAGAAGCCTAGAACACTGTGAAATGACCAAAATAGTTCAACTCAGCCCATAGTAATCAAAATACTAAGGTATAGAACAAATGAAAATATTGAGAGATACAAAGAAAAAATAACCATTAGCATATAAGGGCAGACCTATATAGAATTATATCTGATTTCTTGTTGAATACTCTAAAAGCTAGGAGGGCCAGAACAAATGTGCTTCAGATTCTAAGACCACAGAGTTTACTCCAGACTACTATACCCAGTAAAACTTTAAATCACCATAGATGGATAAATGAGACATTCCAAGATTAAATCAAACATAAGCAATATATATCTATAAATTCAGTCCTACAAAAAGAGATAAAAAGAAATTTCAACCTAATGAGGTTAGCTACAACAAAGGGAACACAGGAACTAACGACTAAAAGCAAAAGAAGGCTAACAGAATTCCACAATAACAACAACAAAAGTAATAACCATTGGATTCAACAAGTGCTGCTCACTGATATATCTTAGCATCAGTGGTCTCAGTTTCCCAATAAAAAGACACAAACTTATAGAATTGATGTCAAAACAGGAAACATCCTTCTAATACATTCAGGAAACATGATTTAACATCAAGAATAAACATTACTTCTGGGTAACGAGGTGAAAGAAGGTATTCCAAGCAAATGGACTGAAGAAGCAAGCTGATATAGCCATTTTGATATCTATCAAAAATATACTGAAAACTAAAACGAATAAAAAGAGATAAAGGAAAAATCCACCAAGATGGTATTTCAGTGCTTAACATCAATGCCTCAAACACAAAGGCAACCAAGTTTGTAAAAGAAACACTACTACAGCATAAATCACGTATTGAAATTCATGTGCCAATACTGGGAAACTTCATTACCTCACACTAACCATTACACAGATCATCCAGACAAAAGCAAAATAGAAAAATGTTTGAGCTAATAGACTTGAAACATCAAATGGTCCTAACAGATATCTACAGAACATTTTACTCAAACATAAAAGAATACACCTTCTTCTCAGCACCTCAGGGAACTTTCTCAAAAATTGAGCATATACTTGAACACAAAACATGTCTAAACAGATGCCAAAATTGAAAAAACATCCTGCAATCTATCAGACCACTACAGATGAAAGCTGGTTATCAACAACAACCAAAACAACAGAAACTTAAAAATTCATAGGAACAGAACTGCTCTCTGCTGAATGATAAATAGGTGAAGACAAAACTTAAGAAAGAAAAGAAACACTTTCTAGAATTGAATGAAAATGAATATACAATACAACATACCCAAACTTATGGGACACAGGGAAAGCTATTCTAAATGGTAACTTCATAGCACCAATTATATGCTTTTATTAAAGGGGGGTCCTTATAGTAGCACCTTTAACAGTATACCTGAAAGTTCTAGAACAAAAGGAAGAAATCATATCTAAAAGGAGTAGACAGCAAGAAATAATCAAAGACAGGGCTGAAACTAATAACATAGAAGCAACTACAACAAACAATACACAATACAATGAATCAATGAAACAAACGCTGATTCTTTGGTAAAATCAAAAAGATTTATAAAACCCTACACAAATTAACTAAAAGGTACGGAAATAATATCATATTTAAAAATTGGAAATGAAAGGGGAAAAAACAACAGAAGTTGACAAAATTCAGAGAATCATAGAGATGGTTTAAAAATCTATACTACTCCATGAAATTAGAAAATAGATAATTTCCTCAGGGTATACCATTCACTAAAGTTAAATTAAGAATGTATAAATAATTTAAGTAGAAATATAGCATCCAAGGAAATAAAAGCAGTCTTTAAAATTCATTTTAAACTGAAAAAAAAAATAAAATAATATTCTTCAAAACTGAAAAAAGCCCAGGGTCAGATGTTTTTATGACAGAATTCTACCAGACTTTCAAATAAGTTTTAACACTAATACTGTTCAAATTATTCCACAAAATAAAAACAAGAACATTGACCAATTTGTTTTGTAAAACCACAGTTATTTTGATACCCAAATCACACAAAGACTCAACAAAAAAGATTACAAACCAATTTCCCTTTTGAACACAGATGAAAAATTTCCATTACTTACACATCATATCCAAGAACACATCAAAAAGAATATCCAGCATGAACAAATAGGCTTCAGCCCAGAGGTTCAGAGGTGGTCCAACATACATAATCCATTAAGTGTAACCCACCATATAAATAACTGAAAGACAAAAACAGCATGATTATTTCATTAGATGCACAAAAGTCCTTTGACAAAATTCAAAACCCCTTCATCATAAAAGTTTTTTAAACAAATAGGGATACATGGACACAAACCTCAATATAATAAAGGCAATTTACAGCAAACCAATAGTTAACATCAACTTAAATAAAGATAAACTAAAGGCAATAACATTAAAATAAAGAATAAGACAAAGTTGTATATTCTCTCCATACATATTCCATACAGTATTTGAAGTCTTACCAAAGCAATAGGAAAACTGAAGGAGATTAAGAAGATACAATTTGGAAAAAAAAAAAAAAGAAGTCAACGTATCTTTACTGGCAGATGATATGACAGTGTACACATGTAACTAAATATAAAATAAAATAAGTAAAAAAAAAACTTTCAGCAAAGTAACTCAATACAAATTTAACTAAAATATAAAAATCAGTAGCCTTTCATTATACAAATGAAAAACAAGCTGAGAAGGAAATCATGGACTCAACACTTTTCAAGATAGCCTTAAATAATGTAAAATATCTTGGGGAAACTAACCAAGCAAATAAAAGAACTGTATAATAAAATTTTCAAGTCATTGAAGACTAGAATTAAAAAAGATCTCAGTAGATGGGAAAATCTCCTATGCTCATTGTTCATTAAGATTACCATAGAAAAATATGGCCACCCGACAATTAGCAATCTATAGAGTTAGTGAAATCCACATCACAATTGCAGCACAGTTCTCAGATCTTGAAAGAATAATTTTCAGGTTCATGTGTAAACACCACACACACACACACACACACTCACCCCTCAAAAAAAATATTAGCTAAAACAATCCTGAATAATAGAACTTCTGGAGATATCACTATTCCTGATTTCAAGTTGTACTACAAAGCTACAATAATAGAAACAGCATGGTATTTGTACAAAAGTGGACACTCTGAATTGAATTGAATTGAATTGAATTGAATTGAATTGAATTGAATTG
>JANHMN010000004.1:111996314-112030673 GCA_030674055.1 Rhabdomys pumilio | reverse complement strand
TGAATTGAATTGAATTGAATTGAATTGAATTGAATTGAATTGAATTGAATTGAATTGAATTGAATATTTAGACATTAGTCCACATGTGATTTTTGACAAAGAAGACAAAAACACACACTATAAATGACAAAAATAATGTGCTACATTTACACAATGAAGTATTATTTGTTGTTTTAAAAACTGGCATCATGAAAG
This sequence comes from Rhabdomys pumilio, assembly GCA_030674055.1. Classification (NCBI taxonomy): domain Eukaryota; kingdom Metazoa; phylum Chordata; class Mammalia; order Rodentia; family Muridae; genus Rhabdomys; species Rhabdomys pumilio. The sequence goes on along the minus strand of JANHMN010000004.1, from coordinate 112,030,478 downwards.
TTGTAGGCAAATCAATGGAACTAGAAGAAATCACCCTGAGTAAGGTAAGCTAGACCCAGAAAAACAAATATAGTATATATTCACTTACATGTGGATATTAGCTATTATATCAATGATAACCAAGCACCAATCCATAGAACCACGGAGGATATGTGTTTAGTAATGGATTACAGGGTACAGAATGTTCTCATTATGAAAGGGAAATAGAACAGATAATCATGAATGGATGGGGATGTGGCTGGAAGAAGAGGGTCAAGTAGATTAGGGGAGTAGATATGAAGATAAGGAAGGAACTATGGGGAGAGACACCCCAAAGTAAGAGCCATTAGAAGGATCGTATGGAAATCACTACAATAGATATTTTCTAAAAATATGTAAAATATGGAGGTGATTTAAATGAAATTGAAAAATAATAGAGAAAATAGAGTCCCAACTGGTCATTGCTTGTTATCAAATGAAGCTTCCAATACTGAGATTTGTTCACATCTAATTGAGTTGCTGGTGGAAGTAGTCCCCTGGGAGCCCCAAAGCAACCCAGTCTATTTCCAAGATAATAGGTTGCTTTCCTCAAACTGACAAGTAGACACCATTACTAAAGACAACACCTACACACTCATTAAATATGGAGAAGTTGAGCAGATGCCTACCCAGAGCCTTTACATCTACATTCTAGTATCTCTGGTACAGAAATAAACTCTGCATGCTCCCAAAAGAGAAAGGTAAACACCAAATTAGCCACAAACTCTTTGCTCTTCAATGATGTGCTGCCTGCAAAATATGCTGGACAGAATAATTGTGGCACAAAAGTTTGTGTATATATTATGACTTCAAGTTTAATATTTTGATGAGATTCCTGAGTGCGTGAATGATCTCCAATTCTAATACCTACTCTCTGGCTCTTTTCTTCTGTGTGATCGCCTTGGCCAACTCTGATGTATGTCTTTGAATATATAGCCCTTTATCTCAGCCACATTGTTAACACACATCTCATCCCTCACCCTTAGTTTCTATAGATATAAATGTAGGGACAGTAGCTACCTTTTAAGGAGCCCCTGACACATGAACTACCTTCTCTGCTTTGTGAGACTCAAAGTCTAGCACTCCACTCCTATGTATTATGTCCCTATCACCTTCTCAAGAACATCATTCCAACATCTCTTTCTCCTGCATCATCAGATACTACACTTTTACCCAATAACCATCACCATTCAAATGTGCTACTGTTTCCCTAACAACCATTTGATACCATCTAGGTTATTGAAATATACACTTAATTGTCTCCCTCTTTCCATCATGCACCACGAATGTTTACTCCTAGCACAGTTGTCAAAACAATCCCCAAATAAACTCACAACAAATAGGCTTTAAGAATAATTAACCTGTTTTCTTTTACTTCAATGGCTTTTCTCTCAACAGTCTTTAATCTCTCAAACTCTTAATGCTGGAGTGGTCCAGAGCTCAATCTTTGGTCTTCTTCTGTTCTCTTTACAGATTTCTACCTCATTATTTATATTTTCTTGAGCAAAGTAGTTCTCATAGATGAGCTGCACCTTCTATGACATGAAGACATGAATTGGCTTATAGAGTTATTGAAGAGACTGAAGGTCACAAATTAATATCTATAGCAATACATAGATATAGTATACATAAACAAATGGTAGTATTCCAGTGCTTCCACAGCTAAGCATTTCACTATGTTCTGTGGCAAAGGAACCATGTCTACATGTCTCAGTGAATGAAAAAGCTAATGGCTAAGGATTATAAAATAAAATACTGATAAAAGTCCACAGATGTTGGGAACAGCAACACTTAGTTCATAATTCTTCTCTTGCCCTTCCTTTAGCAACCCTGGAAGTTTCTTCCTTTCCATATGCTATCTCATTTGTTTTCTTTTTTTTTTTTTTGATTCTCTCTCCTCACCCCTTTCTCTGCCCTTTAGTATGATATCTCGACACCTTTGTGATGATTCTGTCCTTCTGTCCATACTGGGCAGTATCATAGAATACATTTTTGTTCATAGATTTTATTCAATAACATACATGGCCATTTCCTCATTTTGGTCTTTGTACCTCACATATAAAATTTCATTAATTCTACATGTCTAAGGTCTCAGGAAAGATTACTTAGTAGCAAGGAACTGTTTTTCTTACCTCTTTATTTGCATAATGGTTGTGGGGTACCATGTAAATACAGGGATTTGAGGAATGATATCTAACAGATGGTATCAAATTTTCACTAAGCCCAAAGTATAAGACTATGTAGTTTTAACAATAATATTTATTCATATTTTCTATATGCACAAAATTTTATTCTCTGAGGCTACACTTCTTAGTACTTTGTAATGTGAATAAAGCATATGCCTAAATATTTTAGGCATATTTACTTAAGAGGAAAAAGACATAAAAATCAAAGTGAGAAGCTAAATTGGGCCATCAAAAGTAATCAATATTCTCCTGTGAGATATTTCACTCTCTCTTGATACCCTACCCTCTATGTGTGTATGTGTGTGGGGTGGGATATATGTGTATAGAATGTGTGTGTAAAGTGTATGCTTGCAAATGTAGAGTGTGTATTATGTATGTATGTATCTATGTGTGTATATGTGTCTATGTAGGGTGTGTGTATGTAATTTGTATGTGTGTGTTTAAGATATGTCTATGTGTGTGTATGCAGTATGTATTTATGTGTAGGATATGTGTCTGTGTGTGTATGTGTAGGTTGTGTGTGTAGGAGGTGTATGTGTGTGTGTATGTAGAGTATGTTTGTGTGTCTATGTATATGTATGTGTAGTCTTTGTATATAGTGTGTGAGTAGGGTGTATGTGCAGGGTGTAAGGGGTGTGTATGTATAGGGTGTGTGTGTGTAGGGTATGTGTGTGTAGGGTGTGTGTGTGTGTAGGATGTGTGTGTGTGTGTGTGTGTGTGTGTGTGTGTGTGTGTGTATGTGTGTGTATGGCAGATGTATATAAGAGTGGGTTTAATGTTATAGGTGGGCTGATGATAATGTCCCTGTAATATAACATTCTAGAAAGATGCCATCACCATGTTAGTAATTTTTCTTTCACCCATCATATTAATAATCATTTGCTTCATTTAAATACACCAGCTGAAATAAAACTTTTATTCAGAGCCTACCCCCATTTAGTATTGGAGAATGGGAGCTTGGTCAGTGACTTGTTCTGAAGGAAATGGAAAAATGATTTATAATGAGTGGAGCTGGGGCAAATGTCAGGAGATACTCCTTACAGTGTGAACATCTAAACTCCAGCTACTCTGCCTCTGAGAAACTGATTGTTTGGAGACATTAAGGAAGGAATTCTGCAGGATAGAGGTATCTTTGTGCTGTGTAACCATGTATGTCACTAAGACAATAGTTACCTCAGTGTCTGCTCTCCATCTCTCTGAGAGTGATGAGAGAGAGAGAGAGAGGAGAACTCTGGCCAAGTTATACAGAAACAGATATGATAAACAGAGGTATTACCCCGACTTCTGGAAATCAGGGTACCAACTACACAGGGAAAGCTACCTTTCATTTATTTCCTAAAGACTGCCAAAGCCACATTCAAAGTCACTTGTTAGGGGGGTCAGCAATTAATTCTACTCCTGGGCAGGAAAATAGCTCACTACCCTTCTTCCTTGGTTAGAAATTGTTGTAGCCTTACTTTGATGCAACAAAACAGGAGAATGATCTGTAGCTGTAAGAATGTAAAAGACCCAGGCCATCACTCCGGTCCTCATATGACAAGATTTATCCATCCTTAACGCGCTCAAAAGGCTGCGAGAACAGAACCTGTCAAACACAGTTATGGCACAGAGGCTCCACAGCCGCAGAAGAAATTACGTGGGGAAGTCACCAAATATGCAGCTCTGTTCCTGTACCCACACTAGCCAAAGGAAATGGCAAAAACCCTCTCCTCCAGCATGGAACAGCTCAAGACCTACACAGAAAAATAAAAGGCTGCTTCAGTTACAGGCACTGACATTTCAGCTCTGCTCCCCCACTCTCTTCCCTGCTCAGTCCCAGGGGCAGGGGTGGCATTGACAGAAGGCCTGTGTCAGTTTCCATCTGACTGTCACTCTGGCTTCTGCCTCTATTATCAGCAGTGCATTGGGGCAGCCACTGCTAAAGGCTGCTGATCTCTATCTGCACTGAGCTGGCCTTGCCATGAACCTGACCGCGCCAAAGCAGCAGCAGCCGGCCAGGGCGAGCCACAGCACAGAGGGAGGGAAGGGGGCGGGCAGCTGGGAGGGGAGGGAACCCAGAAGAAAAGAGCCAGAAACAGACCCCAAAAGGTTAGGGAGGAGTAGGGTGGGCCGGAGGGCGGGGGTTGTAGTGAAATGGAACAGACCGAGGTGGAGTGGGGGGCGCTGATACAGTTTGGACCCTTTTCTTATTTTTCCTATCCATTCTCCAGCGTTCAGTCTTTTGTGTCAGCTTTCAGAAATGCTCTGTTTGACTGGCAGCCTGTCACAGATCAGTTACCACCTAAAGCCGCTTGGCAGAGAGAGGTGACGGCCCAGGAAGGGATCTAAGTGGGTTTATCTGTGCTTCTTTACGCCTCGTGAGCTCCTTGACACAAAAGGAAAGGGTATTAAAGATCTAAAGCGAGCCCAAAAGCGTGAAAGCTCCTTATAGGCTGCAGGATGTGGATGTGACTAAATTTTTAAATATTTTGAGTTGATGCTATTCATTTTGCCAATAGAGTAGAAAGAATTTTTGTTACAGAAATGAGTGTATGTTCCACTTGAGCGAGATTTGGAAAAGGAGGAAGTCCCTAAAATATGTGCTTAGAATATTACAACTGCCCTGTATTTACAATTCTGCATCTATTTTGAATATAAATAAAATTGAACTCTCTTAAATAAAAAAATTAACATTTACATGATTCACGTGCATTTTAACATTACAGATTTCTTTTTTTTTCATCTTTAAACATTATAATTTAATATTTGGCGTTTATTTTTTCTCACATAAATGGCAAGATGGAAGCAATCCAGAATTCATTCATTCCCTGCCATATCATCTCTCTTGGTTCTTTATGCATGGATTAATACTAAAGTAGTGTTCTGTTACCATGCCAATGGAGTCTCTCAACACATTCTTGCAATGATAATAGACCTACTACAGACACAGAGGGCGCCATCCCCTTTGTCATCCGATGATAATATCTCGTATTATTTTATTATTCTTTAGGTTAAAAAGCTTAGGATTTCATGGAATATCATTTGAATGCTATGATAATGGATTGTCGATGATAACCAAATTCTTGGTATCAAGGTCAGAAAGATTTAATTTAGAACGTACCTAAACCTAACCGACTGACTCCACACAGTGCCCATGACAGACCTCTTCTCTGCTCAATATATTAACTGCATCAGGAGTCCCCAATCCTGAGGGACTGTTAAAAGGGCTCTAGGTATCCTTTGGGTTTAAATGATGATAATGAGACAATAAGTATACTCTGTTAATTTTTTGCAAATATATAATGTTCGAAGTTTGGAATGCCTTGATTTTATATCGCACTGTCTACTTTTCAGTACCGCCATTTTCCATTTGCCACCCTGGTTTCCTCTTCTGCTTTCTGTGTCCTTTTTCAGCTACACGGATATTATGAAGTTTCTCTCAGAGAAACTCTTGCTTGGCTGAGATGTTTTTCTTGAGAGTTATCTATTTATAAATTAGTAGATATGGGAGAATAAAATATTCAGCTCTTTCATTTTAAACAAATATAAACAAAATGCCTTGTCTATGTAATATGAGATCATAATCCTGACAAAGTATTGTTATAATAAAATAGCTAAAATAACATTTGAGGACTTGAACACAGAATTCAAGCTATTTTCATTGTATGACACAGAACAAGTTAGTTTTAGGTTTATAAAGATTGAGTCTTTTAGTTAATAACTTCAGAGCCTTAGATAATTTCACCTTAAATTATTTAGTCCGAAGATATGCGTTTACTTTGTAACTTGAGAAAAACTTTACCCCAAGGTATTATTATGATAAAAAATAGATTGTGTATATATAATTTTAGGGGCATTGTATAGCTTGTAGCAAGCCTGCCATAAATGTCATTTCCACTTATTTCTCCAAAGATTAACAATAAACCATTCAAAAGTTAAACAGGCAATAAGTTGAGCAGGTGCCATGACACTGGCAACCAGGTTATCAGCAAACAGATTTGTTTAAGTACCTAGATAATTCTATTTTACAATAAATTTAGAGAGAGTTTGCTCTTAATATAAAGTAATTTCATCTAGATTCAGTCATGTTGAATATTAACACAAATCATCTCAATTTAGAATAAAGTCAAAATAACATTTCTGCTAATCTGATAACAATGGAATGAAAGATAATCAGGACAGATGCAATATTATGCACAGAAACTATTTAAAAAGGAAGAAATCTGTTTTGTTAAAATTTGTCCAAAATCCAATTTCAGAGCCCTAGTTAACTTTGTGGAAGAATGTGGCCCTCTATCTCCTACATCATTATTTATTGTTCTATATTTCCAATACCAGTTTATAAGTTAAAAGGCCTTTGTTCCCCCTTCCAAGTGGCATACAGGACGGGATCACATCTAGTAGATGCAGATGTGATTGCCATGACGCATTCAGAATTCACCTCCCTCTAATGGCTTGTTATCCCAATCTCAGAAGCTGTAAAGCTGAGGTATTCATTTTATTTTCTATTCTAAACAACGTATGCTGCCCCACAAGGTATTTCCGTCTCAAGCAACATCAACAAGGTCGGAAAGGATATCATACACTATAAGTAGTTGGGGATGGTAAACATGAAAAGGGAAAATTAAAAGTAGCAGCAGAGGCCTGATTGTCCATGACATTGTTACAGGGCTGGTCTGTTCTATATAAACAAAAATAGGTTATGTGAAAATAGGAGGTCAGAAGAACTCTGGTTCTAATCTCAATGGCAATTTTTCAAATTCATGACCAGGGAAGAGGAGGTGCCTCTAAGAAGAGTAAAGCTTGTTCGTTCCCCATATGTGCCCATTAACTTCACAAAGAGAAAGCTGCTCCTAGACACAGCCTCAACCCCCGCTGGTCATCTCACAAATGTGCCACTGGTCATGCACAAAGGAATGTGGATGGCTCTTGTCACATTTTCTAAAAATCATGGTGGGAATAGTGACTAGGTCTACTCGTTGAACAATGCTAACAACCAGGCAAGGGCTTTCCAGATTCTCTTTCTTTGTCCCCCGTCTGTTTCTTTTTGTTTGTTTTATCTCAAACTAATTTGCATTTGAGAAATAGAATTTTCTGAAGGAGAAAATGTGAGTTTTCTTTGCTTCATGATTGGAAGAGTAAGCAAAAAATATTGCAGTGGCTAAAACCATAAGGCGTTACATTGCTTCACCGAGTTAAAAACATAATTTAAAACTGCTAAATATGTCTATTCCAACATATGGAAACATCCTTTGCAATGCATGGTGCCCAAGTCTAGAGAAATTTATATGATTCTATCATTTAGACACATACACATATAAACTGATACAGACTGATCTATAGGTAATTGAAATGACATATAGAATGAATGGATCTATGTTCAACATGTTGGATATGTGCATTTTAAGCTAACATATTCAATCTTAAATTTTCAGTGGAGAACTAAAACTGTGCTAGTTAGGAATGACAAAAAATAAATTAGAGTGGCTGGTGGACAAAGAACATCAGAATGGGATGTGAGTACTCGGCTAAGAAAGGCTCTGTGGATCACAATCTTCTTTCTGGTCCATTGGAATTATACTAATAGGTTAACAAAAACTAGCCATCATCTTTTTAGCTCAGACCTTTGCCATTAATTTATGATATTATAGCTGGCAGAAACAGTGTGGTTGCAAATTTACATACTCTGGACATCCAATAAACTAATTAAATCAATCTAGACAGGAATTGTCTCCTCTATTTACGGATTTAAAAGCCATTCAAATAATGAAATTGCATGTGATATTAAGGTATGGACCCATGAGTTGTGATGCTTACCAATGGCCTTACACTCCTGGAGGATCTGAGGTAAAAAGAAGGAAAGTGCCCAGTCTCTCTCAGCTGTCATCTTTCCTTCTGGATTTTCTACTCTGCCAGCCCTTTTAGAAATTAGGTAAAAATAATTTCAAATACTTTGAGGATTGTTTGGCTGCCTCCGCCATCTTAGTTTGGAGAAATATTTTCTTAGAGTTTATAATAAGATGCAAAAGTTGAAAGCATATTTGGATCACTTTTCCTGACATTCAGCATCTGGAGCAGTGAGTAACCCGGAAGAGCTACACAATTACTTCTGGTACATAAGCACTTTACACTCAAAAATTTAATACGGTTGGAAATTATCATGTTAGGAAATTTGGTTCTGTGCTTTAGGATAAGAGAGATCAAATTTTTCTGAAGCTATTCAGCAACAACCGTCAATTACATCATTGATATTTTTATTTGACTAAAAACAATAAACAGATTTGTAATTGATTTTTCTGAAGAAATCCATGGATTATTAAATTACAGAAATGTTCACAAACCACTTAGTTTACATTTTTTCATGTTTAGCTGAATCTTAAAATCAGGAAAACTACTCCAGTGTAATCTTATTCCACTGTATCAGTATATCAGTGCCCGTGTTTAGAATGGCTGCTAGCTTTCCTGTGGATTGAACCATCACTAGAAAATCTTTTCAGATGTATACCATGAGAACTATAGTGCTAAGTGTAATTACCCAGTAGCAGAAATACCTAACCTGTTGTAAGGTGTTAACGCCTGCTTTAAAAACAGGACAGATCCTGGATGTTAGCAAAATAATGACCCATACATGAATATTAACTGATATGAACACTACTATAAAGAACTTAATGTTAGATAGAAAACATCAGGGCTATGTTTACGCTCCTCTTCAGCTCTAATTCATAGACGTGGCAAATCCAACACATTTCACTGAAAGTAAATACTATCCTTAATAGTTTTTGCTTGAAGTACAGCTCTGTCTTCATGTGAGTCCCCCAATAAATGGACTGGGGCTGCTCTTAACTCTGATGCCTGCCTGTGGGTCCCATTCCCCTAACTGGGCTGACTTATCTGACCTCAACTGGAGAGGATACACTTAGTCCTACAGAGCCTTGTTGTGCAGAAGTAGGTTGGTACCCAAGGGGGACTTCCTCTTCTCAGAAGGAAAAAGTTATGTGAGGTGAGGACTGGGAGGTAAGGGGAGCTGCAATCAGGATGTAAAGTGAATAAATAAACTGAATAATTAATGAAAATAACAAAGTACAAGGATTAGGCACCAGTAAATTAAAAAAAGAAGATTTCTGCTTTAAATATAAATAAACCTTTGAGATTCCTATATATAAATAGTCCTTTAGTTTATACATGTATTCAGATTTTAATATCAAAACAAGTAGTTAAAAACAAATTACTAAAATTGAGCTTTCTATTGGCCTTAATCTTTCTTTCAATGTTTGGTAGCACTTAACTCTCATGTTTTCTAGTATATGAAACAAAGAAGATGGTTTTAAAATAATTTTACATTAAATAATGCCTGATTTCCCTCAGAATATGACTGAACATTAAGGATGATAAAGTATGAAGTTACTTCATAAACAATTTAAAAATAGATTTTAAAGTACAGCTTATTTTTTCCAAGTTTAATATTCTGCACATATGCTTAGAAATTTCTTTTTTTATATAAACAATTACAGGAAAGCTTCTTTTTTTAAATTTTTATTTATTTTTTATTGGATATTTTATTTACATTTCAGATGCCATTTCTTAATCACGTGTCCTTCTCAGGAGTTTCCATAGGATGTTGATGTGTTAGGTCAGTTTCCTTTACTTGATGTAGAGGCTCATCAAAACATGGCTGGAGGTCTCTGACTACATCAGGTAAGACTCCCAGTCTATTTGATAATAAGAGGCCTCAATGTGCTTTTCTATTTAAAACACCTAATGGTTCATATTATACATTTTCTTGTTAGGATGGAATGAATGAGAAATACCCCCATAGGCTCATGTATTGGAGTAATTGGTTCCCAGTTAGTGGTGCTGCTTGAGGAGGTAAGGAACTATTAGGAACTAAACTCTTACTGGTAGACACTCATCACCAGGGGTTAGCTTTTAAAGTTTCTAATCTCCAGCCACATCCAGACTGCTCCTGTTTTCCTGTTCCTGCTCCAGCCACCCCACCTGCTACCTCACCTCTCTCTTTCTATCTGTCTGTCTGTCTGTCTGTCTGTCTGTCTGTCTCTCTCTCTCTCTCTCTCTCTCTCTCTCTCTCTCTGTGTGTGTGTGTGTGTCTCTCTCTCTTGCTGTGTATCTGTCTCTCTGTGTGTGTTTCTGTCTCTCTCTGTATCTGTATCTCTCTCTCTCTTTCTCTGTGTGTGTGTCTATGTGTCTCTCTTGCTATGCATCTGTCTCTGTGTGTCTCTGTCTCTTTATCTCTCTCTGTCTGTCTCTGTCTGTCTCTGTCTCTCTCCAGCTATAAGATCTTGCTTTTATAAGTTGCTTTTGGTTGGTCATGGTGTTGATGACAACAAATAGCAACTGGTACACTTGGACTAATAAGAAATGTTCCTGAGCTGCCTTTGTAATACAGAACCATAATGCATTGTATCTGAGGCTTTCACCTAGAGCATCTAAGGGTGTGGTACCAGGAGGACCTGGAGAAGTAATCAAAGTATAGTAAGGTGCTTATGGAGCTGACTCTGAACTGGCAAAGCAACGTGAAGGTCATAAGCAAAAACTATGCTACAAAGCAAAAAAGTTCCACTCCCTGAAGCAGGACTCTTGACTAGGGTTGGCATTCTCTATCCTGTACACTAGATAGCTATGAAGGTGTGCTTGAGTATGATAACTGCCACCATTTTTCCCACAAGCTTTTTCCTGAAGCTCCCTCCTAGCCCCTTGGAAAAACATGTCTTTTTAAAACTAAACCTCTTAATTTGTAAAGGTGGGAAGAGCTGCGTCTACCCAGATAATTCTAAATCTAGGAGGGAGAGTGAAGTCAGGAGGGGAGGAGCTAGGAAAAGAGGGATGGCATGCACACTCACATCCACAGAGGGGGTGAGGAAGGGAGGAAGGGACAGAGAGAGAGAGAGAGCGTGCTATCATTTTATATTTTTTACCCTTATCATTTTATACTTCTGATTCTAAAGCAGCAGTAAAAGTGAGAGCTATAAACTAAACTGGGCTGTCGATCAGTAGCAGCATAAGAAAGAATTATCAAATAAAACGCACAGCAAAGTGTGGTCAATGTAACAATTACTTCTTTATGCATTAAAAATAAATTTATTTGATATACTTTTCAATTATCTATTATAACTTAAATAGTATTTTGTGTGATAATCATAAAATAATCTGGCAAACATACAAAAAATGGTATTTTTTAATAAAAATTTCCTCTTAATATCATAGAATTTGACAATAAATTTCACTTACCTTACTATGATAATTCAACCGACCACTATATTGTTGTTATTTCAAATCAACATTTTGAAAGTCTGAAGTGGTAGATACCAAGCTGAGCACTCAGGCTCTGAGAATTCCTTGTAAGACTCACTATGGCACCTAAAGTCATATGTTTCTCACCTGAGTTTGGTACACAAATTCTGAGTTAGCAGATTTTAATTGAGATCCCTACTCCTTTTTGTAGTTACCTTGTAGATTTCAAACCTGACTTTCAACTTCTGCTACCTGTGAGGACACACCTCTCTTCCTGGAATTCTTTATCATTAGAGGAATGATGTCCTTAGTTATCTCACAAAATAGCAAATCTGTGCATCTCTCAAGTAGGGAGAATTCACCAGTTTAAAACCACCTTCAATTAGTCCAGGAAATATGACTCTAACACCTTTCACATGCAGAGATATTTAATATAGTTTTGTACGAATGCAATAATTAATGAAAAAATGAGGCCTTGGATTTATAAAGAAGGAAAAGTATATGGGAGGGCTTGAAGGAAGGAAAGACAATGGGGAGATGTAATTATAAACTAAAAAATAATTTTTAAAATTCTCTTTACAACATTTCATTAAAGTTTAATTACACATTAAATGATTAAGAACTAAAACTAAAAACAAAGAACATTTGATCACACTGTTGTAGAAAATTCTAGGGCAAAGACTGACGTTAATTTTTAGATTATTGTGAGGTTATCATCACTCAGTTCTTATTTCTTGGTATGGGCTGGGCTAGCAAATGTTACCCAAAGTAGATATACAGGGTTAAATCTGAACTCAAATAAACAATGAACCCACTTTTAGTATAAATATAACCTGTGCAAATTTTGGATTCCTTTTCTGCATTCTTATCTGACAACTTTAAATGCTTCCTTTTAATAAGGGATAATAGTGACTGCTAAAACTGTATTCTTTTTCTTTCAATATGAAAGAAAATTTATTGAATTTATCTACAATGGTTGAAAACATGAATTCTTTTAAAATTCTAATGTTTATGAGAAAGCCCTAGGATAGATATTATTCTTTCATTTAGAGTTGTACAGTTGCAGAATATGAAAGATGAATATTGTGTGAAGGTCATTTGGTTTTACAACTTGGGGCCTCAATTTCAAAGTTCTTTTAAGGCATCAGACTCTGAAGAGTTTTTAGTGAAAATTCTCAACAAATTCGTCCTTCAAACTGCAAAGTGTCTCCTCCCAATGTCTAAGCCACTACAGACTAACTTATTAGCATACAAGGCTTTTCTCCACTGTGGCCTCAACCTTTCCCCCTTAGCTTTCTCCCCTCCTGCAGCTACTAGCATCCTGCTCTTGCCCTCTAGGCAAGATTTTCTGCAACTAGTTGCCAGAAACTCCTTCAGGAGATTTCCAAGCAAACCTTTGCCCAAGCTTCCTGTAGAAAAAGCACATTCAAATTAATGTGTTGTGTCTTGTTAGTAAATTTGTGTCACAGGTTTATAAATGACCCATTTGTGAAACTGGTTGATGTGATCACTCTACTTAAGTACCTAAAACTTCATATGAATCTATAGGCACCTCAAACAAACATCAATAAATACTAAGTTTCCAATTAAATCTTGTATCTAAATGAAAAACTATATTCTGGAATGATATTTACCTCTACTGAGAGCCAAAATTAGAAGTTTATTTGGTATTCCTCAAAATAGGAATGGTCAAGCTAAACTATTACAGAAATTTTATAACTTTTCTTTTAAAATGTAAAAAATATGATCCAGTAAAATTTGCTACATTAAAAAAAAAAAAACCACTTAAAAAGAGTCTGAAACGTGTATCCAAAAAATAAGCAACAAACTCAAAGAATTGAAAGTTACAGGGAACACATAGTGAAAAAAAATGCAAAGTGATTTAGTCTAAGGTAACATGTTGCTGATAAAGAGGGCACAAAAAAGAGCTTCAGTTTTGCTTATTTTTTATCTGCTACAAGCAGCCATGAAAGACATGGTTCCATTGCTGCTACTTAAGACAAGGTCTTACATATCTCAGACTACCCTGAACTGGACTTGTAACTATGTATGTGATATGCATTGTGCTCAAAGAGCGTCATTATCCGTTGCTCCCAACACAAAGGAGCGACACTCACAGCCTCTCCCCATCCAGAGAATCTCGGTGGGACAGTCATTAATTATTTCAATGACTAAATAATATGTAATATGAGAGTGCCCAGAAAGAACTCCAGAAAAAATAGAACAGAGATGAGACCAGGTCTCTGATATTCCATACATGTCAGAGGATCCGTTTTTTGACAGAAATAATGATTTTAAGATTAAAATTTCAGAGAATTGGCACAGGAAAAACTAAAAATATTAGTTTTTAAAAAATTCAAATCCCCAGCAAACAGCCAAAATTTGGTGCTACTGATTTTTTTAAGGGCTGGGAATCTGCTAGAGCATTTACCTTATTCTGTTAAGATTTGTTTTTAATGATGTATACTCGTGTGCTTGTGTGTGGATGTGTGCTCATGAGTACACGTTTCCTGGGAGGCCAGAGGCTTTGGGTCTGCTGAGCTTAGGTTACCTTTGGTTATGCTCTACCTTACTTAAATGCTGTGAGCCAAACTCAAGGCTTCTGAAAAACCAATGTGTGTTCTTACCTGCTGAGCTCCTGATCTCTTTCTATCCCCTCTGCTACCATATTTAAAAATAGAACTAAAAAATAACTATATTACTTTGTAATTGTAATGATACAATTTTACTATGAACACTAAAGAGGAACAAGTTTAAAACTTGTTCCCAGAACACTGAAAAGAAAAGGCGTTAGTTTCCACTGAGATAGCAATTCTGTTATACAATTTCATGTTAAAGTTGCCAGTCATGGAAATCTTAAAATATCATGATTTGGGTATAACTATTTTTCTTCTGTTCATATGGTAATGAATCTAGCTAATGGGCCATTTTTAATGCGAAAAATACGTATATTTAGTCATATATATAGTTTAACAACAAAAATTCATATTGGCTTGAGAAGTGAAGAAAATTATGCAATTCTAATTTTAATAGATACAAATTTTAATAGATACAAAATAAAATTTCAAATACTAGAAAAAATTGCTGAATAACTTTCAAATCATATATCCTCCTGTAAATCACTTGTAAAAGCAATCTCTCTTAAAATATTTGTTTTATATTTATAGACAATCTTTTACACTGTTTTAATCTATATGTGATCCTTAATTTACTGTGTGACTTCACTAATTATTATAAAAGATAATAAAATCCAAAAGAATACTACTCTTTTAAAATATTAAATAGAGGTTCATTTTGTTTGGGGGTTTTCATTTGGTTGTTTACCATTGTTATGTAGGACACATTTATTATTAAGGTTGTTATTGACCATTGCTTTTTATATGTTGTTATCTGCCTCTTGCAATTTTCAGTAGTTTCAGAGCTTTGCTTTGGATTGTTAATACCCTGAAGATAGCAGGTCTGAATGGACACAGCATTAAAAACAGTGTTTTCTTGAAAGACCTTCATGATCCAATTTAGAATTATGCTCAAAAGTCTATCAGTCTTTTTTATTTTATTTTTTTATTTAAATCCCAAACCTTAAAGAAAAATAATAGTCTGAAAAACCATTCTCACCCCTAAGACTTAACTGTTACATCATAGTGAAAAACAGGAAGCACACCAGGGGTGGTCACAGTCTGGGATGTGTCTCCTAGCTTCTGCTGTTGTGGCATTGTCTGCTTAGCATTCCAGAGCAATGCTTCTGATCACTCATAAACTCCCATTTCTCTGGAATCTTACCAGCAATTAGGAGCTTTGCATGGAGGCCCCTCCTTACTGTGCACATTGGCCATGGTTTCTAGTGTTAGTGGAGTTAAATGTTACTTCATTACATCACAGGCAGCCACCTATGAAGCAATTTTTTAATATTGTACTCCTGTTATACCACTTTCAAGTAATTCAATTAGCTTTAAAGAAAAAAATCTATTTTTTGTTTGAAATCTAAACCTAACCAGGATTCCTTGAAGGTCTAAGTCTCATATTGCGATTAACACCTGAAAAATAATATTTGATTTTCAAACAAAAGCATGGTTTCTCTGTCCAATTTGATGTCTTTTTCATGCTGCCTCAGTGATGGCCAAATAATTGGTTGTTCACTTGTGTGCTTGTCTCCCCCGACAGTTCCACAGATGCCCTGAACAATACTCCAAAGGCTGCTTTCAGTAGGGCAAACCCTCATTAATCATTCCTGCTGACAGCATAAGGGGACACCTGCATCTGGTGAAGGAGTCCAGCCATGGCTTATGAGAGTGAGGATTAAAAGGAACCCAAGGTGTGGGAGAACACTTTTAACAAGGATGTGGGAAACAATGGCAAGAGGAACACAGAGAAGGGAGGGAGGCAGAGTTCAGATAAGAAAGAATAAATGCAACATTATTAACACATTCATTTACTTAATATCTTAGACTGAAGTTGTGACTCACATTGCCATTACAGCACCCTTCTCTGGAATCAGAGGAGGGGCCACACAGAGAAGGGCAGTGACAAATAGCTGCTAAATTCTTCATGCTCATATCTAACAATGTTAGCATTAAATACAGATGAACTGTCACATGGTTTTTATTTAGAAATTATGGCAGATTCAGCCTTCTATTTTATGGTACTCATAAATATTTCTTCTACTATAGGTTACAAGTAGAATATATGAAATATACAATTTTAGTAAGAATTCTTTCTCCTTGTGTGATGACTTTCTCTTAATGAAATAATAAATATTAATGTTTGAAAGGAAAGTTTAAAGATGCTGAAAACTTTCTTCTAGAAAATTATGCATAATTAACAGACTATATAAAGCTTTTTACTTTCCTAGAATACAAGAATTATCTTTCCTTTGCTACTGTTTTCCTGATGGCATGAATCATGCAAAACGCAAGAAATAATGAATTTGACTTTATCTCATATGTGGTTGTCTTAACTAAAACTATGTAAACTTTCACAACACAAGAGGCCAGTTGTTAAAATATCCACAAGCTGACAGCAACCACTCAGGAATTACAAAAGTAACACAATGAACATAAGAAAACAAAATGTAAAACTTGTTAAATGTCCTGAAAGAAAAAAAGACGGGTGATTAAAACACAGTAAAAAGCATCTCTGTGCCAATTTGAAATTAATTTTTATCACAAATACAAAGTTAGAAAGTTAAACAACAAATATAAGAATATATATATATATATATATATATATATATATATAATTTCATGCTGATATTGGTGATATTGGTTTGGAAATAATTGAAGTTCCAATTTTTTTATAAAAGTGTACAAAGACACTTTTATTGGGTAAAATACAGTCTTAGTTACATTTTGATATTTAGACATTGGGGGAAGATTGGTTGGTTGGTTGGTTCCTTGGAGACAGTGTCTAAGTAGTTCTGGCTGTCCTAGAACCTACTTTGTAAAGGTAGTTGGCTTCAAAGTCTCAGAGACCCACCTGCTTCTGCCTGCTCAGTACTAGTCTTAACGATGTATGACACCACTTCCAGCGTTATATTTTAAACACTCAAACAATCGTAAGTTGTACTTGTAACACTTTACAACCTCTTGTAACCTTAGAATCCACTACAGCATTTAATTTAAAAGAATATATAAAGATCAGAACGACAGAGGAGGTATATAGTGAGAGTGATAGTTAAATCATCATCAGATAAGCAAATATTGCAAGTACTTTGTACTACTCCTGTACTGACAATCAATCATACATCAGTGTCTCAACAGGAATCCAAGCATGCCATGCTTTTTAGTATCCTTGGGCCCTGTCCCTGGCAAGGACGAAGGCTACCATGCAATCAAGCGTTGTTCAAAGAATGTGTTATATTTTGTAGGTATACAGCTAACACCTACCTACTTGACATTTATAATCCTCAGTAACTGAGTTTTGCAAGTTCACATCATATTTAAAGATAAGATAGTCTTGTTTTAAAAAATCAGAACCAAGATTAATACATGTGCCTTTACTACTGTGGTCTGTAGAAACAACCTAAAGTATTCTCCAGAAGATTTTCACTAAATCTGGAGTAGAAGAAATAAACAGTTTCTGGGGTAGAGAAAAGCAAAAGAGAAACAGGTGGGAAGTGGGGGAAGGGAGGAAGGAAAGAAGGTTAAGAGAGAGGGAAAAAAGAAGGAGGGAGAGGGAGGGGAGGGAGGAGAGAGGAAGAGATGAAAAGAAGGGGTGATAATATCGAGGGAGTGAGAACTGGATAAATGACTACTACAAGACTGTGAACATTTTACATCATATGGGGAAAAAGTGGAAAAATTATTTTACTACTTTAAAAAATGATCAATAAAGAGTTTACTTCAAATTTAAACAGGATTTGACATATTTATGTTATTTTGTTCTAATATGTACCAGAAAATATTGCATTTGATTACATATATGTTAAATAGTACTTCTAAAATCATTTAGGTTTAATCATTCAAAATAAGTTACATTTATGAACCAAAGAGCTCAGCAGTAATTACCATTGTAAATGGTATAGTTGCTTCCTTTGAATTTTATGTTTTTCTATATTTAGTGATAAACATTTTACAGGTCTTAAGAACATTTTACTTTAAACTTTATTTCAGCTAACCAAAGAGAGCTGGAAAGAGTTAATAATGAAATTTTAAAACACAATAAAGAGACCATTAAACATATTCATTTTTCATTGTATAATATCATATGAATCAAAATGCTTTCCTTCTGACTTAGGAAAGACACAAGACAAACTTTAACTAGGTAAGTTAAAACTAAACTTAGATCTAGTTCTGTATCTTGAAAGCACCATCACCTGCAAAGTTTTACATGAAATCATTTTTATACTAAGCACCAAGATTTTTACATTGATAAGATCCTGCTAGTTTCCAGAGTACTCATTTAAAAACTATAATTAGTTTAATGATGACTTATTCTATTTTCTGTTTGTGGCTAAAATTGATGTTGAGAAGCTTATATGACTCCCTCAGATCACAAAAGTAGCATTAGAATTTCTAGTGAAATGCACAGGTATGATTCCCAGAGTTCATATATTACTTGATAACATAGAGGAACAGATATGCAGTGGGAATCAAGTCAAATATAGCTGACTGATGATTCATGGATTAAAAATAAAAGTATTTGTTGGAAAAGAGTCCTACAGCTCTCATTCCATGTATGGTTGTTTTGTGTAGAATCGTGAGATAAAGATTGTGTGGCCCCCACAGCTAAAAGGATATACTATATTCGTTTATAGAAAAGTTTGCTAAACCATAAATTGTATGAGAATGCTACATCAGAGTTGAAGTTCATAGCAAAATTATACAGTCTAACTTGGGTAATAATATACTCAATGTAGATAGAGAAATAAAGGCATTAAAAATAGAATGTACTGCATCCTGATTCTATGTCAAACACATCATTTGGGTTATGGTTTCTTTTAAACAATGAACAAACTGAAGGTGTCATTATTATTGTTTTTATTACTGAGCCAAGCTGTTTGGGTAGAATCAGACAGTGAATCTGACTCCAGAAGAAACCTAAACTTGAATGATGAGGTAAAGGTAAAAATGGAAATAATAGAATGGGAAAGGTTAAGTAAAACGGGTGTGAGAAGAAGGAGCAGAGAAGATAATAATAGAGGGATAACTAACAGAAAGGGGGCTTTTGGAAAAATTTATATAGAAACTACTACTATAAAAGCTTCCTACATACAGACCATATAAAAGGAGTTTAAATAGGATTAACTTATAACATGACAAGAATGTCCTTACTAGATACCACAGGCTAACAAATAAAAGACTAGGATTTGGTCACATGCCCTAGAGGTGTTAGACTATGAGATTCTATAGACTTCTAGACATTTTGGACTTTGTGACTATTGTCATTTCTTTTGGTTATCTTCAAGAACTTGGTGGTAAGATCCTAATTAATGGTAAGGTGGTAAGGAGGAAAAATTAATCATCAGTATTACCAAACTGTATTAATTGAACTACAATAATTACCAACAAGGGACAGCATGCCTATTGATACAATAGACATAGGAATGTAAAGAGAATGACCAACCACTTTTCTGATTGGATTCAAGACCAACTGAACAAAATGAAATCTATACCTGGCACCATTCTCAGGCCAAGAACTAGTGGCTAAATAAGTCATAGGCCTTAGAGGAAGACCTACTGCTATTATTCCACTAACAGAGCACAGTATTACACTAATACTGGTATATTAGAGCACCTCCTAACCTTCGTTATAAAAGTTCTTTTATTCAATAGATGTTGATTAGTATAGAAATCCATATGGTCAGTATGCAAAAAATAAGTAAGATACTACAAAAATTTCAGAAAAATTGGCCATATATATTATACCACCTCCTCCTGAGACTCGGGTATTATTGTGGAAGAGGTAGTAAAATGATTATAAGAGCCAGAGATGGAATATTACTGCAAGAAAACAAAATAAAAACAATAAGACACAAAGCCATATTGTTATATAAGTAGATGGATCTCGGAGGAGTTGACAGAAAAGATGAATATGATCAAAATAAATCCCAATGTGTTAGGTTTTGTTTAATCTTCTTATCTTTTATTATTATTCATTAGAAGTCTGCTTGTTTTCATTTTTATATTTTTTACTTTATTTTTTCTCATATAATACATCCCACCTGCAGCCACCCTTCCCTCCACTCCTCCCATTGTCTCTCGAAAGCCCATATCTTACACTTCAAACGTTGTCAATGTGAAACTAGTAACTTTTAAATTTCAAGGTGCTGGTCTACTGCTCAATTGGTAAAGTCCTTGCACTGATTATGCAAAACACAGGCTACAGTACTTTATGCCACATAAACAAGGTATGTGGCACCCACCTGTAATCCTAGCACTTGAGAGACAAAGGCAAAAGGGTCAGAAGTATGAAATCAAACTGACCTTCATAACTAGTTAAAGACAATCCTCTTAAACAAGAGAGTGATTATTAGAAATTAGAAAGGAGGATGGAATTAACTTTGTAAATTTTCAAAAATACTTAATGATAAACTAAAATTATCGTGATAAATGATAAAATAAAATGATAAAATAAAATATATAATGGTAATCAGATCGTGATACAAAATGAAAATGAAGAATTTTCAAAAGGGACAAAATTCCTAGGGAAAAATAGCTTTTACTTATTTATTTAAAATGTTTTCACATGCATCAATATTAGTTAGCAATGTCTAATGAAAATAAGGGGACAAAATCATAACATGAAAAAGAGTTTTCATGCATTTTCAACAAAAATAACGTTTTCTCACTAATCTAATTTTCCACTAACTACAATTCAAAAGTGTTGATACTAAGAGTTTAAGGCTTTATAAAAATATTAATCATGGTGATAACAAAATAAATGCAAAAATAAAATGAATATCATGATAACAAAGCCCAACATTAGAAATCTATAATCAGCCTGCTATATCAAAGTACAGAGCTGGTATTTGACTACATATACCTGAAGTCCTAGCAATTAGGAAGCAAATGCAGGAAATCACTGCAAGTTGGATTCTAGCCTAGTATACATACTGACTCCTAAGCTAACCATAGCTGAATAATATCTCTACATGGCAGAACACTCTGTCTTTAAAAAAATATTAAAAAGAAATAAAACAAGCTGAATGGAGTAGTAAAAATCCTTTTTTAAAAAAAATTGTGAAGATTAACTAGCTAGTCGACACTGCGCGTGAAAAGTGAAAAAGATAACTTAAATATAGATCTCACTTTCACTGAGCTATCTGATAGATTATGTTATATAGATGTTATAGATATACTATAAATTAAATTGTATATATTATATTAAGCATATATGTTTTAGCAAACATTTATTAAGTACTTAGAATATCATATGAACACATGGTTGTTTTACTTTGCTATTAAACTCTCCACTTCTGCCAATCAAGTTAGTATATGATTTCTTTACCAAGAAGCCATGCTCCTAATTTGCTTTAGAAATAAGAACAAAGAATTCAAAACTCATAGAATCGTGTCATTAGAGCCTAGCTTTCAAGTTATCTCATTCAGAAGACACGGCATCCTGTGTCTAGTCATCACTGCTATCTTGCTTCAAAAAGTCTTACTTTTTGACTCATATACCTACAAAATATTTGTGTAATAACTATGTGCCATTCTCTACCCTATGAACAACACTACCAACTAAACAAGCCCTTACTGAGCGTTACTTTCTGGATTGTTTTATTTTACAAACAAGTAAGTCCATTATTACACTTTGGTCTTACTTTTGAGGAATGCTTGCCACTGTAAAATATATCCAAGAAACTCTTACAAAAAATAGAAAGAAAATTAAAAATGACATCTAAAATCAAATAGCTTAGAGAACTCGAACTATCTAAGAAAATTTTATTTGGTCTCCCTTGATGTGAATGAGAGATGCAATCATTAAATTGTAAAATTATTTTCCATGAATTGGAAATGAGATTAAAATTAAGCTAAAATTACATATATGAGGAAAAACTGGAATATGCCATAACATTCTGTACTGTGTAGTATAGGAGAAAGCCTATAATTTGTAACTGAAAAGGTAGGAATGAGAAATGTAATTAAGACTTCAGTCACATTCAGTTGGCCTTTTATTTTCCTGCCTAGGTTAAGCATGGTCAGAGTGATTAGCATGTCAGTGAAGTTTTCAGGCACTTTTGATTTTTTTTACATTTCTTACTTATATTCCCTAAAGTAAGAGGAATAATTAACTGAAATCCAATTAGCCTAGACTTAGAGCACCTGTTTCTGAAATCCTTTGAATAACTTTATCATATTTTTTTTTCTTGGCCTTTGTTTTAAGATGAAACACATATCCCTATCCAGTTGCTTGTAGGAGCTGAGAGATTTACATATCACATAGACAAAAAGTACCTGCTTGTAAAAGAATGCGAAGATTAAAAGTCAACAAAAGAGTCATGGGCATTGTATCACAGAGGTTATTGGTTCTTAAACCTCTGTTGACCAAAAATACTTTTTATAAACACTGGAAAGAGTTGCTTTAGCAAGGGATGATATAAATTCCATTTTTAAAAGATTCATGATAAAATTACTTTTAAAATGCAACACTACACTTTTGGTAGAAGAAATAATTAATGGTTTTTTTTTCAGTTTTTTTCTCTTTTCAAATAGCAATATAAAGGTATATGAGTTTTATTTATAAAGCCACCAGTAGTGGATTGTCATAGTTTTTAGAATTATACAAGGAAGCAATTTTCTCAATAACTTATTGAGAATAGGGTAAACATATAATTAAAAATAAAATAGGTAAATATAGGCCAAGGGGCACATACAGACTATCTAGAAAGTAAGACACAGAATGACAACTCAAGACTAAAACCAACAAACACAAAAAGTGTATTTTCACTTAAAAGCCTGTGTGGAGGCATGCTTCTGAGGGAGTGGTCATGCTAACAGGCCCTCACTTCACTAACTTGGAAACCTATTGCAATCATGCTCTCCCCAAGTGAGTATCTCAGAAGTCTACTGTACTGTCCCAGTTTCTGGCATCCCGCCACATTTGGAAAGCCACTTCTGTACCCTGCCCACGAGCTCTTTACTTCCCTTCACACAAATCCTTCCTACTGTAGTGTTGATAATTCACCCTCAGAAGGCTCATTCTTCACAACTTCAAAGAGAATTGAGAAAGAAAGAACAGAGAGAAAGAATGCTTTGAGATAGAAACTGGGGCGCTGATCATGCTAACCTACTCTCAGTTAGACCACCACATAATCATTAAAAATTATGAAAATATTTCCTAAAAAGAGAATACATAGACACATGCCTCTGAGAATGTATCATGATAACATTGAAAACACAGACACACACACACACACACACACACACACACACACACACTCAAAGCCTTAAACTAATCTAGGCACTACGTTAAATAACCAGAGCATATAAAGTTAAAATCTTTCATAGAGATCTGGCATGCGTCAAAATTGTCCTCTCTGGTGCTATGTAAGACAAGGAGATAATTCATTATAAATTCTCCAGCAACTACATGCAAACAAGGAAAAGAGAAATGAGTTAATTTTAATTATATATTTTATTTAACTCATACAGCTGAAATATTACTTCAACATACAGTCAACATAAATGATGTAAAAGATACTTTCCATTCTCTTTACACATCTCCAAAACACAATGTACATATATATTGTACAATACAGTTGACTTACATAAATCACATTACTAGTGCTAAGTAGTAACTTGTGACCAGTGGCTAAAATGTTAGACACATTGGACATAAACATTCCAACTCAGACAAAGTTTCAAAGCCCACTCCAACCACTCTATGGGTAGCCCATCTAATTTCTATGTGAGTGCACAAGGCTTCATGCAAAGAACACACTCTGGTCCTTACATCATTCTAACCAAACTGTGCCAATCAATCAGGAAGAAAGCATCCCAAACGACAGAAGTAGGAGGCTGAAAATACATTTGAAGAGCAACTTCAATGACAAGGCTGAAGATCCAATCAAAAAATACTTCAATGAAAGGAATTTATTATTGGTGAAACTATAAAACCCTTGCATGTAATTTTTATATTTAGGTAGTAGTGACTTACCTACCATTTTCAGCCAGACTCGAACTATTAATGTTTGTGGAAAAGCTGTTTCTAATGGTGACGTTTTACAGACTTTTCTCCATATCTCTATATTTTTTCTTTAAATCTATTGATAAATTATGGAATCAGGTTGCTAGATTATAATATAAGCCTTAATTTTTTTTACAAACCTATTTATTTGTACCTCTTTTTAAGTCATCGTTATTTTGACTTTACTATGATGCTGTAAGTAGTTTCTCTAAATTCTCAATTTGTAAGAAGTACCTACAACATTTCTGATGGGGTCTCATCTTATCTTCTCCTATTTTGATGCTCTGTAACTCCCTCACCTGTTATGACAATCTTTCTCGGATACTTTCTAGTAAACCACGGTCCTTGCTCTCCTTCTGTTTCTCTATTCTGTGACTACACATCATTTCTTAGATATTCTGGTTAATCTTCAATCCCTATTATGACTTTTTCTTTGTGATTTACTTGGATACAAGTTGGGTTTTTTTTTTTTAACCAAGTTTTAGGTAATAAAGTTAGCTAGTCTAAATTGTTTGTTAGTTTCTAAAAGACTGTGCTTGTGACCCCTCCCCCAAAAAGATATTAAAACAGAAAAAAATATACTTTGAAAAAAATCCATGAAAAACAAAATTTCAAATTATTGCTTAATTTGACATTTTCAAAATGTGATTTCATTTATCATCTGGTATGTATTTTAGCATATCCATCTATGATTTTTCTTTATTCATAATTATGCCCTACCCTGTAATATATATGGATATAATATTACAATCGTTCAATTTAAACTCACCAGCCCTCATAAATGCAAAGTTTGTAAGAATGTTGTCTTAGTTCATTTTCATACATTTTATTTTGCCACACATTCAACTTCACAAAAAAGTAGTATAAATCAGAATTCTTACAATAAAAATGTATTATATTCATATTGAAATAGGATTCATATTGAACAAATAATAAGCATATATTCTCTCTTCCCCAAAGGGAAAATGGAAATAGAAATAAACAAAATGAAATTAATGTCTTAATTACATACATTTTCTCAGCAGTTAAATCCAATGTATGTCCTTAATCAAAAAATAATGACTTCATAAAATACAATATTTTTAAGAATTTATTTGAAAATGGAAAGCTATACTATTTGCCCTAGAAAATGGTCTTAGTGGATGTTGCCTTCATAGAAACTTTAGGGAGATTATAGAAGAAAATAATAAAGTCCTCTGGGTGATGAAAGAGGGCACAGGGTATGGATATCTGGCAGGACTTCAAGCCTAGTGGGCAGGTTGTGCAGAAGAAAGAAGGGTCAGACGTACAAAGAAGCAGCAAGGCAAGCAGGGGTAAAAAGCCAATTAGTGGATTAAAGGGGAAGAGCGTGAGTTCTGAAACACAGGGGTGATAATATAGGCAGCTTGGGAGAGGATTAAAATAAAGAAGTGATAACAGTATTCAGTTGAGAGAGAAGGCTGTCAAAAATGTAAATAGGGGGGAAAGTAAAACAATGGAAACAAAAAGCTGACATTTAATCAAGGGTTAGAGTAGCAGAAATTCAAAGGGAGAGGATGTGATGGGCTTTGCTTAATTCATTAACAGAGGATGAAGGCAGATGGAAAATTTGGTCTCATTTACAAGAAACCAAAGGGATTGTAATAGAGTATAGGGAAGTAACCCATTTCACTTCTTAATATAGGTAACCACAGGCCGATACCCACAAAAGATTTTACTAGATGAGGTACTGTGTGACGTAAAGCCACACATTAAAGACAGGTGGGCACTTGATAGCTCTGAGTGTGGCACTTCAGAGATCTACACAAACTGGATTGCACGTGTTTCAACTGGTAACTTCTACTTACATGTTTATACTCACCTTACATTTATAAATTAAAATATTTTTGCTTAAAACTCTTGAAATTAAATCATATTCTTTAGGTGATATATATGAATTTGATTTCTTTCTTAATAAAAAAATTACTGTGCACTTTACATCTTAGGGAAAATAACCCTTTGAAAACTCATTTCTAGCTGCAATTTTTAAATTCACTGTATAACATACCAGAGCTATATTTTTGGAGGTAACATTCTCTGCCACTTATTGAATCCAAAACTGGAATATAATACAAAGAAATTAAAAATGTACAATTATGATTTTCTTCCTGTTCTGGTTGTATTCAAGGTGACTTTCAAGGTAAAATGGTTTTATGTACTCAATTATTACTTGATTCAGGAAAGACTATCATATCCTTCAGTTAAAATGAAAAAAAAAAATTGTTTTAAAAGGTAGATGACTAAGAGTTCCATAAAGTGGCAAGGACATGTGACTTTAAAATGTTTTTAAAAATCAGTTTAAGACTGATTATATATATATATTATACAGATAATATATATAATATACATATATATATATATATGTATATATATATATATATATATATCAGGCTTAAAGGAACATTGAAGCATGGTCTACACAACAAAAAGGCTGTGATTAAATATAAATGTTTATTTGCCAAGATTTCCTAAAGCAGCTTCTCTTGAAATATGATTAAATACACATGAGCATGTAGAGAAAATAAACAAAAACCAAATTAGAACTGAATCTGAGAAAGCTTCTGCTCGAAAGCTGACCCATAGCTATGGCAGGTTCATAAACTCAAGCATCTAGCATTTAATTGTGTGTCTTCTGACTCAATGGCACAAAATGACACAAAAGAAGTCAGGACTTCCCTGGTCCACTTCCAGCCCCACACCTGTTTCTCACAGACCAAAGACTTTTCCTACTCCCAGTAGTATCCTAGGACAAGGTTGTATAGACATACTGACAAATATACATTTTTCTCATAACATTTGATTATAATTAGAATGTTTAAAACTTTGTGAAACCTTCATGTAAGTAAAATAACAAAATTAACCACAAGAATTGAAACAAAAATTACAGTCAAAATTTTTAAAACCATTAAGATCGAATAAGCATCATCAGAATATTCTTAGTTTAAAATGTGATTCCAATAATTTAGACATATATTAAATTATATTTAAGAAGCAAAGCATGCCAAAGTACTATAGGAGTAGGAGAAAGTAAGACCAGCCCAAAAATATTTGAAGACATACTCCAAATACCAAGAATTAAAATTTAAATTCAAATTTACAGTCAGAATTATATTTCAATATTATTTTGTTAAATTCCATTATATTAAAACACTCTGGGTATCTGGCATCATCCTTTGAAATACACACAAAAACATACACACACACACACACACACACACACACACACACACATTCACACACACACACACACACATATTCACTCACACCTCATATTACAAAGATAAATTGCAATAAAACCACTGTAAAATGACATAAAAACTTAAAACCACTAAAGGAGTGAGTAAAAGGCATAAAGGATGAAACAGCCCTATACATACAATTGGAGTTCAGGATAGAAGGTAAAATAAGTACAAATAAGGAGACCCGAGCAACATTTCTTTGAAAGGGCTCAAGGTGTGCTTAGAAAAACTGACCAGAATGGCTAGCTTAAACATAGACCAAAACTCTGACGTCATAAACGTTGAACAATTCTTTATGGTGTCCCAATAAAAAGATAAAGGAACTTATGATGGGATGAATTTTAAGCTAGAAAAACTGCTAACAGAAAAATATAAAAAAGACAAAAGTTTTATATTTTCAAAACTTTCAGGAAATCACTATGCAATGCCCTTCATCTAAAACATGCAAAAACTGGTTTCCAGTGGGAAAAGTCTCAGAGATAACAAGTGTAGAAACTTCAGCTGCTATGAAAATGTTTGTAAAGTATCACAGAATAACTAATGAGTAGTAGATTACATTATGGATCTAAGACATAGCAAAGTAATCAAATCCTGAAGACAAATGTATAAAAACGTAGGTATCATGTGTTCTAAAGAATATGTTCTGCAATTTAATACAGGGAAGAGGAAAGACAAAAAATTACATAAGCTTATAAATAACTGTATTTAAAAGTAGGAAGTAAAATAATATGACATGTAAAGCTAGACAAAAACGAAATATACTTATATGTGTATAATATACAGCTGAAATAAGGTTATATAAAATATGCATTTATTAACCATCTTTAAAATAAAAATGTGTCAGTTGTATTAAGTGATATCATTTATATCATCTAGTAAATGGCTTTGCATTTTAATGGGATAGCCTGAAGATTCACAAATAAAATGTAAAGCTACTATCTGCAATACAAACCTTAGAAAAAAATGATTCAGAGATGCTAAAATACAAAGATGGGCAAGAACACAGCAGCATCTATAAGTAGGAACCAGGTAGAAAACAGAAAGCACATTGCAGACCAGAAAAAATCAAATTGTATTTTTGAATGGCATATTTATGAGGTTAAAGATCAAAATTTATAATAATAATATGAAGCATAAATTTCCATGAAACAAAATCACTCTGTCCAACTTTAGAAACAACCACAAATTAAACTAGCAATAACCAAAATGTATAATTCAGAAGAGATCCTTAATCTTCGTTTTCTATTTTCAAAATTAGAGAAAAAATAAATGATGATGTAAAAACTTAGGTGCCAATGAGTGATGGGATACGTAAATGGAGAGAAGGCAGACAACAAATAGAACCTATGTCACATAAAAAACAGTTGTTTCTGTAATTTTAAGTCCCACAGATTATTCATGAAAGTTGAACATGCATTAGACAATTTAGAAGCTCTAAATACATTCTATAAAGAGGAAAATATAAAAACCTGACCACACATTATACAGTAAATGAAGTACAATTTTAAGGGCATCCCAAGCCAAACGATAGAGCTTCCTGGTAATGGATTCTTAAGCATGAGGACAGAAACCAAGACAAATCTCTAACCTTATTTAGAAAAACAACTCTAATTAATACAGTATACATCAAAATTTATAAGGCTATATTAAACCCCTCATTCATATAATTAGCAACAAAAGCAATACTAGAAAAAATTAAAACACAAGGCCATAGAAATCAACCTGAGCACATAAATAAAGTGGATATTTCTCTAAGAAAGTATTTTACCAAGTTTATTTCAGAAGTCTGAAAGTGCACACAGAAATAACTCCATGTACAGAGCACCAATATAGTGTCACTCAGAAGCTTCCATAGAGCTCCTGGGATAAAATCAAATCCAATGCTGTTAGGTAGATCTAGTTCACAAAAGAAAAATCTTCCCAAATCTCTAAGTTTAGGGGAAGCATATACATAAAACATAAAAGTTTTAAACGTAAATGTCATTGCCATAGCTTAAAACAAAACAACAAAAAATTTTTCAAGATGCCAATAGCACAACAAAAACATATTGTAGGGTTACATTTAGTCTCAATACAAGGGTACTATAAAATTTTGAAGCCTTTTAGTATGCTTTATGATATGAATAATCTAAACAGGAAAATGTATGATTATGTCATACTCAATGTCAGTAGATGTTGAGAAAAGGAGTTTCATCAAATTTCAACACCTACACTAAGTATAATAAGAACACATGTATGTGCAAATATTTATGTGTGTTAGAGAGGATATATATTTAGGAATATATATATATATATATATATATATATATATATATATATATATAAAGATATATATATATATCTTCCTAAAGACAGTATCTCACTTAACTGAACCAATAACACCAGCCTCTGTGGTCAGAAACAATGAAAACTTTCTATCTGGTTACAGCTCTGCTTCTGAAAAACTCATTAATGATATCAGTTGAGAGGAAGCAATAAGAGACCTAAGTGTATATCATGAAAATCAAGATAGTATTTGAACAGATGATAGCATTCATGTAAATATCAAGTCATTGACTGATGGAAACCAAATGAAATTCAGGAAAGTGAAATATACTAATACACAAAAATTTCTATATATTTTTTTACAAAATAAAAAGAGGGCATGAAGTTTGGAGGGATATGTAGGAGAGGCACCAGTGGGGAGTAGAATGTAGGGAAATAGAATATGATCAAAATATTATATGTGTATGTGGTATTCTAAAAAAATAAACTTTAATGAATAATGCAATCAAGAAAATATGGTATCTTCACTAAAATATAATGATAAAATATAATAATTATCCTTTTGGAAGGTATAATACAAGTAATTTTAATGCAATACCTCTATAAGTATGAAGCCTCAAAACAGTATCTCTTACAAACAAAGAAAAATTAAATTTCTTTTGCCTACATTTGCTGCTGACAGAGGTAACAGTATGGTGAGACTGAGAACGTTTGGTCAGAATTGTAGAATGCACTAAATAACTGAATCTATTGATGCTGAGTCAAGTTTTTTTCTGTACAAAAAGTAAAACTGAAGGTCTGTACTAGAAAAAAGTGTGTAATAAACCCTGAGATGTAGCATCAGTGTGAGAGAGCCCCAGAAAACATTTTCTCTAGGTCTATTTCTTAGAAATGCATAAAACAATATGATCGGCTATGAACCCAAATTTAGTGTTCTCTGTGCTGTTCTACCTTAAAGAGAGTGAGTTTCCCATAGAACAATGACTGCTTCCAAGTCCTTGCCAAGGAAACTATAAGGGAAGTTGGAATATTTTATAGAGCCAAAGACAAAAAGAGGGTTCAAATACTGGTAAGGGCATATCAAAAGACAGAGATACCAGTCTGAAAGGCTTCCACCAAATAACTTAATATAATTTCTGAGTAAATCAATAATAAAATAAGAAATACTACAACTTATCTAATGTAAAATTCCTTGCATATTTAGTGATATTTTAAATTAAACATAGAAGTAAAAAACTGTTCCCTTAATGAAGGCATATTGATAAATATAAAAGTAATGAAATACATATCAATGTATTTTGGAAGCATCAATATAATAATATATTCATCAAAAGACCATCACTGTAATAAAAATACTAAGTGCAATTTTGTTGAAAATTGATAGAAAAATTTTGAAAATATAATCTTAAATCATTATCTCCCATTATCTAAACATAAGAAAATGTTACATTTAAATCTGAAGAGTCTCAGAAATTCTTAAGTTGTTTTAAGAAGCACCACTAATGGATTAAGTTACCTGGAGATATACTGTGAAGGATACATAGTATCTACTTGGGATTCTTGACAAAAAAATAATGTAAATGATTTAAGGATGTATAAATATCTTATTGCTACAGAATTAAAAATATATACATATATTTTTTTCAAGTCTCATGTTGTAACAGTCACCAAGAGGAAATGTTTTATAATAAAAGACAAAGATAAGGTGACCAAATGTAATTAATGATTTTTAATCGAAATGTGTGTTGAAAATCACCTTCTTGACCAACAAAGCCTCTATTCACCAGGGAAATGAAAATCAGAACGACAATCAAATATCATGACATAAGAATGGCTGCTTGTCTTTAAGCAAAAGATACCAAGTGTTGTTTAGGATATATAAAAAGCAGTAGTCACTGAGTAATATTGAAGAAGATGTAAACTGTTACAACCATTAAGGAAACAGTAACAAGGCATGAGGGTTCCACAGAAATTCCAAATGTTCCATTTAATATACAGTTACCCATACATAAGATTACCTTGTGACCCAACAATCACACAGCCAAGTATGTACTCAAAAAAATCTGAACTCCCATGGATATCAAAACACTGTGCACAGTAGGTTACCAACATACAGACACAACCTAAGTGTCTGTCAAATATCAGGTGGACGGACATTACATGTGTTATAGAGAAAGATATTAGAGTACAACTCAGACACTAACGGTATGAATGGAATGGAACAAGAGACAATTGTGTTGAGAAGTATGACAATTGCAGCATCACAGTTTCTATATCCTCTCACTAACCCAAGCTGAATTATCAGGAGAGTGGGGATTACCAGAGACTGGGAAGTGGAGGAAGGAGAAATGAGAACTGCTGTCAACAGGAACTAAGCTAGACTAGATCAGTAAGTTCTCATGAGCTATTGAATGGCAGCATAGCGATGTGAAACATTTTAAAATTTATTTATTTACTATTATTACTGGGAGGAGATCATACCAGAACGTGGGTACGGAAGTTAGAGGATAACTTTGTGATGGAGTCATTTCTCTCCTTCCATCTTTATCTGTGTTTTGGGAACCACACTGAGGCCACTCAGCTTGCACAACAAGTGCCTTTACCCTCTGTTCTTTCTTGTGCATCAGAAACTTTTGTAAAATTCTTTTGCACTGTATTCACACTGTGCAGAGCTTGGGTGCACTGATTAAACACTGGGATTTGGAGGTCAGAAGACCGCGTTCATGGGTTGGTTCTTTCTTCTACCATAGGTTTTGAGGCTCAAACCTAAATGAAGGATCCGTTGAAACTGATTTTATGCAGTGAGCTTCTGATGCCAACCTTTTATCACAGGTGGTGATTCTTAAGAAGGAACCCATAATGTAACCACTACCTGGTATTCCATTCATATGTCAATTTTACATGTATAGCTTAAAGATCAACTTATATTTAAAAATGATTTTTTTCTTTTAAGCAAAAAAAATGAAAAGAGAAAACAAAACAGAAAAATGACTTTAAAGGTTCTCATTGGATAATCCTGAAATTTTTAATTTGTCCAAATGCTGTTTTATTTCATGATATGTATTTGAATGTTAAGGTTATGATGAAAAGCTCTCTTTGATTAAAAGTTAGTTAGTGCTTAGAGGTGAAGTCCCATGATATCTGTGTGATTATCTATTGGCTCGGCAAACATGTCTGTGTATAAAGCACAGGATGTAGCTTACGAATTTTGTACTAATAAGAGCCACTCATTCTAGGACATATAAATGTTCAATACACATCACATTACATTCATTTATAGGCTTGAAATTTTTCAAAGCAAAAATTTTTATTAAAATGATAACAATTATTAATTACTCAATAAGCAAAATCTTCTTTAGGAAGAGTTTAGAGATTTGTATTTTATTAGCCCCTCTGAGTCTGTGGATTCTAGCATGACGATCCTTAACTGTTTATATACTTATAAGTGAGTACATAGGGGTGATACATAGATATCCTCGGAAAGGGAAACAGAATAGATTTTTGTGGGTGGACTGGAGGCTGATGGGGAATGGAACAGGAGAGATCAAGTGGCATGAAGTGGAGGACAGGATTTGACAGAGGGAGACAGTACTGGAAGAGGCAACAGGATTCATGAGCATTTGGAGGGTAATGAACAAATGTAGTACAGTGGAAATTCCCTGAAATCTATAAAAGTGACCCTAGTAAAGTCTTCTAGTAATGAGGAAATGGAGCCTGAACTGGCCATCTTCTATAACCAGGCAAGACTCACAGCAGTAAGACTGGAACATCAACCAAGCCACAGAACCTTTGACCTAAAATCTGTCCTGCCTGTAATATGTGCTAGGGTAATGATGGCACAAAATTTGTGGAGATGGCTAACCAAGGACTGGTCTAATTTGAGGCCTACACCACAAAGGAATCCATGCCTGTCACTGCCTGAGTGGTCAGGAACCAGAAGCAGCACAGCCCAGGGGCCTAGGAGAGAGAGAGAGAGAGAGAGAGAGAGAGAGAGAGAGAGAGAGAGAGAGAGAGAGAGAGAGAGAGAACAGAATTGTGCCTAACCCGTTTGGCATCAAAGCAAAGGAATGTCATCCACAAAGTGATGGAGCAGATGCAGGGACACATAGCTAAACATTAGGTAAAGGCAGTGGAACCCCACAGAAGGAAGGGGGTAAGAATTGTAGGAGTCAAAGGAATCAAAGACACCATAAGAGTATGACCCACAGAATCAACTAAGCAGGGCTCATAGGCAATCCCAGGGACGGAAGTGACAAACATGGACCCTATATGGCTTTGAGCTAGGTCCTCTGCATATACCTTATAGTTGTGGAGCCCCATGTTCTTATAAGACTACCAACAATGAGCAACCCGGGTGTCTCTGACTATTTTGCCTGCAGTTGCGACCCTTTTCTTTCTACTGGATTGCCTTGTCCAGCCTTGATTTGAGGGTGTTTGGGTTGAGTCTTATTATATCTTGTTAGGCTGTGTTTGGTGGATAACCCTGGGAGGCTCTCTCTCCCTCTGTCTCTCTTTCTCTTTCTCTTTCTCTCTCTTTCTCTCTCTCTCTCTCTCTCTCTCTCTCTCTCTCTCTCTCTCTCTCT
>JANHMN010000004.1:111884863-111979129 GCA_030674055.1 Rhabdomys pumilio | reverse complement strand
CAGGATCACAGGATCACAGGATCACAGGATCACAGGATCACAGGATCACAGAGACATCTGGACCATGAGAAGATCTGACACAAGCAAGAAACAGAAAAGGCAGACTCTAGTCA
The DNA here is from genome assembly GCA_030674055.1 of Rhabdomys pumilio. Classification (NCBI taxonomy): domain Eukaryota; kingdom Metazoa; phylum Chordata; class Mammalia; order Rodentia; family Muridae; genus Rhabdomys; species Rhabdomys pumilio. The sequence goes on along the minus strand of JANHMN010000004.1, from coordinate 111,979,016 downwards.
GAGACAGTGAGTGAAGGTAGCACTAGAGTTAAGCAGGTGGTGAAAGGCAAGCACAAGAACACAAGCAACAGAAATCAAAGTTACTTGGCATCATCAGAACCCAGTTCTCCCACCATAGCAAGCCCTGAAAAGCCCATCACACTGGAAAAGCAAGATTCAAAATTAAAATCACTTCTCATGATGATGATGATAGAGGACTTTAAGAAGGACATAAATAATACTCTCAAAGAATTTGAGGAGAACACAGATAAACAAGTAGAAGCCCTTAAAGAGGAAACACAAAAATCTCTTAAAGAATTACAAGAAAACACAACCAAAGACATTAAGGAATTGAACAAAACCATTCAGGATCTAAGAATGGAAGTAGAAACAATAAAGCAATCTCAAGGAGAGACTACCCTAGAGATAGAAAACCTAGGAAAGAGATCGGGAGTCATAGATGCAAGCATCACCAACAGAATACAAGAGATAGAAGAGAGAATCTCATGTGTAGAAGATACCATGGAAAACATTGACACAACTGTCAAAAACTGCAAAATGCAAAAGGCTCCTAACGCCAAACATCCAGGAAATTTAGGACACAATGAGATGGCCAAACCTAAAGATAATAGGTATAGATGAGGGTAAAGATTTCCAATTTAAATGGCCAGTAAATATCTTCAACAAAATTATAGAGGAAAATTTCCCTAACCTAAAGAAAGTGATGTCCATAAATATACAAGAAGCCTACAGAACTCCAAATAGATTAGACCAGAAAAGAAACACCTCTTGTCACATAATAATCAAAACATCAAATGGACAAAACAAAGAAAAAGTACTAAAAGCCATAAGGGAAAAAGGTGAAGTAACATAAAAAGGCAGACCTATAAGAATTACACCAGACTTCTCACCAGAGACTTTAAAAGCCAGATCCTAGAGTGATATCATACAGACCCTAAGAGAACACAAATGCCAGCCCAGACTACGATACCTAGCAAAACTCTCAATCACTATTGATTGATAAACCAAGATATTCCATGACAAAACCAAATTTACACAATATGTTCCCACAAATCCAGAACTTCAAATGATAATTTATAGAAAACTCCAACACAAAGAGGGAAACTGCAACCTAGAAAAAGCAAGAAAGTAATCTTCCAACAACCCCAAAAGAAGATAGCTATACAAATATAATTCCACCTCTACTAACAAAAATAACAGGTAGCAAGAATCATTTTCCCTTAATATCTCGTAATATCAATGGACTCAATTCTCCAATAAAAAAGACATAGACTATCAGACTGGGTATATAAACACGACCCAGCATTTTGCTGTATACAGGAAACGCACCTCTGTGAAAAAGACAAACACTACCTCAGAGTAAAAGGATGGAAAGCAATTTTTCCAGCAAATAGTCCCAAGAAACAAGCTGAAGTAGCAATTCTAATATCAAATAAAATCGACTTTCAACCAAAAGTAATCACAAAAGATAAGGAAGGACACTTCATACTCACCAAAGGAAAAATGTACCAAGATGAACTTTCAATACTGAACATCTATGCCTCAAATGCAAGGGCACCAACATACATAAAAGAAACTTTACTAAAGCTCAAAGCATATGTCGTACCTCACACAATATTAGTGGGGGATTTCAACACCCCACTCTCAGTGATGGACAGATCATGGAAACACAAACTAAACAGAGAAATATTGAAACTAACAGAAGTTATGAACCAAATGGATTTAACTGAATCTATAGAACATTACACTCTAAAACAAAAGAATATAACTTTTTCTCAGCACCTCATGGTACCTTCTCCAAAATAGAGCATATAACTGGCCACAAAACAGGCCTCAACTGATATAAAAAGATTGAAATAATCCCTTGAACCCTATCAGACCAACATGGACTAAGGCTAGTCTTCAATAATGACAAAAACAATGAAAAGTCCACATACATGTGGAAACTGAACAACTCTACTCAATGATGACTTGGTCAAGGAAGAAATAAAGAAAGAAATTAAAGACTTTTTAGAATTTAATGAAAATGAGGACACATCATACTAAAACTTGTGGGACTCCATGAAAGCAGCACTAAGAGAAAAACTCATAGTTCTAAGTGCCTACAAAAGAAACTGGAGAGAGCATACACTATTAACTTGATACTACACCTGAAAGATTTAGAACAAAAAGAAGCAAATACATCCAAGAGAAGTAAATGGCAGGAAATAATCAAACTGAAATTTGAGCTGAAATTAACCTAGTAGAATCAGAAAGAACTATACAAAATATCAACAAAACCATGAACTGGTTCTTTGAGAAAATCAACAAGATAAACCCTTAGCCAGACTAACCAAAGAGCACAGATACAGTATCCAAATTAAAAAAAAATCAGAACTGAAAAGAGAAACATAACAACAGAAACTGAGGAAATTCAAAAAAACATCAGATTCTACTACAAAGGCCGATACTCAACAAAATTGGAAAATTTGGATGAAATGAACAATTTTCTAGACAGATGCCAGGTACTAAAATCAAATCAGGAGCAGATAAACCAGCTATACAGTCCCATAACCCCTAAAGAGATAGAAGCAGTCATTAAAAGTCTCCCCACCAAAAAAAGTCTAGGACCAGATGGTTTTAGTGCAGAATTCTATCAGACCTTCCAGGATGACCTAATACCAATTCTCTTCAAACTATTCCACAGAATACAAACAGAAGAAACACTACTCAATTTGTTCTATGAAGCCACAATTATGCTCATACTTAAACCACACAAAGACCCAACAAAGAAAGAGAACTTCAGACCAATCTACCTTATGAAAATCCATGAAAAAATACTCACTAAATTCTCACAAACTTAATCCCAAAACACATCAAAACAATAATCCATCATGATCAAGTAGACTTTATCCCAGGAATTCAGGGATGGTTCAATATTCGGAAATCCATCAATGTAATTGTGTATATAAAGAAACTCAAAGCAAAAAACCACATGATCATCTCACTAGATGCTGAGAAAGCATTTGACAAAATTCACCATCCCTTCATGGTAAAATCTTGGAAAGATCAGGAATTCAAAGCCCATACCTAAACATAGTTAAAGCAATATACAGCAAGCCAGTAGCCAACATCAATCTAAATGGAGAGAAACTTGAAGCAATCCCACTAAGATTAGGGACTAGAAAGGCTGCCCACTCTTATGCTATCTATTCAATGTAGTACTGGAATTCCTAGCTAGAGCAATTAGACAACAAAAGGAAGTCAAAGGGATCCAAATAGGAAAGAAAAAAATCAAAAATGTACTATTAGCAGATGATATCATACTATACTTAAGTGACCCTAAGACTTCCACAAGAAAACTCCTAAACCTGATAAACAACTTCAGCAAAGTGGCTGGATATAAAAATCAACTCAAACAAATCAGTAGCCTTCCTCTTCTCAAGGGACAAACAGGCTGAAAAAGAAATTTGGGAAATGACACACTTCACAATAGTCACAAACAATATAAAATATCTTGGAGTAAATCCAACAAAGCATGTGAAGGATCTGTTTGACCAGAACTTCAAATCTCTGAAGAAAGAAATCAAAGATCTCAGAAAATGGAAAGATCTCCCATGCTTGTGGATTGGCTGGATTAATTTAGTAAAAATGGCCATCTTGCCAGAAGCAATCTAGAGATTCAATCCCTATCAAAATTCCAAATCAATTCTTCATAGAGATAGGAAGAACAATTTGCCAATTTATTTGGAATAACAAAAAACCCAGGAGAGTGAGAAATATTCTCAACAATAAAAGAACTTCTGGGGTAATCACTATCCCTGACCTCAAACTCTATTACAGAGCAATAGTGATAAAAACGTCATGGTATTGGTACAAAGACATGCAGGAATATTAATGGAATAAAACTGAAGATCCAGAAATGAACCCACACACCTATGGTCACTTGATCTTTGACAAAGGAGCTAAAAGCATCCAGTTGAAAAATGTCAGCATTTTTGCCGGGCGGTGGTGGAACACGCCTTTAATCCCAGCACTTGGGAGGCAGAGGCAGGCAGATTTCTGAGTTCGAGGCCAGCCTGGTCTACAGACTGAGTTCCAGGACATCCAGAGCTACACAGAGAAACCCTGTATCGAAAAACCAAAAAAAAAAAAATGTCAGCATTTTCAACAAATGGTACTGGATCAACTGGAGGTCAGCATGTAGAAGAATGCAAATCAATCCATTCTTATCCCCTTGTACAAAGCTCAAGTCCAAGTGGATAAAGGACTTTCACATAAAACCAAATACACTGAAACTAATAGAAGAGAAGGTATGGAAGACCCTCGAATACCTAGTCACAGGGGAAAAGTTCCTGAATAGAACACCATTGGCTTATGCTCTAAGATCAAGAATTGACAAATGGGACCTCATAAAATTGCAAATTTTCTGTAAGGCAATGGACACTGTCAATAGGACAAAATGGCAACCAACAAATTCAAAAAGATCATTAACAATCCTACATCTAATAGAGGACTACTATCCAATATATGGAAAGAACTCAAGAAATTAGTCTCCAGACAACCAAATAACCCTATTAAAAATGGGGTACAGACCTAAACAAAGCATTCTCAACTGAGGAAACTCAAATGGCTGGAAAGCACCTTAAGAAATACTCAACATCCTTAGTCATCAGGGAAATGCAAATCAAAACAACCCTGAGCTACCACCTCACACCAGTTAGAATGGCTAAGATCAAATCTCAGGTCATAGTAGATGCTAGCAAGGATGTGTAGAAAGAGGAACACTTGCCCATTGTTGGGATTGCAAACTGGTATAACCACTCTGGAAATCAGTCTGGTGGTTTCTCAGAAAACTGGACATAACATCCACATCAGTGTCTACCTTTGGTGACTGCACATAGGATGGATACCCAGGTGGAATTGTCTCCAGACAGCCCCTCCTCCAGTTTCTGTCCCACATTTTGTCTCCATATTTGCTCCCTTGAGTACTTTGTTACTCCTTCTAAGTAGGACCAAGGCATTCACACTTGGTCTTCCTTCTTCATGAGCTTCATGTGGTCTGTGAGTTGAATCTTGGCTATTTCAAGCTTTTGGGCTAATATCCACTTATCAGTGAGTAAATACCATGTGTATTCTTTTGTGATTCGGTTATATCACTCAGGATGATGTTTTCTAGTTCCATTCATTTACCTAAGAATCTCTCAAATTCATTATTTTTATTAGCCGAGTAATAATCTATTGTGTAAATGTACCACATTTTTTTGATCCATTCCTCTGTTGAAGGACATCTGGAAGTGCATGCTGACAAGAGCCTGATATATCTGTCTCCTTAGAGGTCTGCCAGAGTCTCACATATTCAGAGGCAGATGCTCACAGCTAACCACTGATCTAATCAAGGGTTTCCCATTGGAGAAGTTATTGAGATGACTAAAGGACCTGAAGGGGTTGGAGGCACCATGAGGAGAGCAACAATATCAACCAACCAGAGGTTCTGGTTAGTCAACAAAATGATGGACCGGGTATTAGGTCTATCATGTACCTTGCTGACACAAATTGTTATAGTTATGCTCTAATTGTATTTTGAGAGAAAAGTTTTATTTTAACAGGAAGGGTGATACACATAGGAGGAGCTAAGGTGGGAGGAGTAAGGAGAGGAAGAGTAGGAGTAAGGAGAAGAGGAGGAGAAGGAGAGGAGGAGCTAGGTGACAAGAGAGGGGGGGAAACATAGAGGTGGATGTGTCTTCGCCAGTCAAAGATAGTTGATATATCTAGGTTGGGTATTGGGTTACATTTCTGATTGTATGGGAATCTTGTTATTGAGCATTACCAAACTTATAAAGCCTTTGATTAACATTAAAAAAATGTATAAAAGCAAAAAGGAAAAGGGAGGATGAGATAGGGGTTTTCTAGGGTGGGGGAAATGGGGAAAAGGGATGGCATTTGAAATGTAAATAAAATATTCAATAAAAAAGAATATAAACAACAATTTTTTTAAATTTCATTTTATGTTAATTCAGTGACAACATTTTTTAATTTTAAATAAAAATTATGTTTTAAATAAAAACATTTTATTTAAATTAATTTATAATCATTGGAAGTCTCAATTTTTTTCTTGGTTATTAAGTGCCAATGTTTGGGAATCACTGGAATTATAAAGGAAAACTATGTCAAGAAATTAGAGAAAAGGAGAAATATTAGGAGAAGATAAAAGAATTTAAAAGTTAAGGATGCTGTAGTCTAATGAAATATTTCAGGAGCTCTGGAATTTATTGAAAAAGTTAGTAACTAGTGATAACCTTTAGAATGTGAATAGTAAAGGGAGTTCTTGTCTATGGATTTGTGGATATGTATTTTTGTACAGGTGTATCACAAAGGTGCTACTTGAATTTAATCATTACAAGAGATACATGAGTCACAGAGTTACTATAATACAATAGATGAGGAAATGTGCACCCCCCAAACAAAAATCAATAAAGCCTGCTTAAGGTCACACAACTAAAAATGATTTAACTCAATTCATAATTAGATGCCAGTCTTTTCAACTCCTATCCTCTACTGACTCCAGTAGAAAAGATCATTACAATAACAGAAACTAAAGGAAGACAAAGACAGAAAATTTTCCAAATCCACAGAACAATGTAGATATGGAAGGATAGAGGCAATTAGAATCCCCAAATAATCATGACCAAAAAAGTTCTATACCACATCACACATAGTCAAAATGCTAATAGTATGGAACAAGGAAACATTAAAACTGTAAGGAAAAATGGAACCTTTCCTTCAAAGAAAAATTTATCAAAACAGCATCAAATTTCTCAACAGAAACTCTAAAACTCAAGAAACTATATAATGATGTTTTATGCCCAAGAACAAATAACAAATAACTGATAATCAAAATCATTATATCCAGCAAAGTCAACTTAAAATTGATGAAGAAACAAAAACCCTCAAAGATATATACCAACTTGAGAAATTAAAATAGCACTAATTCAGAGTGCAGAAAATACTTAGAGAAACCCTACACATAGAGGAGAAAGAAGTCAGTCACCAGCAGAAAAGATACTGAAAGACAAACTACATAAAGGTGAATGAATAACTGAGAGCTAGGAAAACCTTAAGTATGCACAGGTCAGTGAAACAGCAAACTCTTAAGAGGAATGAGGGAGATGGATTCAACCAAAGAATGTTGAGATGAAAAATAGCAAAATCATAGCAATAGAAAAAAAGGAAGGAAGGAAGGAAGGAAGGAAGGAAGGAAGGAAGGAAGGAAGGAAGGAAGGAAGGAAGGAAGTTAGTTCTCCAATTAAGTGATAGACAGGCTGATTCCTTTTGTAAGAACCTAATTATTTAGTATCTGAAAGAAAAACAAATTACTGAAACAGGCACAAACTAAAAGAAAAATCATAGAAGACAATGTACCAAACAAAGGAGAATTTCAAAATTAAATGAAAGGAATGGAAAAATAACTAAGTATACCTACAGTGGGAGTGAGACAGAAGCAGAAATAAGGAGCCTCACCAAAAGAACCAATCAAGGAACATCCATGGGCTGGACCTAGACCTCCCTGCACACATGTAGCAGATGTGCAGCTTGGCCTTCATGTGGTTCATGAATGACTAAAATGCGGGCTATCCCAAAAGCTGTTGCCTGTATGTGGGTTATGTTCTAACTGGGCTACCTTGTCTGTCCTTGGTGGGAGAAGAAGCACCTAGCCTAGCAGAGACTTGAAGTGCCAGGATGGGACAATACACAGAGGGACCTCCATCTGCTTCTCAGAGCAGAAGAGAGGGGAATGGGGGAAGGAGAGTGGGAAGGAGTGGCTGTAAGAGGAGTAGTGAGTGGGATGTAAAATGAATAAGTAAAAGACTAAAATTAAATTTAAAAAAAATAAAAAGTCAGAGACTTGATAAATGCACTGGTGAATCCTAGCAAACTTTGGGAGAAGATATAATATAAACACTTCTGAAAATATTGCACAAAATAGAAAGAGAAGAAACATTTTGAAGTTATCCCAGTATTTTCAAAACTGGGGCACTGCAATAAAAGAGAAAATTACAAATGAATCTACTTGACAAACATGGATTTAAAAGTCCAAAACAAAATTCTTGTAAACCAATGACGTTATCACATTAAAAACATCATAATACACCTCTGTAAAATTTAATCAAAGTCTCAAATCATATATAGGCAAAAAGACATCACCCTTACAAAGGGTACAAATTGGGAAATGGGATGTTTATATGGATATAGGGTTCTGAAACTAGATCTCTATTCTGTGCCTTGAAGAAAAATCAACACAAAATACTCAAAAAGCCTAGTTTGAGTCCTGAAAATTGAAAATTACTAAAAAGAAAGAGCTGAAACACTTCAAGACCTAGACAAAGCAATAAGTGTCTGAATAGATTTACAGTTGATCAGGGAGCAATAGTGTAAACTGACAAATGAGACTGCATGAAAGTAAAGAGCTTAGGGTAGCAAAGAACACAACTAACAAAGTGAAGAAGCAGCCCACAGAATCCTTACAGACTACTTATCTAACCCTGGATCGAACCCAGAATGTATTAATAACCAAAATATATACTTTTCATATACATATATTTCTTAAAAGATTAAAAACACCAGAAGCCTGAAATTATGGTTCTGTGGTCAAGAACACTGGTTCCTTTTCAAAAGACCTGGGCGTGATTCCTAGAATTTACGTGGTGGATCACAGACATATTTAAGTCCAGTTTCAGAGGGTCTGATGCCTTTTTCTGGTGTAATGTGTGCATTCTGTGTATAGGCACACATGCAGAAAGAAACCATATACACAGAATATTGTAATTAAACTCAAAGGAGTCAATCAATAATTGAGCATAATTTTAAAATTCTAATCTGTTGGTTAGATCGTGACACAACATGTCATAAAAGATTGTCTACACAAAACAATATCTGTCATTAAGTATCTGGAATAGAGGTAGAACACATATAAAAGCATAGTCAGTAGTATACCACAAATGACAAATAGATCTTTAAATTCTTAATTTCATACCTAATCAAATAATTAGAAAGAGTATAAACATATTTTATATAGGACAATTTAGATTACATAATTACCATACATTTTGTTCAAACAACAAAGTGTTTCAAAAACTGAAGGATTTATCCATAATGAAATTGCAGACAGACATAAGGCAAGAAATCTAATTCAATATTCCATGATAATTTTACACTTTTTTCCTCCTCTTTGTCAGGGACCTGATACACACCAAGTAATGAACTACTATTAGATACCAAGTATACATTAAGTAATGTGTTAGTAATGTGGTATCAGGTAAAACAGATACACTGTTCGCTTCTTAAAAACTGGGATCTAGGTAATCTACCTTTGGTTTATAGCACAGCTCCTCCAAATTCCAATTACCCTTCAGCTGATTGCCAGAGATCATGATTTTCTCATCCCTTTTTCTCCCTTTCAGACTCTCAAAACTCCAAAGCTCTTAACTCAGGGACACTGTGGTAAAACTATGTAGTGTGAAAATACAGGCAACCAACTTGTGCCCCCCACACACACACACATCCCTTCTTCACCATAGTCACCCCATAGATTTTGACATCATATCTGCCTTCTATACTTGTCCAGGCCCAGTGACATATTTCACTCTGGCCCAGTCTGGTGAGTCTGACTCACCCTACCCTTGCCAGGATCCCCCCAATTTCCAGAATTACTGCAGATACCTCAAGGAGAGTACTGGCTCAACCTGAAGATCCCTGCCCACCGCTTTCCTAATCTCCAAGTTCAGTCCAGGTGCCAGCTCCTGTGCCTGGGCATGAACCAAGTCTGCTGTCCCCACATCAAACGTACAACACAACAACACAAACAATAAGTCACAAGTACCCAGGTTTCTTCACAAAAACATATGAAAGGTCAAGACAGTATGGCTGTCCCTCATAAAAATATAGTTATATTCTCTAATGAGAATTAACTAGATTATTTATTTATTTATTTATTCATTCACTTATCACTAGATTGTTTACTTATTTAAGACACAAAACTCATAGACTAATCAGAAATTTAACAAAGAATTCGGTGAATTTATTGAATATACAAATGAACAAACAGCTGAACAAAAATAAACAGAATCAACTTAGAGAAGAAGTGCCTACTAATACTGTAGGCAGCACAGACACAAAGCTCAATAACATGACAAATCCAATACAGAATTTGAAAATCAAACTCAATCAAAAATACAAATACCGAAGATAACTCAATCTAAATGCATATTGGATTGAAATTTTAATAATACAATTGCAATATTGAAATCTCAGGGGAAAACCACATGAGGAGATTGGATCAAGTAGAAGATAAAATATAAGGACCTGAAGACATGCTAGAGAGAGTAGATCACACATGCTAAGAATATAAATTTATTTTTTAAAACAAAAGAAAGGAGCAGACCAGAACGGAGAGACACCATAGAAAATAGCAAACCTTCCAATTTAAGCATAGGTGAGAGAGAATAACCCCAGGTCAGCGACATAAAACAGATCTTCAACAATGTTATAAAAGAACATTTCTCCAAACTAAAGAAAGACATGCCTATGCAGATGCAGAAAGGATACAGAATGCCAAATAAACACAATTTACAAACAAAACAATCCTCCTCACATAATAACAGAGTTAAAACACTGAATACACAGAACAAATGCAAAGTATTGAGATTTCAAAGATTAAAACACAAACCACATCGAATGGAAGACATAATCTAACATACCTGGATGATAAAAGTCCTAGAGAGAATAGGGATGGGGAAACAAGTCTCAGCACACTCAAGGCCATGTAAGATATGTGTGACACACCCAGAACTAGCATATATCTGGATATATCAAGAAAAAGTCAAATTTATTTTACTAAAATGAATAATGAGACAGGATGTCCACTATCAGTCACTTCTCACTGTAGTATTTGAAGCCATATTTGGAAAAACTAAAACAAGAGAAGGAAATAAAAGCACTACAAATTTTAAAAGAATAAGTAAAACTATCCCTATTTGTAGATAATATGACACTATACATAAGGTATTCTAACAGAAAACTTCTAGAAGCAATCAATAATATCAGCAAATGGCAAGATACAAAATAAACAGAAAAGTCAGTAGCCATTCCATATACCACCAAAAACACTGAGAAAGTGTTCATGGTCACACTCCAATTCATAAAACTAAAAGAAAAATGTAAAAGTCTCCTACATATTGATTGGTAAAAGAGAGGTAATATGTTGAAAATGACAATTCTACTCAAAGCAATTTATAGAATCTATAGAAAGCCAAGCAAAATCCTACAAGATTTCTCACAGAAATAGTAAAAAATATTTTAACATTCATATGGAAACACAAAAACTGCAAAGATAAACAATTTTGGAAGGATTGTCATTGCAGACTTCAGGTTATCACACACACACACACACACACACACACACACACACACACACACTGAAAACAGTATGATACTGGCACAAAGAAAACTTGTGAACTAATAGAACAAAAAAAAAAAAAAGGAAGCTGAGTTCATTTAATGATAGCTCTTTGACTTAAAAAATGGCCAAAATCACGTACTAGAGAACAATTATCATCTTCAACAAATATTGCTGCTTAAACTGGATGTTAATATGTAGAAAAAGAAATCAGAGCCCCCTTTCTATCATTCTGCATTAATATTAACTTCAAATGTGTCAAAGACTTCAATGTGAAATGTAAAGCTTCTAGAGGAAAACTTAGATATAAGTACAGGGAAGGATCTTCTGAATAGGACTCCATTTACTCAGAAATTAAAAACAATTGACAAGTGAGACACCCATAAAACTAAGACAACTCAGCACAGCTAAAGAGGCCATCAATCAAGTGAAGAGAAAGCCACGGAATCTTTGTCAGCTCTATATATGACAAAAAATTAATATCTAGGGTATATGTACTCAAAACAACTAAACATCAAGGAAACAAATGAGCCAACTAAAACCATGCTATTATTGGATGAAGCATCCCTTAGAAATCTGCCCAAGAGTAGTATAACTGGTTCTTGAAGTTGATCAATTCCCATCTACCTGAGGAACCACCGCACTAATTTTCATTGTGGCTGTACAAGTTTGCACTCCCAACACCAATGCATAAGTGTTCTGATTAGGCCCCATTTTTATAAGTATGAGCAGCCACTGGTTTTATTGATCTTAACCACTCCAACAGGTGTAAGATGAAATTTCTAAATAATTTGATTTATATTTCCCTGATGGCTAAAAATGTAGAACATTTGTTTGTTCCTCAGCCATTTGTGTTTCCTTGGTTGAGAATTCTCTGTTTACATCTGTGCTCCATTTTAATACTGTTATTTGCTTTTTGATATCTAGTTTATTAAGTTCCTGATATATTTTGAATTTAGGCTTCTGTTGGATGTGTATTTGATAAAATCATTTTCTATTCTGTGGGCCGTTGCTCTTTCTGAATGATGGTATCTTTTGCAACGCAGAATTGTTACAGCTTCATGGAGTTATATTTATCCTACCAGCAAGGAACTTGTTTAAAAATTTTCATAGCTGCTCTATTAACAATAGTCAGAAATTGAAAACAAGTTAAATGTCCCTCAACAAAAAAAATGAATAAAGAAAATGTACATTTACACAATGGAGTATTACCAGCTGTTTAAAAAATAACATCATGAATTTTTAAAGCAAATTGATGGAAGTAGAAAATAATCATTCCCAATAATCCCAGACTCAGAAAGATAAATCTGATATGTATTTGATTATATGTGGATATTAGGTTTGACTTCAAGGATAACTAAAATACAATCCATAGAATCACAGAGGGTAGGTACAAAGTAAGGGACTAGATGGAATAGATAGATTTCATTAGGAAGGCAAAACAGAATAAATATCTGTGGATATATGGGCAAAGGTTGGAGATGGAGGGTCAGGTCAAGAGATGGGGGCTATCAGGAGGAATACAGGAAGAAACAGCTAAGATTACGGGGTGTTTGAGAAGTAGCATGGAAGACCTAAGGCAGTAGAAGCTTTATACAATATATACATATATGTATGCAATCTAAATGAGATCACCAAATAAAGCAGGGAGACATAATCCCAACTGGACATCTCTTATCATAAAACAAAGATTCTAGTGCTGAGATTGGGTTACATCTAATTGAATTGTTGATCATGGAGGCCCCAAAAGAATCCCCAAACAAATCAACCTATTGCCAAGACTATAAGCAGCTGTCTACAAACTGACAGCAAGGCCCTATTGCTGAAGACAACAGCTATACCTCTCATTAAAGATGCAGATGTCCAGTTGGTACCTACATAGAGCCTTCACTCCTATGTTTCAGTGTCTTTGGTACAGAACATACTCTGCAGGATCTCAAAGAAACACAAACACTAAGATATTCACAATCCCTTTATCTAAAATGCTTTGCTGCTTGAAAGATATGCAAGGGCAATGGTGGCACGAAGTTTGTGGGAGTGATCTGCCAATAACTGATTGGATTTAAGGCCCACTCCACAAGATGGAACCCCTATTAACACTACTTGGATGACAAATTACCTGACACTAGAGAGTCCAGGGGCATGAGTAAAACCAAACAATACTGGTACAAAAAGAAAAAAGAAAAATGTAGTGATAAAATGACTCCTAATGCTATTTGGCTTTACTCACAGATCAGTGCTTTGTTCAGCTTTCTTCAGAGAAGTCCTTCCTTCAGAAGATGAGAACAAATATAGAGACCCACATCCAGACATTATGCAAAGAGTCAGAGACTTTGGAATACTCACTTCAAAGTGGGATGTCTCTATCAAATCCCTCCCCTTGGAGGAGGCAGAAACAAGCATAAAAGCCAGAGGAGATGCAGGACACCAGGAAAAGAAAGTCCTCTAAATCAACAACATAAGTCTAGTTCATATGAACTCAGAGACTATCTCAGAGACTGAAACAGCATGCATGAAGCCTACATGTATCTACACTAAGTCCTTTGCACTGACATTATGGCTTCCAGTTTTTTATGAAATTCCTGAGTGAGTAAATAAATGAGTCTCTGATTCATGAGTGCTTTCTCTTGGGTTTTCTTTCTGTTGGCCTGTCTTTTCCAACTTTGATGTGATAGCTTTTGTTTTATCTTATTCAATTATCATATTTTTGGATGGATGGATGAATGAAAACCTAACCACTAGATTAAATGTTAACAACTGAACTTATACCTGCTGGAAAGACTGAGTCAGTTTTCTCCAGTAGAGTGACAATGAGTTTAACAACCCCTTCAGGTCAGGCTTCATGCTCACGAGTATTGACAAACATATAACTGGACTCCATAGTTTTTTTATATGCTTTTATTTACTGAGTTTGGTACTGTTGGGTTTGGGGAAATGGCAGGTATTTTGTTTCTTTGGTTTTGGAGGGTTAGGCTGTTGTATTGGGTTTTGTTTTCTTTTAAGAAGAACTTGAAGTTGGGTGGGCAAGGATGAGGAGAAGTTTTAGAAGGACTTGGGGGAGGGTAAGGAGATGATCAAAACACATTTAAATTTAAAAATTCTTTAATATAATAAAAAATAAGACCATAAAATTTAAAGAATATCAATCAAATTAGAACAAATAAATAATGAGTAAATTTAGATAAATACGTATTTAAAGAATATGTCTAAATGCAATATCATCACCATTATTGATAAAAATAAATTTTAACTAAAATTTTTAAAAAGAATGAATTTTAACTAAAAATATATCTCCTTGGGAAATTTGCAAGTTAGATTATGGAGAGATATAGAACTGCATATATGAAAAGTAAAGAAAGTAAAAATAAGTTATGAAGTTGGGAAAGGAGCAGGTGGAAAATATAGGTAGAGGAAGAGGGAAATGGGGTGGCTATGATCATATTTTTCTATACATATTTGTGTAATTCTTGAGGATAAAAATAGAAGTATAATAAAATGGGCTATGGACCTGAACAAACATTTCTCAAAAAAAAAGGGATAAAATGTCTCAAGCTATATCTCAAGTGTTCATCATACATAGCCGGCAAGGATGGACGTAAGAAAAAGGTAAACCTGATACACTATTGCAAAGTACTATAGCTAATCTGGAAATCAGTGTGGATAATTCTTAAAGGGCTCATAATAAATCTACCATATAATCCACCTATATTATGTTTTGAAATATGTATGCCCAAAGGACTTGACATTCTTTTCCACAGAATAACTTACTCAACAATAACTGTTGCTCTATTCACAATAGCTAAGAAATGGAAATAACCTAAATGTCCTTCAATGGAAGAATGGACAATAAAAATATGTACACACAAACAATGGAATTCTATTTAGTTGAAATCATGAACTTTGCAGGTGAATGGGTGAAACCTTTTGTTATATTATATGAAATGAGTTAGCCTGTGCCAGGAAAGTAAAAAGCTACATGTTTTCTCTAATCTGTAGTGCCCAACACCAAATCTTATATATGAGTATATAACATGGAGCAACCAAAGATGCCAAGAAAGTAAAATAAGAAAATGAAAAAAGGGCAAGTAGAATACTCATGTGGGAATTGCAGAACATAGATAGATGGTTTGAGGGGAAAAATGGGGACAGGCTTAATTTTAGGACTGAAGAAATGTCAATAAAGAAGAGAGAGGAAGAAGGGATAAACAATATGCGGGATGTTAGAAAAGTTATCAAGAATCACATTATTTAATATTTACCTAAAAAAACACAAAATGATTATGTATGAGTATACATATAGTTTAAATTCAATTAAAGTACCTGGGTGATAATGTTCCCCAAAGAGCCATAGACTATCACACACACATACACATACACACATAACACATGCATGCACACACACACACACACATAGCAGGCATGAGGATTTTCTCTTGAGTTGTAAATCAAGGAAGTCCAAGAGACTCTGAAAACAATAGCTACTGCTACCACCCTTAGCTGTGTTCTAGAAGCTGATGGAAGGCCCTATTGCTGAAGACATCACAGACTTCAGATGCAGCATTCTGAGGAATCATACTGGATCTGTCCTGAAAGGACTAGCTTTCATAATACTAAAAGTTGTTACACACAAACCATGGAAGAAAAGTGTTTAATAGTCATACCCTACAACAATAGCAATTATAGCTTAGTGGTAACTAACAGCTGTATAATTAGACTAAAGGTCCACTGAAGGCAAGAAACCATACATTATCTTAAACCACCAACCAAAGAGTACACATGGAGGGACCCAAGGCTCCAGCTGCATATGTAGCAGAGGCTAGCCTTATCTGGCATTACTGGGAGAAAAGGCCCTTTGTCCTGTGAAAGCTCAAAGCCTCAGCATAAAGGAATGCTAGGGCAGTGAGGCAGGAGTGGGTGGGTGGAAGAGCTTTCTCATAGAAGCAGGGTGATGGGGAGGGGATATGAAGTTTGGAGAGAGGCAAGCAGGAACGGGAATAACACTTGAAATGTAAACAAATAAAATATCCAATAAAATTCTTAGAGGAGAACCTACTACAGTCATATTTTTTAACTGTACAAACATCTCTCCTTATACCCACAGATAAATGTAACTCTCAGCTCTCGTCAAAGAAGCTTCTATTTCAGTGCAGATGAAAAAGCCACAGTTAGTCAAAATCCTGAAAACAATTGACTATGAAAGTCCAGCCTTAACTGATACATCTACAACACAACCCTGATACCTGAGGTTCACAGAGCTTGGCAGAAGAGGAGGCAGAATATTCTGATAGTCAGAAGACTAGGAAGCCCGTTTCAAGACTTTATCTTCCAGATATGTTAGGGAAGCTACTTCCTTGAGAGCTGCTAAAACATATCCTAAAGAATAACACCAACTGGAATGCCAATGTGGATTGAAGGAATTCTACAGGACCTCTTCACTAAAAAGAAGAGCTACAGATTCTTAAAAACTGCTGGGTGAAAAAGAATTGGTCTTCCCCAGATAGAAACACTTTAAATGATTACACAATTCCAAGTGTTTAACCCTAAAAGTTATACCTATAAGCACACTTAATGATCCCAGTGCAATCCATTTATATACTTGTTCACACAATCACACACACAAAAGCAATAGCAACTAAAGAAAAAGACAGCATGAACACTTTTAGTTTTGAACTGACATTTTTGTTATTTTTTTTCAATTAGTTGCATTGAACATAAAGTCAGAACCTATGCCAAAAGATGGAGAAAATAAAATACTTTGTATTATGATGCTGTGAACCAAGACACACAGGTAGCAGGTTTCATCACTGCTATGGTTTGTTGTATATCACTATAAAAACTTTCAGAAAGTGTTTCAAACTTTTTAACTGGTAACTACTCAAAATACAGCTGGGGGGAAAAACATAAAAGGATTTATGTATGCAGAAGTCCTCTTCAAAAACCACTCTCTAAAACACTCCCCAGTGAGAAATATCTGTTAGGGCTTAATCATGAGTAAAACTTTGTTTCTTCAGAAAGTAATATTAAAAATGATTCTACTTACTATCTCACTTTCAACTTCTGCAATCAGAGTCTGCACTTTCCCTCTTAGACATAACTCAGTAATCTAATTTACATCGCTTAGGGCCTGAATTTTGTTAGATGATATGACTTGCTATAAGATCTCCCAAGTAACATGTGGTTTCAGGCAGATAGAAAGAAGAGAACAAATGAAGAAATTCCAAAAAGGGCAAACTGTTCAACAGAAATGGAGACCTGACCAGATACTGCAGCTGTCACTGGAGGTGTCACCACCTCCCCCAGATCCCGTCAATGGGGTCCCAAATGAACAGTGACTTAATTCTCTGAACCACAATACATACCAAAATGTCACCATATAAATAATGGGGTGAACAAACTTGGGGTTGAATTTTTGAGTTGCTAGAAGAAAATATTCAAATACAAAATAGTTACACTATGACTATATTTACAATAGCATAGCTGGATTAGGAAAATAGTACATTTGCAAAAAAGCAAAGGACAGAGGGAATAGGTAAAATGGGGGAAAATAAGGAAAGGAGGGAGGGAGATGGAGGGAAGGAGGGAGGGAAAAAGGGAGGGAAGAAGGAGAAAGAAAAATGAAAGAAAAGAGAAAGAGAGAGGGAGAGAGGGAGGGAGAGATGAAAGAAGAAAGAATAAAGGAAACACAAGAAGGAATACTGAGAGTGTACTTATATTAGGTAATCGTCCATTTTCTAAATTAATATTATTTTCCTTTTCTTATAGATGTTGATACTAAAGTCAAGAGAGCCAAATAATGTATCCAACATCAGAAATCTAGTAACAGGTAGAATTGTGAATCCAAGATAAAGTAAACATAAATACCTTGCATTTTCAAATTTAAAATAGTTATACTGTCTTTATTTAGGAAAAATTACAGTTGTTTATAGTCAGAGACTGCAGGCATTGTAAAATACTAGTAGCTAAAAAAGCCAGCACAGGGATTTTTCTCTTCTCTAATGCCAAAAGTCAGTCCACCAAATTCTACCTTAGCCTATATGGAACAAAATAAGCAAATCTGCCCCTAATACACAGTGATTATTGCATATTCTTGCATATAATATTTTCTGCACTTGTTTAAACTAAGATACAAACTTGTTACAGCTGATAGCATATTTATATTAGCCCAAAAAATGGCCGTGGGGAAATTAAATTACTATACATAACTATTCTATAGACTGAGATTTTCTTAAACCAAATATATGGAAATAATTACATTCCATTGTCACAGCACTAAGTAAACCAAATCTTAAAAAATACCTTAACTATCTCTGTGCTTTGAATTTGTAGGTTATTTTGCAAAGAACAAACAAGATTTTTTTTTAATTTTATTGTACCTCATAGCAATAAGAAATCAACAAAAGAAACCATGTTTAATTCTTTGGAAAGATTATAATAAATAAGACTGGTAAGAGGGCAAATACCTATGGAATGTGGAGATTATGAAGCTGAATACATTCACATTCCATTTCACAAGATGAAAACTATTCCTACAGATAGATTACTAAGATAAGACGAGAATGTTTATTTCTTTGGAGCCTCTGGTGTTTTGATAATACAAGATGTACTGTAGGGACATTTTTGCTGTACTATAGAGTGATTCCATTTTAATTGTGTGTGTGTGCGCGCATGTGTGTGTATTTTAGCAAAATTCTATAGTAGTACATCTCTATATAACTTTTCCCAAAGGTCTTTGATGTTACTTTTCCAATACTCCATCCTCTACCCTACCCTCCCATCCTCCACTGCATTTCACCCTTCCTAATCCATAATTTTCTTTTAACTCTTTATACCACTGTGTTTTCTCCCCTTCACCCAAAGTCCCCAACATTACCAATCCAGCCCCTTACTAATTTTCTGATCTCCATAGGTATTCTAAACAAAACACACATATCTGAAGATTTAAAGCTAACATCCACAAATGAGATAAAATATGTGTTATTTGTCTCACTGATTATTGGTTACCTTTTCAGAATGATTGTTTCCAGCTCTATTTACCTATGGATTTTGTAATTTGGTTTTCCTGACAGCTGAGTAATACTCCATTGTGTAAATATAGTAAAATTTTATCAATCAATCAGCTGATAACAATCTGGGATGTTTCCATCTTGGCTATAGTGACTAGCAACAGACATGTATTAGTGTGTAAATTATAGTATAATATAATAAAATATAGAATTCTTTGGGAATGTGCCCATGATTGGTATATCTGAATCAAGTAAGACATTTATTTCTAGATTTTTTCATTTATTTTTATTGGGTTTTATTTATTTTTGAGATTATAATATAATTACAATACATCTCTCTCTCCTTTCCTCCCTACAAACCCTACCAAAGGCCTGTCTCCATTCTTCTTCAAATTCATGGCCTCTGATTTTCCTAATGTTATCCAATATATATGTATACATATAAATACATAACCAGTTTAATCTGTATAATGTTGCTTATATGTATGTTTTCAAGAGTAAATATTTGTCACTGGACAACCAATTGGTATGCTCTTCCCTAGGGCAAACCCCCTTGAAGACCTTACATATTGGTTAATGTAGTAGCTGTAAAATTTGCAATACCATTGAAGTCCCATAGAAACATCATTCCAATCACCTAAGTTAATATTCTTAGTTTCCCCCCAGAATTTGAAAGTAAGAGGCTATTGGTGAAGACACCACACACCTGATTCATAGGACATGGAGAAATAAAGGTGGTACTCATCTAGATGTTTTATCCCTATTGGGTAGTTTTCCATAGAGTTGAAAAGTGTATGCACGCTACTAGAGGGAAAATGTAATCATTAGTCATAGCCAGTTGTGAGTGGTGTGAACTGCAATGATTACCAATCTAAAAAGAGATGTTCATTGGTATAATACTGGTGTCAATATTTAAAGAGAAACCAACCATTTTCTAATTGCATTTAAAGTCCACTACACAAGATAAAAACCATACCTTGAACTATTCTGTCAAAAAAAAAAAAAAAAAAAGATCTGTCATCAAAGAGGTTATAGACTCTAAGGAAGGACCCACTACTGTTATTTTCCTGAATGAACATACTATTGAACTGATTCCTATTGACTTGTTATGCCCATAAATTAGAGCATTTTTCAACTCCCATTATAGAAGCTTCTTTTGATATCATATGACAGTTAAAACAGAGATCTACAAATTTTCCCTGTGTAAAGAGTAAGAGACATCAGAGTTTTCAGACAAAAAAAAAAAAAATAGGATATATATATATATCCTCATATCTCATTCCTCCAATCCCATTGATCACTTTAGAAGAGAAAAGAAACACAAAGATTGTGAGAGCCAGAAATTGTAGATAATTATATGCAAACAGTATTCCAGACATAGCAGGGCAGTTACTCATACAAATTCATACCAGTTGGAACAGAAAGACCTTGCAAGTATGTGAGACACAAAATATGAGTATGGAGAAAGGACATAGGACTGATGTTCCACTCGTAGCTTAGAGACTACTATTAATTATCTGCTGGGAGAGTGTGAGCCAGTTTCATTAAAACTATGAACCCTGGTAGGTAGAACATGCCCAAGTGGAAGACTACACATGCAAGAGTATATGAGCAGAACAAATTAGACTTGATGAGGTGATGTTTAAATAAGAATGGCTTCATTGGCCCATATATTTGAATGCTTAGTAATCATGAGCTGCCACGATTTGAGAAAGATTTAAAGGATTAGGATGTGCAGGTTTGTTAGAGTAGGTGTGGCCTTGGAGGAAGTCTGTTTCTGGGGGTGGACTTTGATGTTTCAAAAGCCTGTGCCAGGCCCAGTTTGCTCTCTTCCTTCCTCTCACACTCCTTCTCTCCCTTCCTCTTTCCTTCCCTTCCTTCCTCCCACTATCCTTCTCTTTCTCCCTCCCCTCTCCTTCTCTTTTTCTGCTTGTAGCAATCAGCTACTGAACAAGCACCATACTTACTTCATTGTTCCCTACCCTGACAATAATAAACTAGATCCGCCATTACTGAAAACAAGCCCTCAATGAAATGCTCCCTTTAATAAGAGTTACCATAGTTGTGGTGTCTTTTAACAGTAACAGAATAGTGACTACAACATTGATTTTTAAACAAACTTACAAAAAAATTTAGAGGGGCAGGAAAGGAGAAATAAAATGTGTTGTATGTGAGTACACAAATCTCAAAAAATGTATTAAAATGAGAATGAAAAGTTCATTTCTTAATTTTATTTCTATATTTGAAATATTGGGGATCAATACATAGTAGTCATGTCAAAGCATTCATGGTTAAAGATAAAACTGATAGTGCTGAGAGTTATGTCATCTCTATTTTAACCCCTTAATGTCTCTGTGTATTGACTTTTCTAGGCATGTCAAATTGAGCAAAATTTTATAGCTAAGCATGCTTTGTTTATTTCATTGTTTTATCTATTTTGGTTAGAATACCTTTTCCATCAGTATCTGATTTATTTTACCTGTAACATATATTCATAGTAAATATTATTTTATTAACTTTTATACCATGAACCCAGTATAAGTTTACTTATAGAATATAGATATGACAATTCATAGGAAAGTTCTATGTCTTCATAGAAACTGATAAATATAAGGTTATGGTTATTCTTGATTGTTAACTTTCTATACCTGAAATTAACTAGAATCCAAACTGGCATGCCTGTTGAGGATTCTTCTTCTCCTCCTTCTCCTACTTCTCCTCATCATCATCATCCTCTTCATCTTCCTCATCCTTCTCCTACTCCTAATCCTCCTTCTCTTCTTTCTTTTTAAATTTATTCTTCTGTCATACATTATATCCCAACTTGTTTCCCCCCCCTTCCACTCCTTCTTTCTCTCCCAGATCTACTTCTCCACTATTTCCCTTCAAAAAAGGGGGGGCAGGCCTCCAAAGGATATCAACTTATAATTACTTAACAAATTACAATAAGGCTAGGTGCAAACTCTCATACCAAGGTTGGATGAGGCAATGCAGTAGGTGAAAAATGTTCCTAAGCACTGGTAAAAAGAGTCAAAGCCAGTCCTCACTCCCACTGTTGGGAGTTCCACAAGAACACCAAGCTACACAGCCACAACATATGCACAAAGTACCTAGCTCAGATACATGCAAGGTCTTTGTCACATCAGTCTCTATGAGCCACTATAAACACTGCTTAATTGATTATATGAGCCTTGTTTTTGTGGTACCCTAGACAGCTCTGGATCCTCAAATGCTTCTGTCTCTTCTGGGTCGCTCCCCTGGTTCTGCTTAATGTTTGGATGTGGGTCTCTGTATCTGTTCTAAATAGCTGCTAGATGTCACCTCTCTGATGATAATTAGACTAAATACTAATCTATGAGTATGGCAGAATATCATTAGAAATCATTTAACAGACTTTTTTCCAGTCATCATTGTTTTTTTCCTGGATCTCTGGACAATTCTGCTCTGGTTCCTGGCTGTCAAAGCAGCATCAGGGATGGACTCCCTCTTATGTTGTGGGACATAAATAAGAGCAGTCATTGTTTGGCCATTCCTATAAATTCTGGGCTACCATTACCCCAGCATATCTTCAAGGCAGGAAATTTTTAAGTAGAAGGCTCCCTGCTAGGTTGATGCTCCAATCCCACTGCTGGGACCCTTGCTTAGTTGTAGAAGTTCAGGCACTGGGAGAGATGACTGGAATTGGGGGAAGGGGTAACATAGAAATCTATGACTATGGAAATTCCATGAAAACTAAAAAAGTGACCCCAGCAAATATTTTAATAAATGGAGGATTTTTTTTCTTAATTAAAACCAATGAAGTGAGAACACCCATTTCTTTTTTTTTCAAATATAAAACACTTTATTTATCAATATTTGTATAAACATATATACTTATACATGTAAACATATATACATACATAAATGATAATTAAATAATAAGATGTATTTAAAAATTATGGGGGGGGGTTCTTTTTTTTTTTGGTTTTTTCAAGACAGGGTTTCTCAGTGTAGCCCTGGCTGTCCTGGAACTTACTCAGTAGACCAGGCTGGCCTGGAACTCAGAAATCCGCCTGCCTCTGCCTCCCAAGTGCTGAGATTAAAGGTGTGCACCACCACCACCCGGCATATGGGGGGTTTCTAATCCAGATCTTTGATAAAGGAAGATAAACTTTTAACCACATTGTTTAAGGTGGGAACACTACGTTTAATTTGAGCACACTATATAAAGGACATGGAAGAAGAAGGCAATTTCTCTTTATCTCTCTTTGACAGTATGTTCTTACTTTTCTTTGAAAGTCTAGTCCTCCAGTTTCATTAAAGCCTGCCTCTTTGGGATTTCAGACTATACTGAAAAGAACTAGAGACATTCAACATTGTGAACTGAATAACTACTGAGTTTTTGTTCCTTTCTTTCACAGGCTAACATTTTTGGATTAGCTGGACTATAACAAATAAGCCAGCATAACAAATTTCATATATAATTTTATATATATTCATATATGTATATATACACACATATATATACATATATATGTATATTTATTCACATATATATTCATATACATATATATATATATATATATATATATATATATATATATATATATTCTACTAGTTCTGGCTAGAGAACACATTTTGGTTTATGTATCAGTCTCTAATAATACTAATTAGTGAAAGAATATCTCCTGAGACATTGATCTATTCAGGGATACACAAAGATGAAGATTAAAATCGACTTCAATAAATTTATTAGGTAAATGTGTATGTCTATATTTCTTTGGTTGCACTAGCAGCCATTGATTAGAACTACTAAAATTAGTCATCTACTTTTTTATTATTTCAACAAAACAAAGAAACTAAATTGTTTTCATGTTATAACTAAGAAAGCAGGTCAAAAAATATTTTTAAATGTTTCAGAAAAATAACAACATGGATTCAATAAATATAATTTTATAACTAACAGAACAAATAAAAAAGAGGAATATGATAAAAATGTAGTAGCAACAACATATCTAAGGAAGAGATGTTGGCCACCAAATGATCAAATCACCCATTTCATCATTTATCCCTCAGAGTTTGCTTAAATAAACAAATATTTTTATCAGGTATATATTTTATATTGCAATGCTGCATAAAAAATGATGAGTGGCAGAAGCAAACATACATTACAGTCTGAAATAAATGGGATAAGTCAGACTATGTGAATATGTCTTAAATTGCTATCCGTCTTGTATCCTCTAATACCAAAGACCTAACATAACATGGTATAGAAAAGTATACAAATATTTGAGAAGAAATAAATTTAATAGCAATAGTTCCAAGTAGAAGGAATAACATAATTAATTCTATCATATTTGTAGTAAATTCTATTGTTTTTAAAATATAAAAATCAATACTCATTATATTCTGTGAATTCAAACCATATTTGGATCTATAGTTTGCAAAAGAACCATTTTTACAAACATCTTGGCTTATGTAATTCATTTAGAAGATAAAACAGACAATTGAAAACAAACCCAAAATAAATGGTAATAATGAAATGGGATAAAAATATTGACTGAGCCTTCAGGTAGAAGCTACTGATTTTTCTGTGTTAATTTTATATCCTACTAATTTTCTAAAAGGGCTTATTATCTACAGAAGATTCCCAGGAGGGTCTTTAGGGTCCCTTATTTTTAAAATCATATCATCTGCAAATAAAGATACAACAGCTTCTTTCCTTACTATCTGTATTCCCATGATACCCTCCAGTTGTCTTATTGCTTTAGCTAAGACTTTAAGTACAATATTATATAGATGTAGAGAGAATGCACGTTCCTGTCTTGTTCCTGATTTTAGGGGAAACATCTGAAGTTTCTTTCCATTTAGGATGATGCTGGCTGTTTCTTGTATCTATATCCCCCAGCACTTTTGTCATGAAGGAATGAATTTGAATATACAAATTATCTAATGCTAGAATAAAATGAAGATCAGTTTAGTATTACTCTAAAGAAAAGAATGTGAAACATTTAAAATTATGAAGACAGAGGCCACAATAAGAAAGGATTTTTCTGTCAAAGGACAAAATGTATAGACTCCTTGGTGCAGGGATCCTTTCTGTTTAAAGATGTTTCATATGTGTTAGTGCCACTCAATCCACAAGTTACAGAATGATTTCATCAAATTTCCTCAGTATTTACAAATCTTTTCTTAGGACTTGGTGCTTTACATGTGTAGCTTAGCCTTCATGCGCATCCTGAACAACTGGAGTGGGAGCTATCTCAAAAGTTGTTGCCTGTCTGTGGGATATGTTCTTCTGGCGGGGCTGTCTTATCTGACCTCAATGGGAGAGGAAGTGCCTAGCCTAACAGAGAACTGAAGTGCCAGGGTGGGGGATATCCAGCGGGATCTCCAATCACTAATAAGAGAAGGATTGTGGGAGGGGGTGATCAGGAAGGGAGACGTGAGTGAGATGTAAATTGAATAAGTAAAATAATAAAATTAAATTCAAAAAAATAAGTAAATAGGAACTCGGTGCTTTAGAAATGCTTTATAATAATTTAATCTTCAAAATATTTGTCGTCTATTTACATTACTAACTGATATGAGGGCACAACACATATACAGCAGATGACTGCCAGTATGGACTCAGTCAGAGAAGATGCACCCAACCCTCAAGAGACTTGGTACATCAGGGAGTGGGGAGATCTGGTGGGATGGGGATGGGGCATCCTCTTGGAGACAGGAGGAGGGATAGAACATGTTGTGGGATGTAGAACAGTCAGAGGGTGAACCGGGAGAAGGATAAAGTCTAGACTGTAAAAAAAAAAAAAAATTAAAGAATAGATAAATAAATAAATATTTGATAAACCAAGAAAGAAAGAAACAAAGAAAGAAACAAAGAATGAAAGAAACAAAGAAAGAAATGTTGAAGAAGCATAGTCATCAGAAAAATGCAAATCAAAACGACTCTGAGATTCTACCTCACACCAATCAGAATGGCTAAGATCAAAAACTCAGATGCTAACCAGGATGTGGAGAAAGAGAAACACTCCTTCATTGCTGGTGGGATTGCAAGCTGGTATAACCACTCTGGAAATCAATGTGGCAGTCCCTCAGAAACTTGCAAATAGTTCGACTTGAAGACCCAGCTATACCACTCCTGGGCATATGCCCTAAAGATGATTTAACATATGACAAAGACACATGTTCCACTATGTTCATAGCAGCTTTATTTATAATAGCCAGAAGCTGGAAAGAACCCAGATGTCCTTCAACAGAGGAATGGATACAGAAAAGGTGGCACATTTACACAATGGAATACTACTCAGCTATTAACAACAATGACTTTATGAAAATTGCAAGCAAATAGATGTAATTTGAAAATAACATTCTGAGTGAGATAACACAGACACAAAAGAAGACATATGGTATACACTCCCTGACAAGTGGATGATATTAGGAAAAAAGGTCAAAATGCCAACAATACAACTCAGAGACCATATGAAGCTTAATAAGAAGGAAGACAAAGTATGGATGCTTCAGTTCTACTTAGAAGGTAGAGCAAAATAATTATGGTAGGTAGAGAGAGGAAGAAACCTGAGAGAGAGAGAGAGAGAGAGAGAGAGAGAGAGAGAGAGAGAGAGAGAGAAGAGGTGGAGAGGAAAAGGGGGGTAGGATTAGGTATGGAGAAAGATAGAGGAAAAGTCCAGAAGGTCAGAAAATTTTAACAGAAATATGTAGCAGTTGGGGCTGGGAAACCAGGGATTAGCCACTGACAAGTTCCAGATGCCAGGGAAGCAAGAGGTTCCCAGGACCCAATGGGGATGACATTAGCTGAAATACCCAAAACAGCAGAGATAGAACCTGTAGAGACCACCTCCAATAGATAGGCATGGCCTCCAGTTGAGGAATGAGGTCACTCACCCATCTCAAAATTTTTAACTAGAATTGTTCCTATCTAAATGAAATGCAGGAATAGAAAAATAGATCAGAGGCTGAAGTAACGGTCATCCAGAGACCACCCCACCTAAGGATCTATCCTACCTGAAGACACCAAACCCTGACACTGTGGTTGATGCCAAGAAATGCTTGCTAACATAGCCTCATATAGCTTCTCCTGAGAGGCTCTGCCAGCATCTGACCAATACAGATGTAGATTCTCACAGACAACCATCACTGACTGAACTCAGGGACCCCAATGGAAAAGTTAAGGGAAGGACTGAAGAAGCTGAAGTGGACTGCAACATCACGGGAAGGACAACAATATCAACTAACCAGACCCTCCTCCCCAAACCCCAGAGCTCCCAGGGACTAAACCACCAACCAAAGAGTACACATACATGGATCCATGGCTCCAGCTACATATGTAGCAGAGGATTGCCTTATCTGGCATCAGTGGGAGGAGAAGCCATTGGTTCTGTAGAGGCTTGACACCCCAGCCTAAGGGGACACTAGAATGAACCGTGAGACAGGAATGGGTTAGCGGGTGAAGGAGTACCCTCATAGAGGCAATGGGGAGGGGGAGGAATGGAGGGTTGTGTAGGGAAAACCATCAAGGGGAAGAACATTGGAAATGAATATAAATAAAATAACCAACAAAAAAGGGTTTCATAAAACATATGATTCTGTCATTTTTTTATCTGACTTGGTGACTGCAAGATACCTCTTGCTGTTCTTAGGAAGTGCTATAAATGACATTCAGAAAACAGCTATCATTAATTTAACTTATAAGAGGTTTCACTATCTTAAGACAAAAGCTATATTTTAGAAGTATGTGTATACTTTAAAGCATCAATTTTCCTCAGTTCATACTTTTTTCTGGAACATATAGGTTCCTAAACTTTATTTTGACAACTATACTAATTATTGGTGAGAAATATTTTAAACTTTATTATATTTAATGATTGCACTATGTGTCACTGTTTCATTAATGGATACAATACCCAAATTAAATAAAACACAGTTGCTTGAATATCTTATAGATTAGTGTATAATGGTTGTCTAGAAAGATAAAATATACAGTAATTGAGATATAGTAAAGCAAAGAAGTGAACTGTGTTTGATTTCCTAGATGCTGACAGCTAAGTCATCAGCACATTTGACCAAACTGATTTTTGTCTATCAAGCAATTTCCTGTTCTCAGCTGCCATCTGGACCAGGCCTCAGAGGCATCAGAACAAAATCTGAGATCCATTTTACAAGAGAATTAAATAAGATTTGAAATAAAATTTCCCATTACAAAGCAAGAAGAATTTGTGATAATTTTCTCTAAGATGTTTTTAGCACTTTCATCGATGAAGCAATTCTGAATAACAGAGCATTTCTTACAATAACACTTCTATAATGATGATGTTTTGTAACAAAAGTGCTATTATTAAAGAAACGGCATAATAGTGGAATTGTTGTTGAATCTCTCCTGCAAAAGCCTGCTAAACAAGCCTATCTATATTTAAAATCTTTTAAATTACTTCCTTCTCAGAACTAAAAGGTACCTTGTCCAGTCATTCCATATGATCGAATTACGAGGAGTCAACATTAACAGTCAAACCCTGGCCACACAACTTTTGAAACTTTGAACACTAAACTAGATATCTACTATTAACTATATCAACTATTAGGGACTTGGAGCATGTTGACACTCCTAAGAGTAAATGTAAGAGAAAGAAAGAGAAGAGACAGAGGCAGAGACACAGGGAGGGGTAGAAAAAGAAAGAGAAGAGAGGACAAAGCACAAAGAGATGGCTCAGCTGATAAAAACATTTGCTAGTTTTCCATTTGCTGGAGTTCAGCTCCTAGCACCGACCTGGTAGTTATGGAGTATTTAAGCTCCATAAGAACTCACAACTTGTTCTTCCCTCCTCCAAAATACACATGCACACACACACACACACACATAAACACACATACACACATGTATACACTCACACATACACACATACACACACATATACAAATGTGAATACACAAGCACTTACACAAATACACATGCAATCACATAAACACATACACATGCACATACACTCATACATGCACTCACGAGCACACATATACACATGCACACATACATACATAGACAAACACATACAAATATATACACACACATGTACACACATACATGTACATAAAAGCATACATATCTGCATACATACACACAGACATACATATACACATATATGCATACACACATGAATACAAATATATATACATACACATGCATAAAAATAAATCTCAAAGGACAAAAAGATCAACCTTTCTCTCAGTAAAAATTTTTCCTTCACTAAAATCTCATTTGATGCCAAATTCTAACAGACTCAATTACATTGATTTTTTTTCATTTGCTTTTGTTTTTCATTTTTTGCTTTAAACTCATTACTGCTTTGACATATAACTATTATATTTATACTGGAATTAATGTGTAGTCTCAGACATTTTCACCTAAAAGATTGGCTTCCGGTCTGAGCTGGTGTTCTGAGCAGACCTTGGGTGCTAGCTCTGCACCCAGTCCCACAACATACAGAAGAAGATCAACTCTCAGGTGCTCTAACACACCCAGGATCATAGGTGAGGAGTCAACAATATCTGCCCCAACACCCCAATACCCTAACACTGGGAGTAACTGGGACCAGCAGGATCCAGGGACACAGGAACTCCTGCCTGGCCAGTGGCACAGGTTCCTTCTGATCTGAGTCAGTGCCCTGAGCAGACCTTGGGCGCTAGCTCCAAACCCAGTCCCACAACATCCAAAAGAGTCTATTCCGAGGTGCTCTAACACGCCCAGGATCATAGGCTCACAAGATCTCAGGAGCTTGGTTGGTCACAGCAGGATTTGAGGATCCTAGAGGCAGTTTGACTCCCAGGAGCTCTGACACACCTAGGATCACAGGATCCCATAATCACGGGATCACAGAGACAGCTGTACTCTGAGGAGTTCTGACACAACCAGAATCACAGGAGAAACAGGTTCCAGTCAAAGACAGCGAGGGCAGGTAGCACCAGAAATAACAAAATGGCAAGAGGCAAGCATAAAAACATAAGCAACAGAAACCAAGGTTACTTGGCATCATCAGAACCCAGTTCTCCCAAAATAGCAAATCCTGGATACACCATCACACCAGAAAAGCAAGATTCGAATTTAAAATCACTTCTAATGATGATGATAGAGAACTTTAAGAAGGGCATAAATAACTTCCTTAAAAAAAAAAATAGAGGAAAAACAGGTAGACACCCTTAAAGAGGAAACACAAAAATCCCTTAAAGAATTACAAGAAAACACAACCAAACAGGTGAAAAAATTGAACAAGAACATCCAGGATTTTAAAATGGAAATATAAACAATAAAGAAATTACAGAGGGAGACAAGCCTGGAAATAGAAAACCTAGGAAAGAGATCAGGAGTCATAGATGCAAGATTGGCAAAGAACTCTGTACAGAACAGATATTTTACAAGCTTTAGTTAAAATTTATCTGATAGCCAAGTTCTAAAACTGTATGCAACCATGGGACATAACCACTTCACTCTGAGGCTGAGGGAATGTCAGTGAGAAAGTGGAAATATCTTTCATTTAAAGTAAAGCAATAAAATATTAGAATACAATTGGAACTGATAAAAGGACATAGTATTGAATAGGAGTTAAAGTTCAAACAAATGTTTCAAAGCACTTTTCTATCAATATCAAGTTATGTTGCTTTTTGCTTCTTCAGTGAAGTGTACCTTGCTTTCCAATATGTATAGGGAATACTCATCAAAAGTACTTAACTATATTGATGAATAAAGATGTATAAATAAAGTTTGCAACTTTTGAATTTTTGTATTTTTGACTAAAGATGTATTGTATCCTTTGGTGAGGACTTTAAACAGAGGAAAAGAGACAGGGAAGATTTAAGCTACAGAGCTACTGACCTTTACCCATTAAAATAAAACCCAACATATTTCTAGGTTACTGCAACTGCTGTTTTTACCTGCTGGTTAGGATGTACATTGGGGAAAAGTAAAGATAAAATTTTCAATATACTTATTTGATAGTTTGGATGAAATAACCTTCATGGTCTCAGACACTTAAATATTTGACCCACAGTTAGTGGCCCTTTGGTGCAGTTTAAGTGGTATGTCCTTCCTGCAGAAAGTACCTCACTGGGGGTTGGCTTCCTAAATATGCTTTCTATGCTTGCTACATGGGGCTTGAGTTGTGAGCTCTTAGCAGGTTCTGCCACCAGGCCTGGCTGCTACTGTGCACCCCTGTGTTGGGGATGGACTCTTACCCTCTTAAACCATGAGCACCAAATAAGCCCTTTCATACCCTCTTGGTCATGGTATTTATCAGAGCAATTGAAACCTAAGACAACATATACCCTTTATGGAGATTATTACATTTGCAGATTCCTATGAATACTCTCAGTGTATATTCCTACAAAATAACAGTTTGTACTTTATTGCAAGTGAGAAACTTTGTAAAAATTATACATATGCATGCATGCAGACATATACTTACATAAGTATTATTAAGTGTATATAGCACATATGCATTTACATACACATGCACACACAGACACATGCATACACACACATGCATACTGCACTGCCAAGAAATAGAGGTTTTTCTGTGTGGCAAGACCATACCATGATTATTCTTCTAAACTCAGATAAAATTTAAAGGCTATTTTTAAATTTTAGCAGAAGCAATAAACTAAGATATCACTTCAACCCAAAAAATACAGCAAAAAAAAATATATTTTTTAATGAGTAGAAAGGTGAGCAGGAGGTAATGCATTTTATGCATTTACTTACTTACATATGATAGTGGGATTGAATCTAGGGTTGCACACATGCTATGCAAAGACTTTGGCAGTGACCTATAAAACAACCTTTAATTACTTTAAGCAAAGTTTGCCATATACATATAATATTTTAATTTTTAAAACAAATTATTGCACTAGGGTTTGAATAGCTTTACTGTTACCACAGAATATAATCAGTCTCCAAATTTCAATACTTAACTCAGAATCAGATCACCAGGCTAATAGGAAGTGAAACACATGTTGTGTATGTTTACAGCTATAGCATGCATTACAAGAGAATTGAAAAGAAATGAGGCTGTAAATGAAAGGCTTTTATGGATGGATCTCTTCTAAGTGATATATGCGATACAAATGATTAACATTAACTGATCTTCTTGAAGAATGTACTGGTATAATTCATTATAATAGCTTCAAAGTGCAATTAGTGAATGATAGTATAAACGACACTGCTGTTCATAGACCTACCCATAAGAGTAATTATATTTTGAAAACTACTTAGTGAAAAATTGATTGAATGAGCCCGATGGGCACAGATAATTGAGATAAAAATATGTAAACAAAGTGCCTATTAATAGGCTTTATGGCACATTTATATATTTGCAAGGTTTGCTGATGCATGGTTTTATAGAAGGCATATTTTTAAATCTTTCCCTTCTGTTGAAACACTCTTAAGGAAAATAGGTATATATGTATTTAATGAAGCTGTATTATTTCTATGAATATGGTATAACATAATTTCTAATTGTATTTAAATATAGAAAGTATGTCATTTTAATGTCTGGTAAATAAGAAATTAAAGATGAAATTTTAAGCCACCTAGAAAATAAGATTACTTAATATATATTCTTAAATGCCAAGAAAAAAAGGGAACAGTAGTAAATAACATTAAAATAAACAAGAGTTCATCACATATATTCCAAAATGACTCTTTAACTGTAACAGAATCATAACTTAAAACACTTTTATTTTTTGTCTATGTACTATACTATCCTATTAGTAAAGATACATACTACAATTTGTTACTTTGTGATTTTGGTTGTTCTAATCTCAAATATGATAGATAATAAATGGCAGACAGACAGATAGACAGATAGACAGATATGATAGACAAATGATAGAGATATAAACAGATATAACTTATGTGCCCTATATGTTACATAGATGAAAAGTTGTAATTTTATATAAGTACATGTAGGTATAATGACACACAAATACCGAAGTAAAGGTATCTGGGTTAGAGTCATAGTCAAGGAGATTAATGATTTCAGTTGTAGTTTTATCCAAACAGTAGAACTGTGAACTCAAGATTTCAGTTGCCTGAGTTTATTTTTCTGAACAAAGAACATATTGTACTATATGACATCTAATTCTCAAGCTCCATGTGGCAAGATCCTGTGGGTGAGACTTGGAAATTAGCTAGACTTATGTTTCCAGCCATATTTCGTATATCTTGTTAACTAGATAAAACTGAGAAAATTTGATGAGCTGCATTTTTCTCAGTTGTGAAACAGAGATGTGAATATAACACATAAATGATTGTGAAGATCATGGGAGATGAAAGTGAGATTAAGAGGCTTCATTCTCTGCCTCTAACAACTATTTAAAACTACTTACTATATCTGTCTGCATTTTCCAGCCCGTGCTAAATTATGCTGTAGTAACAACAACATAAACAATCACAGTGACTTAAAGCAACAAATGTTTCTTTCTTGTTCACATTACTTATCATTCATGACTTGGTAGCAGCCATCAAAATTATCCTTCTCTATGTGTTAGGAACAACTTCTAGCAGAAATGTAGGACTGTAGGATGAGGAAAACATGACAGAAGACTACACAAAAGGTCTTATTGCTTCAGACAGGAAGTAGTGCATACTGTTTTACCATGTTACACTGACCAAAGCCAATGAAAAAGTGGTTGAATAAATAAGGATATATGGATATAGGATACATGTTATATAGCACCATATTTCCTAAAAGAATGGATCTTTAGCTGTTTTGCAGTACAAAGAAGATAAAAATATCACTTAATTGTTCAACACTATTTCATAATTGAAGTATATTACATTTTAATTTTTTCAAAATTATTTTTTTAGTTCTTATTCAAAATATTTTGATTATATTCTTTCCTCTCCCCAACTCCTCCCATATACCCATTTCTACCAACACAAATTTTTGTTTCTTTCTCCTGTCTCTTAAAAACAAAATTAAACAAAAAAATGAAACACAAAGCAAAATCATAAAACAAAATGTGAAGTCTGTTTTGGGTTGCCCAACTACTCTTAAGCATGAGGTATACCCTGGAGTTTTGTTGATCGTAAATATTTCCCAGGAGCCTTTGTTCTGAAAAGTTGGTGGCACTATTAATAAGTGTTGAATTGTTTCAAGGGAAAATATGAACTGGATGGAAATTAAATAAGTATTGGGAATGTGACTTTGAAGGAGATAGTATTAACCAGCCCTTACCTGTTTTTCTCTTTGATTCCTGGCTACAAAACTGTAAGTAGTTCTCCTCTGCCATTATCTTTGTTGTAATACAGTGTGCTGTCATAAGTCATTTGGCTCTGTCAAAGCAACAGAGCCAAGCAACCACAGACTAAATCTCTGAAAACATGAATGGAGTTTCCAAATTGCAAGGTGATTATATTAGGTTCGTTGTTGGTGATAGAAATATATAGAGAAAATCAAATCTCTTAGCCTCTTGTGAAATACAATATATAAAATTTATGCTACATGTATTGTTAAAAAGTAAAAAAAGAAGCATTGGAATTGGTCTAGTAGTTTCTCTAGGTCTGAAGCAATATCTAATGTCAGAAGAGAAAGATGAGAACTCTTCTCGATGAATTCAAACTTTTAAATATTGAGCATAGTTCCAAACAAAGTTGGACTCTCCTTATAATCAATGGTTGCCTTTCCCATGATGTGCTATATTTAGCAGCATATGCTCTTTAGTTGCATTTTTCATCTAAAATTCAATCTCTTGACCAATAATATTTTGTTTTATTGTATTAATCATCAGTGGATCAAATCTCTTCAGCAAAGCCTTGTTTTCATAATATATATTAATAAAAATATTTTAAATTGCAATCAGGTTTCAATAGCTACTGCTTCCATTCTAACTTCTCTATAAGCATTCAACAAATTCTTAAAATATAAGTATTACAGATATCATTAATAAGAACTTTTATACTTTGAGTATCTGTTATTCCATTGACATGTTAATCATTTTGTTGGTTGTGTCAGACAATCCATATATGTATGTGTATATATATATATATATATATATATATATATATATATATAATCTTTTTTAAGTAAGTTTGACCTATTTAACATATATATTTTTATTTATATATATTTAACACACATATATATGTATATATATATATATATATATATATATGTTAGTAGGTCAAACTTACTTAAAGAAGTTAAAACTCAAAGAGAACACACTCATCAAACAGGCAGTTGATTCAGACTCATTCTTTCAGGGAATGACATTAAAGTAGTTGTATATGTCTCTGACATGCATTGGTAAAATTCTAATCTAAGAAAAAATGGAGCTTAAACTAAAATCTATTGTCTCAGAAGCATTTATTATATTTTAATGTTGGAGGAGGAAAAAAATCTGTCAGTTTTTTTATTGTATAACAAATAGACACAAAAAGATTAGTTTAAAACAGGAGATACTTATATAATAATGTTAATAGATCTGAAACCAGGATATGTCTTAGTCAGTTCCTTTGTTTGTTCTCACAAAATGTTGGCCAAGCCTGGAGTTTATTCAGAAGCAGGATTGCAGAATGGCCCATTTACTTGATGAGAAGCTCTAGCAGAACTCAATTTCCTGGGGTGATAAACTTGAGGACTTCTGTTTCCCACAGCTGTCAACTAAAGACTTACTCTAGCTACAAGAACATACTTTTAATTCCTTGGCTTCTCAGTATGAGCACTTACTTCCTCATGAGGTAACCAATAATAGCAAAATGTTTTACACATATAGTACTTATGTTAGAATCTTTCCCACCTTTCTTAAAAACTAGTTTTTCTCAAGGGCAAGTAAGTTCCCACTGTCTTTGAAATATCGAAGATACCCTCATTACATCCCTCCAAATGATGGCACTGGTATTTATCAGAAAGAGAAATTAAAACGGAACACCTCTCATCCAGTTCACAGGAAATTCGAGCAATTTAATGGTGTGGTAGAGAACAGCTTTGTTGAAAGCGCTGAACACAATACACATTTTCATACACAAAGCTAGAATCTAAACAGCTAATATTTATTTAGAACCCACTGCAAGCTAGACTGTGCTGTGCATTTTCACAAGTATCAACTCAATTAGACATTTACTTTTATATTCCTTTTATATTACTTTTATTATCCTGACATAAAATAAGAACTGTGACTGGAGAGAAAGAAGAGGGAGGGGAGGGCAGTAACATTTTCTATATAAGAAGTCATTACTGTCTCAATTAGAGAAATAAAATATCTAAAATAATAAAGTTGATGATTAATGTGCATTTATCATTTGCAAAGCATAAAGCACTTAGAAATAAATTATTTCTATATAACTGTTAATGTATGAACTATTGTAAAGCCCATTTATTTGTTTGTTATTTCTTTTCATTTTTATTATGTTTTTCTGGGTTACAGAGGTCTCACTCTGGAGGACAGGCTGACCTGAAATTCATTGTGTACCCCAAGATAACCCCAGACTAAAAGAAATCTTTCAATCTCAGTTTTCCAGATATTGGGATAACAATCCTGAGTTACTAAGCCTGGCTAAATTTTCATTTCCAAGAGAATGTGCTGAGTTTTGTGTATGTGCTCATGCTTGCACAGATGTGTGTGTGTGTGTGTGTGTGTGTGTGTGTGTGTGTGTGAGAGAGAGAGAGAGAGAGAGAGAGAGAGAGAGAGAGAGAGGAGAGAAAGAGAGGAAGAGAGAGAGAGAAGTTTATGTATATATGTGTATACTAGTATATGAAAACCAGAACAGTATATTGAATGTCCTCCTCTATAATTTTGTGTATTATTTCTTTAAGACTGGGTAACTCACTGACTTGGCAGTTTATCTGGTAGCCAACAATCCCCACTGATGCTCTAGTCTCATCCCCTTAGGACAGTGGGGCTACAGGTTATATAAATGGGCCATGTCCTCTTTTCTATGTGGATAGGAATCCAAACTTAAGTACTTATACTTTCAAAGCAAGGAGACTTACTGAGGCATCTTCCCATTCCCATTCATTATGATTATTAAAGGCAAAGAGTTTCTATGTAACCCTGGCTAACCTCAAATGATCCTCTTATCCCTATATTGTGTTGGAATTAAAAGAATGTTTTACCACATTCAACTTATTGTCTTCAGTTTACAAATACTAAAACTAAAGGCTATACAGATTAAATAATTTTCCAAACTCACATGGAAACTGTGTCAAGACTTAAAAAACAAGAAATTTGAGTCCTTGACCTTAGCAGTAGGAGCTAATATTAGTAGGTTTGTCAAAAAGTGACTTCCTTCTTCTAACAACACACATCATGTCTTTTTAAAAAAAAATTATAATTTTCAAACACAAATAATTTACATGGAGCAAAAGCCTAATATTTGAATCAATGTACCAAGATTTAAAACTAACAACTTATCAAATATCTGCATGCCATTTAAATTTACTCATTTCTCAATAAATGTTTAAAATTTAGTTGTAAGATTTCTTTGAAAAGATCTTTTCTCTTTTCCAAACATTTATTTCTTTACATGTGAAGTAACACAGCCCTTTACCTGTAAAAAAAAATAATAATAATAACTTATTTGCCAGATGTAATTGTCATCTCGAAGGTTTACTGTTAAATACGAACACCCTTTCTATTTCTTTCTGAACTCTGGCTGGCTGGTTCAACACAGTTATACTGGCCAAACTCTTCTGCAAGCTGACTGATTCAAACTGGCTTCTCTTGGCTTCTAACTGGATTGTTCTGCTTGTCCTCAAACTAACTCTAGAAAATAATTCTAATCTTCTGGCTCCTATCTTCAATTGCAATCTATCTTTGTAAAACTGTTCCAATAAAATCTCTCTCTCTCTCTCTCTCTCTCTCTCTCTCTCTCTCTCTCTCTCTGTGTGTGTGTGTGTGTCTTTCTCTTACACACACACACACACACACACACACACACACACACACACACACTTCTTTCTTCTCCCTGTGCCTTGCTAAAGTAGCCTCTTCTTTCCTGTCCGTTCTCATGGGAGTTGGGTGTATCCCATCTCTAACTCATTCTATTAAATCTTTCTCTGATTCATCACTTTCATTGCTCTGAATTAGATATCACTTTCCAACATAGCTGCTTTCTTCTACAAATTAACCTTACCTACATTGTTTGAAATTAAAGGTGGTTAAGAGCATGTCTCTATTTCAGCCAGACGGATTAAAGGTATGTCATTCCAGCCAGATCACACAGACCTAGAAGTTCTTTGGCTGTGATCTCTTACCAGATCAGTCATGTTGCTGGATTAAAATCCTTCTAAAGTACCATCTAAAAAACTACCTATCCCAAGGTTTAGACAAAGCAAATTGCTGTGATAACAGGAAGATTTTTCATTTCAGGGAAGGGGCTGGATTCAGTACTCAGCTATAAACATGGCTACAGTGTCTCCTAGCTGGTGTCATTAATGTTCCTTTAATTAAATATACACTATTATTAGTGCTGTTGCTTTTAAAGACATATATAATATTTTAGAAATATGTTTTGTTAACCTATTTTTCTTTTTTCCTAAACAGGAATCTTAGATTAGTATAAAACAATATTTTAAAATTGTGCCTTGGTCACACAAGTTTAGACAAGCATACCTAGTTTAAAACTTATAGTCTCATAGCCAATCCTGGCTATTTACTTTGAGAGAAAAGATTTGAGTGGATGGTTTTCAGCTGACATTCATTCTAAAGCCAAGAAAAAATCTAGGTTCAGAACTAAGTGTTTTAATTAGGAGAGATGACAGAAGTTCTGGTTAGTCAACAAAATGATGGACTGGTTATTAGGACTAACTTGTACCTCACTGGTACAAATTGGCATAATTATGCTCTAATTGTATTTTAAGAGAAAAGTTTTATTTTAACAGGAAGGGTGATATGTAGGAGGAGCAAGGTGGGAGGAGTACGGAGAGGAAGAGAAGGAGTAAGGAGAGGAGGAGAAGAAGGAGAGGAGAAGCTAGGTGACGAGAGAGAGAAAGAGAGAGAAAGAAGGAAGGGGACAAAGAGGACAAGGATGTTCACGTGTCTCCACCAGTCAAAGATAGTTGATATATCTAGGTTGAGTATTGGGTTACACTTCTGACTGAGCACTACCAAACTTACAAAGCCTTTGATTAACATTTTAAAAAATTGTATAAAAGCAAAAAGGAAAGGGGGGCATGGGATAAGGGTTTTCTAGGGAGGGGAAACAGGGAAAGGGGATGGCATCTGAAATGTAAATAAAATATCCAATATAAATAAATAAATAAATAAATAAATAAATAAATAAATAAATAAATAAAATAATGTCTCTAGTATTTTAAATAAAAATCCTGAAAAGGTGTTGCTACATCCAAAATCAGAGGACTGTTGTTGACACTCAGCTCCACATTCATGTGCTGTGTCACAGCAAGCAGAAATTGCTGTTGCTCTGAAGTCTCTGTAGAAATTGGCAGCCAACAACTCTCCATGAGGACCTCCCTAGTGAAAAAAGCCCATCATAAACAGTACAATTTACATCTTATTGATGAAGGTCTAAGATTAACAGAGGCAATTAATTTGTATCAGAACTCCTGTGGGCCAAAAATAAAAGACTATGCCACTAGTACCCAATTGGAATTTTCGTTCTGATCAATCACCTATCTTTCTACATGTACTTTTTCAGAGTTAACTTTTTCAGCAACAGATACAGAAGGAAGCAGCCAAGAATATCAAAGAAAACATTCAGTGATAAGTCTTTTATAACTTCACTACCTACTTATTTCAATCTGATAATGATTAAGGCATTTTCCTTATAACTACAAAGGAGTTTTCTTTAAATATTCTTTTTAAAATAACCCACTTTGTTTTTATTTATGTAAGAAAGATTACAATAGCCAAGAGAAATAGAAATGCATTGAGGCATCTTCCTAAGAGAGAACAGCAGGACCAATTTAAAATAAAAATAAGGAGAGATGCCTTAACTGTACATTTAAAGACAAAATGAAAACTGTAAATGCAATTTGTAGCAGGAAGCCTTTAAAACATCCTAAAGATTGTCTGCATTTTGTAAAAGCTCTGACCAATCTTTAAAATGACTTGTCCATTAAGCCAATGTATATCTGACTCAACACTCTATTGCAAGCAAAAGCTTTTCAATTATGAAATTGTAGAAGAATAAGTTTGACAGAGTCTTATCAAATTATAAGAACAAATTACAAATTTCTAAACTTCAGAAAGTGTTGAAATGTTTTCTATTAAGAAACCTCACTGTTCAAACCAGGACTACATCTCATGTGTTCATATCTTCTTTTATTATTCTTGGCATGTAATTGATTGCCCTTTGCTTGTAGGAATGCACAAAATCATACAAAATAGCATCCATCCTTTTTTATTGATTAAATGTTTAAACTGGTTTTAGTCTTGTTCACACACTACTAGAAGATGGTTTAACATGAACATAATTGTTTTTATTTGTTTTGTAAGTATCCACTGTTGCTTCCTAATGTTATAGATATGAAAAATGAAATTGAGAATGAAATGTCTCATGTCAAAGCACGCAAGAAGATGGAACAGAAATTAGAACCCACACATCCTTTGGTCCCTGAGTCAAAGAGTAAGCTTAATAGCACTATGCGAGAGGTAGTTTTGGCTTCTTCACAACTATGGTGGCTTGTGCACTAAACTATCTTTAACAATATAAACTACTAGAGGCGACTGTGGTGGTTTGAATATGCTTGGCCCAAGAAGTGAGTAGCACTATTACGTGTGGCCATGTGGGAGTAGTTATGGCCTTGTTAAAAGAAGTGTGTCAGTGGGGTCTATGCTTTGAGACTCTTTTGCTAGCTGCTTAGAAGATAGTCTTTTCCTGGCTGCCTTTGGATCAAACTATAGAACTCTCATGTTCTTCTCCAGCACTATGTCTGTTAGAACACTGCCATGCTTCCTGCCGTGAGGATAACAGACTGAACCTCTGAACCTGTAAGAGTGCCCCAACCAAATGTTGTCCTTTATAAAAGTTGTCTTGATCATGGTGTCTCTTAACAGCAATGGAAATCATAACTGAGACAATGACTAATTCCATTGTATGTAGTACTATTCCTCTTTCTGACAAGGCAACCATTTTTGCATTGTGAAATGAGTCCAGTATTATTATACAGACCATGTGAAATAGCCTTGAACTCTTCTCAAGATATTGTGTATTAGAAAACAATGAAAATCTCACTCTACCCTAGAGAAAATGTTGCTTTAACTAAATATGGACTTGATAACTGTTGCATGTAATTTTTAAAAATCATGCTTCTGACATCCCAAAAGCTCTGCCTGCACTCTCAGCTAGACTCTGAGATCAGCAACCACTGGTCTCATTCAG
Source organism: Rhabdomys pumilio (assembly GCA_030674055.1). NCBI lineage: Eukaryota > Metazoa > Chordata > Mammalia > Rodentia > Muridae > Rhabdomys > Rhabdomys pumilio. The sequence continues at coordinate 111,937,249 of JANHMN010000004.1, read as the reverse complement.
CTCTGCCAACAGCCAGATGACTGGTTTTTCCTGGGAGCTGCAGTTGCTCCCCAGCCCTTCATGGCTAAATTCACCAAGCTCCCAACAACTGCTCTGGCTGCCCTCTTTCTCCTCTTGCCCACCTTAGCCCCACAGATGGAAAACATTAGACAGTTTTATTATTTTAAAACTATCCAGATAACTCAATGGCTGGGTGAAGAATTTCCTGCCCTGATCTTACCATCTTATCTTATCTAGCTCCTTTCATCCTCCTTGGCCTCTGCTTGCTACAAACTCTAGGTGCCCCAAGACCTACATGACTGCAGCTTCCCCCCAACCCCATTCCAAAGTCTGGTCCAAATTCCTCTTTGTCTGTGTACTTCCTTTTCCTCCTACCCAGAAGTCCCATTTTTATACTTTCACCCAACTTTTCACCCAAAAAGGAGGCTTTTGCCTCCTTTTTTGACACAATCAAGAACCAATTAGGGAATCAAAACCTCCCTCTACAGATAACTAGCCTGAAGTTATTTTCAATTTAATTGGTTTTGAAATATGATTGGTTCAACTTTCACTGTAACCTTTCCTCGGCAACTGTTCCTTCTTCAGGGGTTTTGTTTATGCCATTATGATTTTTCCAAAGTATCTACATGACAATCGTAATGTTAAACCAGCAGAACATTATTTCTGATTCATTGTAACTATTTTAATAACAAGCTAATCTTACATGGCATTTGGTGTTTGTATACTCATAGCTTCTTTTCTCTAACACCCGTGATAATGGGTAGGATATATATTTAAAAAGAAAGGGAATAAACACAAAGACTCTTTCATGCTTCTCCTGCTCAGGAGGCAATTTCCATGATCCCATGAGTCTGTGATGTTAAAAGTCATAGACACCAAGACTTATCATCATATCTGCTAGTGTACTTTCATGAACCAAGTACCACAGGTTACCACTCATGAATGTGTGGGATCTTTCACTCTGAACACCATCCTGCAACCATAGGCAGAGCTTTATAATGACTTCTGCCTTTTAATTACAACAACCTAAAGTTTGTAATGCATGGCTTACTCACTGAGATGCAACAGTCGGGTAGGGTAAGGAAGTAAAGGAAGAGGTCAGAGCCAGACAACCTGGACTGAGGTGTCATTAAGAAAGGATCTAGTAAGCTTTCCCTTCCTTTAAGATTTAGAAAAGAAATTCAAAAGCAAATAGTACCAATTGATCTAAATGATTGTTATAGTTAATATAATTAATTTAACAGGCTCAAAAATCATGTAGAACCTAGGAAACAAGCCCCTAGGCATTCATGAAAAAGTTTCTAGACTGCATTAATTGAGGTGAGAAGACCCACCCTAAATATAAGCAACACTATTCCAAGGCCTGGAGAACTGATATAAATATAAAGCAGAAAGCAAACCAAGCAGTAATGTTCATCTCTCTTCTTTCTGATGGATGATGTAATGCCTCAAACTTCTACTACTGTGACATTCTCACCAGGATGCACCCTCAAACTGAAAGACAAAATAAACCAACCTTCCTGCCTAAAGTCACTTCACCAAGTACTTTTTTCACAGCAGTGAGAAAGGTAGCTAATGTGTAGATTAGATTTGGGTGTTTTGTTTTGTTTTGTTTTGTTTATTAGTTTTTTTATTTGTTTTTTATTTGTTTTGTTTATTAGTTTTTTGTTTTGTTTTGGTTTGTTTATTAGTTTTTTATCGATTCAGGTAACCAATATTATCTGCAAAATTTTTCAGACGTGGAGCCACCACAGGCACAAATTTTCTAAATTCCTTCATTCTACAACTCAAAAAAATTTTAGGCAGAACTTAGGAAAGATCCCAGAGATGGTGGAGCCTAAAAACACACTAAAAGCCATTAACTAATAACTTTGATATTTAGGTTCTAAGATTCAAATAATGTTCTTATAAAACTAGCCAAATATCCAGCCTTCATTCCTTCCACCATGTGAGGACACGGATACAGTTTGCTATGATCCAGCAAGTTAGTTCTTAACAAACACCAAATTTATCAAACCCTCTATTTTAGACTTCTCCGTTTCCAGACCATAAGAAATAAACCCATTTTTATTTATAAACTACCTAAAAAATAATATTTTCATATACTAGTCCAAATGAGTAAAGACAACCATGTTTCTGTGTCAAGAAATCTGAAAGATATAATGCCTCCTTTGAGATAGAAAAACACTAATTTGTGGGAAAGATAAATAATTCCATGCTATATATAAACCAGTAACAATGCTCCTATAGTAAGCTTAAACACATACAAAGACATTGATAGAATGAAAGAATATGATTAGGTACTCTTTGAGTTAGTCATTATGACAGTTGAGGATTGCCTTTCCTGTTAAGTATTATTGTAGCGATAGCTCTTAAAACAATATTTTAAATATATACATATAAACTTGCAGCCCTCTTCTTTTAGAATTTGTCAAATTAAACAAAGTTGATTAATTGCAAAGTTGCAAAGTTTATTTTGCTTAATTTAGTGACATCACAATAAGAAGGAATGGAAGAACAAAGGAAAAAATAACACCTGATAAAAGAAGGGAGATCCTCATACTTTATGTTTAGACATAATGAGTATGATTTCCTTCATGATAGTTTAAACATCCACATGAGGTTATATGGGCTGCATATATCAGTAGCACTCTAGCTCTGTTCACTAACCATGCCTTGAACACATACATGTGTAATTTACTAATCAGCAGTGACAGCAGTCTATAACCTATCTTCTCTGAAGCATACTGCATTCCTTACCCTACTACCAAGCCAGCCGTGACTTTTATTCAGAAAACAGTCATTAGGATCTCCTTGTCACCTAGGTATACTCTGTAGTTGATTGTATTATTTATGGTTTTGTAGGGGTGAAATTCCACTTACAGGAAGTTTGATTTCTTAAGAGATTTTTCTGAATCATCTAGAATTATCAGAATTTTCTGAAAAATGATCCCAGAGTACATTTTTCATCTCTGAAGTTTGGCTAGGCCCTCAATCATGAATTGTCATGCAAATGAAAGCACTACAATGACAAGGGAAAGTCTATGTGAGAGCAACAAATGGATATAATTTAACTAGTCCACATTTTAAAGAGTACAACCTTATTGAAAATGCTTATTTATCCAAGTGGTCACAGACATGGCGAGAGTGAGGCTTTCTTGAAGGAAATGTTATAATATTAATAGTTTAGTTGACTAAAGAAGACTGGCTTTCTGCAAAATGGAGGAAGTCTGTGGCAGAACATTCTATTGTTCTAATAGTCCCCTCATTACAAGGAAAATCTAATGCACAGTTAAGGTCCCTCTGCTCGGAACAGTGTGGTCCTCTTAAGAGCACCTTGTCTACCAGAGCTGCGCACTTGTGAACTACCCAAGAGCTCTTGAGGATGATGAGCTTTTGATTAGCTCTTTCAATTAGTGTTTATTTTCTTAAGTAGGATACTCACAACAGTTTCAAAGATCTGAATCTATGTTAATCACTGCCTTCAAATTAAGGGGAACATACTTTTAAACTAGTCTCTTGCTGCTTTGGTCAAAAGATCAAGTATTAATACAATTTAAATATGAAAGCTACTTTACAATAAATAAAGCCTCACTTTAAAATAAAGGTAGAAATTTGCTGTAACTTCAGTAAGTAGATGCTGTCATTATGCATGTAGAAGCTCTGACATGTTCTTTATTAATTTTTGTGTTTTCCCATTATTGAATAGATGAAAACACCTAATTTTTTAATTGCACAAATATGTGTGCTCTATGCATTTATCTTCAAACTGTCCCAGAATCTGGTGCTCTTATTTTTATTTGTAAATGCCCCGAAATATTAATATTTTAAGGTAACTATTAAAATCTGTAAAGGACACTATTTAGTCAATTGAGAGATGCAATTCTGTTTTATTGATATAAATTTTCTTTGGTTTAGCAATAGTGCCATAATTATTTTTCAAGCCTGTAAATTTACAAGGTAGAAACACAAGTGATGTGGATTTAAAATATGCAAATAAATTCAAAATGTTTTATCAAACCCTCTTTCCCTCTTTTTGTTACAGGTAAATTACAAACATAAAGAAAAATGATAGACGATAGATAGATAGATAGATAGATAGATAGATAGATAGATAGATGATAGATAGATAGATAGATAGATAGATAGATAGATAGAATAGCAAAATATGTTGAAATTTTAATAAGTAACCTGTTACAGGGTACCTGCCTAAAGTCCCAAATATTCAGAAGGCTGAGGCAAGATTACTCATTTAGCACAGGAGTTTGAAGCCAGCTATCAGCATAATAATATTGTGTGCCAACAGAAAAAGGAAAGGAAGGGAAGTTGGAACATGAGGAGGAAGAAGAATCAAATGTTGCTTTGAGGGTGTTTATATTTTCTTCCAACTTTTTTATAAACTTGAATTATTAAAAATTAATAATTGAGAGAAGTTGTAAAGAAGCCAATGTATTTATATCACCACCTTCTCCAATATTCAGAAACCATTTATTATTTATTGACAATAGTATATCTTATGATTGAGTGGGTAGAACATAGAAAATTCTATAGGGACCAAAATGTCAAGAGAAATCTGCTAAGGTCTGTGGGAATATTGTCTTGGCCCTGAAATCATTATCCAGCATGAGGATTTGTCTCAAAAGCTGAATGTTCCAGCTTGAGCCCTTGATGGCAAGAATTTCTGCCAAGTAATCTCACTTCTTTGGGGAAAAAGTATACTAGTCTGCTAGTTACCATAGACTATATGTGATTGTGGAACTAATATTTAGACAAAGGGCTAAGACTAAGCAACTGTTAACTGCTTAGCTGTAAGTGGGACATGCATATTATTTCCTCTATGACTCAGGGAACATAGTAGGTGAAGGGTAGAAAGACTCTTAAGAGCCACAAGAAGGGGTCGAGTATTGGCAAACAATGTTTCAAGCATGGGACAGCATTGAACTCTTGAATTCACATCAGTTAAGTACCTACACAAACCTGAAAAGGACTGAGTCCCTTAACATCCTGTCACAGAAGAGGGAAGGATTCTGGAGGTTTCACCCCTCCTCAGGAATCAATAGTCAGTTAACAGTCTCTGAGATAGAGTAAAACATTTTTTCTAGTGGCATAGATATAAGTAAGGTTCCTGTAAGTAACCATATAGAAATTCATTGTGTCACCAAAAATAATGGCATAAAAATAAGAGAGGGACTAGTTGAAAAAAGCAAGATGATTGGTAGAACAAGAAGAAAACAGGAGATAGCAATAAGGGCTGTCCACTGACATCCACACATAAATGCCTGGGCAACAGACATATATTTACATACCATGTATACATTCATGCATGGTGATAATTTCTTAAATAAAAAATAGTTAACATCTAAGCCTCACAAAGTATGTGACTTTAATTACAAATTTAAGATTAAATCATTTGGGCACTGTGATGGTTCATTTATCTGGACCATAATGTCCATATACTTGGACAAATACTTATGAATGTTTCTGCAAGAAATTTTTGAATAATCTTTAAATTAAAATTGTTTTGTCACTATGTATATAAATCATTGCATTTGGGCACACATATTGTGACATTTGTGGAGGTTACAAAACAAAACTATACAATTTGTTTTGGTTCTCTCTGCCTTTATTTGGACTCTGAGGAATAAACTCAAGTCACTAATCTTGGTCAGTAAGTACCTTTACCTGCTGAACCTTTCCAGCCCTAATCTTTACATATAAATCAGTTAATTTTTGATAAAGTCGATTAATCCTTATGATGTGAGCCTTTCAGCTAATTAGTTGAATGCTTAAATGGAATGAGGATGCCCTCCTCATAACCAAAGAGTCAAAAAGGCACAGAGCAGGAAAGAGAAGACATTGGCCACTTATCCAGTAATACAGTGAATAGCAGTCAGGGACTAACAAACACACATCTTGACTTTCCTAATTTTGATACAGGAACAAATCCTAATTATGGGATATGATCAATTTTCCAAAAGTACACAGAAATTTTAAAGTGTTCATAATTTATGCTTTCTGGATTGTTTAATGGGAAAAAAATTTAAGTATCATTGTAGCTATACTTATATGTAAAGAGATGTTTCTTGAATATCATAAAACATCTCTTTCATATTCTCAGACTTTCTCCTTCTTAAATGCCAAAATTAAGTCTTTCTTAATATTTGTATCCAATTAATAAATCCAAGTGGTTAGAGAGATGGTTCAGTGGTAAAGAGCCCTTGCTAGTCTTACAGAGGACCAAAGTCCATTTCCTAGCACCCATACCAGGTGGCTCAAAAGGCTTGTTAACTCCTGTTCCAAATAATCCAGAATTCCCTTTTGGTATTCATGGGTACCTGCATGCATGTGTGTGTACACAAATACACATATGCATGTTCATGCACACATACACAGAGAGACATACATAAACACACAGAGACACATACACACACAGAGAGAGAGAGAGAGAGAGAGAGAGAGAGAGAGAGAGCTAGCTTTATAAGAAAGAAAGAAATCCATGCCAAATTTGAAGATAAATGAACCACTGAAGGAACACAAAGAAGTGCTCCTCCTCCCGTCTCTATTGCCTACTAAAGAAAGTTTCATCCCTAAGCACTTCAAAGGTAAATGGTAAAGTACAATACAAATTACATAAGTTATGGTTCACTGGATTCAGAAATTCTGCATTATATAGAAATATAATCAATCTTTCAGGGATTCAGACACATCTCAGCAGGAAGTTCTTTTGACCTTTCATGGAGAGGCAAGCAAGATGAGGAATTGAACTGCATATTTCAATAGGTACCTTGGATTATAAATAGTTATCTTTTCAGAGTTTCTGTCGGAAAATGGAGCTTCTCTGTTCAATAATTCTTTCTGTTTCACATTGAAAATAAAGCCCACAGTTTACTATTTGAATAAAAAGCTTATCTCTTGTCCACTTAAGTATTTTTCTGTCAAATACCTTTCTTTCAAGAAAGGTAGAGAATACATAAGTAGATCATCTAGTAAACTCACATGAGGTATATGAAAACCATTCCCTCTGCAAGCCTGAAGTAGTTCCTTGTTGGTCAGCAGACTGTCATACAGATAGGACCAGCCTACAGTGAGAAATGATTGAAGAATGGTTTAGACACAAAACCTGTCTGGTGGTTTTAGAATTCCCACACTAGCTGTTATAAAAAGAGAAAAAGTTATAAGTCAAGAAAGGCAAATAGAAGCAATATGACAATTCAGACAATTCAGGCTGAAATCAGTATGGTGCTTTAGACCACCTCTGTATCAGTATGTCTTCAAATCAGTCTATTTCTGGGACCGTCCATCTGAAGAATCATTTGTGAATTCACTGAATTTATCGCACTCATCAGTCTGATTCTGAGAATAGATAATTCTTACAAATAACTAGTTACAAGCTAAGCAGTATGAATTGAAATGTCCAGACCACTTTTAAAGTGATTTTAAACACATCCTTACTGACCAGCACTGGTGGAGATGCTGAACTCACAAAGAATCTACGTGCCAGGAATGTGGACCAAGGGTACATGAATGTGTACCTGAAGAGTGCAACTGTGGCCATAAAAGCTGTGCCCATGATGATGATGATGCCTTTGCCCTTAGGTGCTCTGTTGTTAATTTGTTATCTTTCAGCTATTCTGAGGACATTTTTTCCCCAGACGTCATACCCTGGTAGATTCTTAGTTAATTGAAATCCAATGTATGAGACTCTTGTGAACAGAGTAAAGAGGAAGCAATAGGCATGAGGACTGAATATCAATCAATGACTACTGAAGTTTAGTTAGTCATTTAGAAGAAACTTCTCCCCTCTATCCAAAGACAGAGATGAGAAACAAAGAGGTCAGTTAAAATGTCCCACCTTGCAGTAGGTTTATATGGTGGTTTTACTTCATTACATCTGTATAACGTGAGACAGTTTTGTGCTAGGGGCAAAGAAAGGATTAATATACACGTCAGTAAATAAGTACTTTAACTTTGCAGCATATAACTGAATGCAGATTGATGGTTTGTCTAATAGCCTGTGGTAATGGTTATGGTTATGTGGAACTTGGCATATTTGGTGGGGAGGGGTAATACATTTTGCAAAATCCTAAAACCTGGAATCCACACATTAACATATCTTGGGTTGAAATAAACCAAAAGAACAGTTTCAATACATTTTCTGTATAATAACGACATTGAGAAATTAGCTGGCACTGTATTTATATAATAAAGCAGAATTAAAATGGTAAAAGCCAAATTATAATTCAGAATCACTGTCTTTGTTTTCCAAGGGAGAGGAAATAACTCTTCACAGATTTGAAAATAGTGATTCACATAAAATTAATATTGGCTGTCTTTAATCTATTTAGTTGACACTTTGAAGATTATAATTAAAGAGCCTCAATAAATGCACAATAGATGCAGTTAAGAATTAAGGGGGACATCTTTTCCATGAGATCTCTCTTAGTAACAAAAAAAAAAGAAAAGAAAAGTATAAAGGTCTTGCTTTTGATTATAACTATAGCCACAGCTATTTCAGTACTGGTACATAGGCATTTACAATAGTTTGAGATATATCATAACAGCTCACAAATTCATACTCACTCTTCTCTATAGCTGATGCAAAGGGTTCATGAGAATGTCTGTCTTTTCCTGGTATACTGCAATAGCCTTTTCTATTTCCCAGTGCCCTGGATTATTCTGCATAATATGAATTATAGGCAGGACCCTAAGGGAATGTATCATCTCAGCTGATGGAACTTGTAAAGTGAGGATCTCAAAAGCTATATAGGTGTCTTCACAACTAGACTCAAGTCTTGGTCCTTTTACATTGAGGCACTTAAAAAATTTTTTTTCCGTTATTTTTGATGATTCTAAACCTTGGAAAAGGCCAAATGTGTAACATAATTTATCTTTAGCAGTGATCTGAGTACATCACTGAGTGTTCTTTATCTTACAGTATAGCTCTGTCAATGATGCCTTAGCTTTACTCGATGTTGGATAAGCTATTTTTCAATACCAATATGAGGTATTAGTTTTCAAAGATATTTTTAAATACAGTATCTTAAAGGACACTCTAAACTTTATTATATTAGTCAATGTCAATATTGTGGGAAAACTTTAGGCTCCTCATTGACTTATTTAATCTGAAAACATCCATGTTCATACAAGATTAACGTCATCCACTTTCAAAATTACCCAACTAATGAAATTCTTCAGGATTCAGAAGAAGATACTTTCTTTATCAACCTAAGCTAAGACATTGTTAAAATAAAATGATTCGGGTTATCACAACAATCAACAAAAAATCTGAAGAATGTTTAACAGAACATTAAAATCAGAGGCAAGTGCTCATAAAGCCATTTGAAATGCAAACTAGAATTGTTGCTGGCAACTATAATAAGAGAAGAACAGAAATGAGACTTACAGATGTAGAAAATTCAATGTGTGCCTTATAACCAATCTAAATTCAGTGTGCTACCACCTGTAAACATAAGCAATAGATTTCTTTTTTTTAATGACCTAGAAGGTATCTAACAGGCAATCCTTAGGAAACTAACACTTCTGAACTAATTAATCACCAGATGTCACCTCTCCTCCATTACAATGAATATGAAAAAGGAGTTATTGGGCAATTAAAGAAAAGAATAAAAAATTATAAAGTGTTGATACACTGCTGTTATGGAGCAAACCATTCTACAAACAACATTTACAAGTCTTCCTCAAAGTTTTTATGCTAAACATGAGCAAATATTTCAATATCAAACCTATTCTCAACTCTTTGAAAGGGACATGCCCTAAAGGGAAGACAGTTAAGAATTTAAAAAAAAAATAGTGCTTAATGAGATAGTTCAGCCTGGAAGGAGCTTGCCATACAAGTTTCAGGACTTAATATTGGATCTCAAGCACACATACAAAAAGCCTTGTTCAGTTGGCTGCTCCTTAGTTCCCAGCACTGAGAAGGAGCAGATGAGAGGACTCCTGGGTCCTGCTAGCCAACAAGTCTAGCAGAATCAGTCAGCTGACAATTACCCAGTTTATAACCAGGGACAATTTGCTTCATCTATGTTTTTCCATATCCCAGGTATAAATGAGAAGTTTATATTGTATAACTATCACAGTGTGTTCCATCTCTATCATCTATAGAGTTCCAAAACTTTTATACTTTTTTCTTTTATATCTTGCCAATATTTTGGCACCATTTAAGAACTATGGTTTGAGATTGGCACTTACACTTGGTATTTGAAAACTTGCTATTACTGAAGTATGTATGGATTCTTGCATTGCTTATTCTCTTACATGCTATAAAAACAAATAAGGCAATCTTTATGAAACCAAGTAATGCATAGAAATTTTGGGTTAATTATTAGAGAAGATTCCTCCTACAGCAGTTGGAAGCAAATACAGAGACCCACAGCCAGATTATATGCAGAGAATGAGAGACCTTGAAACACTCAGTTTTAAATGAATTATCTCCATTAAATCCTTCCATTCAGAGCTCAAGAAACCCCATTGAAGAAGGAGCAGAAAGAGTGTAAGACCTGGCGGAGATGGAGGACACTAGGAAAATGAGGTATTCTGAATTAACTAAGCAAAGCTCATATGAACTTACAGATACTGAAACAGCATGTAGAATGTCTGAACAGGTCTGTATCAGATCCTCTGTGTATATAGTATGACATTCAGTTTAGTGTCTTTAGGGAATTTTGGAGTGTAAAAATGGGTATTTCTGATTCTTGTGCCTTCTCTTGAGTTCCTTTCTATATGTCGATTTGTTTGGTCCAACATCCTTCCAAGGGAGATGTGGTGTGGCATGGTATGTCAAACAATAAACCCTTTCATAGAAACAGCTTTACTTGCAAATATTCATTGCAATGTGTCATTGGTCTGGTTTGAGACTTCTGGCTTGTGCTACACTATCATACTAGAGTTCCCTCGGGTATACTATTGTTGCCTGTGTCATGAAGACTGTGAAGCCTTGGATCTGTAGCATCAGACTCTTCATTTGCTCCAGCAGTTCATAAATAGGGTGGATGTTGGAGTAAGCCAATTCAGAGTCCTGGATCTGGGTGCATCTAGAAGTTGAGTTGGTCAGAACATCGACTTTCCTCTGCCTGCTCACGAAAGCTAGTTCTACCATGATGGACAGGCAAGAGACAGGTCCAGCTCAGTACAATGCTCAGAAATCAACATGTTCTCAAGTAGTAGTCTAGACCAGGGACATATTCATGGCCCTTGGTGCTAACACAGGCCTTGAACATCAAACAGAGCCTGGCTGCAATAATATCATCTACCCAGACATGGCTCACTGTGGTAGCATAGACTTGTATGTCACCATGGCCTCATTGGCAAGCATGGCCCTCAGACAACTACATGGTCTCAGGTGGCAGTCCATACCACTGATATATCCATGGCATTTGGTGGTAACTTGGGCCATAGACATTGACAAAGACCCCATATACAACAGGACCACAAACAGAGTATTGGCTCTCAGTAGCAGTCTGGGCCAGGATGACACCATGGCCTCAGGTGACAGCACAAAACCCTCAGATTAGTTTAACCCCCAGCATTAATAGGACATGAACAGGGTCTCAGGCATCAGACCAGACCACTGATATCCACATGGTTTTGAGCGACACCAGAGGCTATAGTCATCAGCACAGACCCATGATGCAGTACAGTCACAGACCCAGATATAGTACCTGGCAGCAGTCTGGGCCCAAACATCATCATGACCACAGGTGGTTGCATAGGCACCTTATATCTGCCCATACTTCATGACCATCATATCTTCAGTTCCAACTTTCTCTACAGTACATGAACTGTTCAGCATCACTTTTTCTCCCATCTTTCTATCATATATTCCCTCATTAGAGAGGTACCCTGAAGGTCTAAAATAGGTTTTGTGGTGTCTCTCTCTCTCTCTTCTGACCTCCTGGGGCTGTGAGACAGAGCGACAAATAACTATTTTAATATAATAAAATAAAGTTCACATACAAAAATAAGCAAACAAACAAAAAACAAGAACATTCAAATAGGTAGAATACAAGTCAAGAGTCTACTACCTAGCAGTTTTATACATGAGATGATATATGTTTTCTTTGTAAAGGTAAAACTAATTAACACTCTTGGGGCTAGTAAGATGGCTCAGTGATTAAGATTACTTAGTGCTTTTGTAGAGGATCCAGATTTGACTCACAATACCAACATGGGGGCTCAGAAACAGTCTGTAACTTCATTATAGGTGACCACACAGCTCTTCCCTCCTAAAGTTCATCCTTCAATCGTTCTTTATCCCAGCCCCCAAGGCCAGCAGGAATTCACTGCCCACTGCAGACAGCTAAGCAGGTAGACTAACTGCAGATCTTCATCTCTCTTCCTGTTCAAACCACCACAACTGCATTGGGGTGAATTTTTCTTTAAATAACTGTTATGACCACTTGGTCTATGATATGTTAGGTCTAGCATTTCTGTTTAGATTTTTGTCTGGACCTATCTGTTTTCTAAAATGTTGAAGTTTCCTACTATCAGTGTGGGGGTGGGATCAGTATAGGATTTAAGCTATAGTACTATTTCTTTTACAAACATGACTGCATACTTGGACGGAAAGTATGCAGACAAAAGAAAGTGGAAATAACACCCTGCATACTATCTGACCACCAGAGATTCAAATTTGATATAAAAAACATCATAAAGCATACAAATTCATGAAAATTGAACAACAAATGATGGAATGAAAAGTAGGTCAAGGCAGAAATGAAATACTCCCTAGAATAAATGAAAATTAATACACAACATATCAAAACTTATAAGACACAATAAAAGAAGTTCTAAAGGCAAGCTCATAGCACAAAATGCCACATGAAAATACTGGATAGATCTCATATTAGAGGGCTAAGATCCACAATATGTAAAGAATTCACAAAAATAGATAACAAGAAAACAATTCAATTAAAAACAGGGTACATATCTCAATAGAGAATTCTCACTAGAGGAAACTTAGATGCCTGAAAAACACTTAAAGCAATGTTCAACATTTAGCCATCAGGAAAATATAAATCAAAATCACTTTGAGATTTCTCCTTGTACCTCAGAATGATTAATATCAATAACACAAGTGTCAGCTCATGGTAGTAAGGATGTGGAATAAGGGAAACATTCATCTATTGCTGCTTGGAGTACAAACTTGTACAACCACTGTGAAAATCACTGTGGTGGTTTCTAAGAATGATGAAAATTGATCCAACTCAAGATCCATCTATACTGCTCTTGGTCATAAACACAAATGCCCTTCCTCCAACCACAAATATACTTACTCAGCCATGTTCATTTTTGCTTTATTCATTATAGCCATATTGAAAACAATATTTGTCCCTCACAAGAAAAATAAGTACAGATGTAGTACACTTACAAGATGGAGTATTACTCAGCTGTTAAAGCAAAGGAACTAATGAAAATTACAGGAAAATGGATGGACCTAGAAAGCATAATGCTGAGTGAAGTAACCCAGACCGAGAAAGACAAATCTTATATGTATTTGCTTATATGTAGATATTAACTGTTACATCAATGAAAATAAAGCTACAGTCAGTGCACCCAGGAAGGTTAAATACAAGCTAAGGGACTAGGGAAGACAGATAGATCTCCTTAGGAAAGGGAAATAATTATGGATGTATGGTTGGGGTGGGAATGGAGTGATCAAGTGTGCAGGGGGAAGAAGATGCATACAATGAAGGGACTACCAAGAAAGACAGCTAAAATTATGGACCATTTGAAGGATAATATAAAAGCCTAATGTAATAGATGCTCCCCTAAATACATACATAAATGAATACGTGCTAAGTGAAGTCATCAAATAATACAAAGGACAGAGCCCCAGACTGTCATCTGTCATCACCAATGAAGCTTCAAGACCTAGATATTAGGTTACATATAATTAAGTTGTTGACCAAATAGTGTTCCGTGGGAACACCCAAACAACCCAGTCTGTTGCCAAGGCTGCCCTTTGAGAAACGACAAGATGCCACTGCTGAAAGACAATACCTGTTCAACTCATTGAACATGGAGATGTGGTACTAGTGCCTAATTAGAGCATTCAGCCCCACAATCTAGCATCTTTTATATAGAAAGGCACTCTGCATATGGTATCAAAGAGAAACATATACACCAACCCAGCAATAAACCTTTTGATTTACAAAGATGCCCTTCCTACAAGATATGAGAGTACAATGGTGGTACAAAGCATGTAGAAGTAACCAAAATATGATTTGACTGAAGTCCCAAACCATGTGATAGAACCCATTTTTGATAATACTGTGGTGACTACGTACTAGTGCTTAGGGTAGTACTTAGGTAAGACCTAGGGTAAAACCAAGTGCTACTGTTAAACAACAACAAACAAACAAAATATAATTTCTTATAAACAGGATCAGTTTTGAGTCCAAAATTTTGTGGGTGAGTTGGTGTCCCTATCATTCCATTGGGTTTCTGCCTGGCCAAAGGAGGTGGCTTCTTCATGTCCCATATCCCTAATGCTGTGAGTCAAAGCTAATGACATCCCTGTTGGTTCTTGGGTACCTCCCTTATTGCTGGTCTCTTTCTCTTTTTGGAAATCCCCCTACCTCCCCACCCCACCTCTGTCAGTTTCATAATTCTGTTTATTCTCATGGCCATTTGGCCATCCCTCTTTTCCCTCCTCACATCTGATCCTGGACCCCCTATTTCCCTCCCCATCCTTTCTCCCACCCAGTTCTCTCCCTCTATCTTCTTATGACTATTTTATTCCCCTTCTAAGTGAGATTCAAGCATTCTCACTGTGCCTTCCATCTGTTTAGCTTCTTTGGGTGTGCATGGGTATTTCATGGCTACTATCCACTTATAAGTGAGTACATACCATGCCTGTCATTTTGGGACTGGGTTACCCCATTCAGGATGATAGTTTCAAGTTCTGTCCATTCGTCTGCAAATTCATGTCTTTGACTTTTTTAATAGTTGGATAGTATTCCGTTGTGTAGAGATACCACAATTTTTTATCCATTCTTCAGCTGTTTCCAGTTTTTAGCTACTAGGAAAATGGCTGCTATGAACATAGTTGAGGAAGTGTCTTTATGGGATATTGGAGAATCTTTTGGTTATATGCCCAGGAGTGGTATAGCTGGGTCTTGAGGTAGAACTATTCCCAGTTTTCAGAGAAACTACCTAATTGATTTCCAAAGTGGTTGTACAAGTTTCAACTCCTGCCAGCAATGGAGGAGTGTTCCCCTTCCTTCACATCCTCACCAGCATGTGCTATCACTTGAGTTTTTGTTCTTGGCCATTCTGACTGGTATAAAATGGAATCTCAGCATTCTTTTGATTTGCATTTACCTGATGTCTTTAAACATTTCTTTAAGTGTTTCTCATCTATTCAAGATTTCTCTGTTGAGAATTCTCTGTTTTGCTCTGTACTCCATTTTAAATTGGGTTGTTGATGTTTAACTTCTTGAGTTCTTTATAAATTTTGGATATTATCTCTCTGTTAGATGTAGGGCTGGTGAAGATCGTTCCCCATTCTGCAGGCTGCTATTTTGTCCAGTTGACAGTGTTCTTTGTGTTACAGAAGCTTTGCGGCTTCATGAGGTCCCATTTATCAATTGTTGATCTTAGAGCCTGAGCAATTGGTGTTCTGTTTAGGAAATTGTCTCCTCTATCAAAGCATTCAAGGATATTTCTTACTTTCTCTTCTTTGAGATTTAGTATATCCAGTTTTATATTGAAGTCCTTGATCCACTTGGACTTGAGTTTTGTGCAGGGTGATAAATATGGTTCTATTTGCACTTCTCTACATGCAGACATCCAATTATACCAGCACCATTTGTTGAAGATGCTTTCTTTTTTCCATCATATGGTTTTTGGCTTTTTTTTTTAATCAAAACTCAAGTGTCCATGTCTACAAGAAATGCATGGAGCAGAGACTGAGGGAATGGCCAACTAATCTCCAGCCTGACTTGAGACCCATCCCCTGTGAACACACCCATTCCTGACACTATTATTGATACTCTGTTATGCTTGTAGACAGGAGTCTAGCATGGCTGTTCCTCTGAGAAGCTCCACCCAGCAGCTAATTCAGAAGCAGACATCCACAGACAAACAGTGGCTGCAGATATGGGACTCTTATGAAAAAATGGGAGGAAGAATTGTGTCATCTAAAGGGATAGGAACTCTACAGAAAGACCAACATAGTCAACTAATCTGGACTTTGGGGGCTTTCAGAAACTTAACTACCAACCAAAGAACATACATGGAATCTATGCCTCCCAACACATATGTAGCAGACGTACAGCTTGGTCTTTATGTGGGTCCCAAACAACTGGAGCAGGGCTATCCCAAAAGCTGTTGCTTTTGTGTGGGATATGTTTTTCTAGGCAGATGCCTTGTCTGTCTAGAAAAACATATCCCATGGGTGCTTTCCCATGGGATGCACCTAGCCTCACAAAAACTTGATGTGCCAAGGTGTGGGATACCCACAGGGGCCCCCACTAGCTCAGAGGAATAGGGAAGGGAGCATGGGGAAAGGATACTGGAAGGAGTAACTGGGAGGGGGACAATGAGAGGCATGTAAAATGAGTAATAATAATAACAATTATAAATTAAAATATATTCAAAATATCTTGTATAAAAATAAATGAGTAAAATGACTTATAATGAGATTGTTATATTCATAAATCAGTGACTTTCTCTGCCAATATCAGAAAAGCATGCCCCTGTCCCCCTGAAGCAGGCAGAAACAAATACAGAGACCAAGAGCAGTCCATTATGCAAAATGTGAGAGACCTTGGAATACTCAGTCAAAAACAAGATGTCTCCATCAAATTCCTCCCTTCAGGGCTCAGGTAACCCTATGGAAAAGGGGTCACGAGAAATGTAAGGGCCAGAGGGGATGGAGGACAACAAGAAAACAAGGCCCTATAAATCAATAAGATGGACTCAGATATGAACACTCAGACTGAGACAGCATGCACAGGGCCTGCATGGATCTGTGCTGCTTCGGGTCTTAGAGATAAAAGGAGAAGTGGACACTAGTCTCCACCCTAGGAGATATTTCCAATGAAAACCACTTGCAAATACACTTTTACTTTCTTTCAAGGGAGTCTTGCTGGAGAAACAAACCACTTTTAGGGTAAGGCTGCATGCCCAGCTGTAGATAGCGAACAGAAAACAAAGGCAATGGTATCTTTGAAGATTCTTTGCCTCACCATATTGTTTGAGGGCTTTTTCTTCATTTTTTTCTTTAAGTTTTATTGTATTAGTTGTTTCTCTGCTTTTTGTTTTTGTTTTTACCATAAAGGTCCTTTGCATATATATTACAACTTTCAGTTTAGTGTTTTGACAGGATTCCCAGGTGTTTAAAATGAGTGGGTTTTTCTTCTGCCTTCTTGTCTTTCTTACTTCTGTTTTTTTTTGGGGGGGGGGCAGTTCTAATGGGCTAAGTTTTGTTTTACCTTATTTCATTTTATAATATTTTATTATTATTTCTTAGATGTTGGTTTTCTAATGAGAAACAAAATGGTAGTGAATCTGGATGAGAATTGGGAAAAAGGAAGAAAATAGGAGTAAAGAAAGGGGAAGCTGTAATTAAGATATGTGTGATGTAGTGCCCCCTCCCTCCACTGGAACTCTGGCCTGACTACAGGAGTGGCCACTTCATTCTTCTTCTCCCTAGCTACTAGGAGTCTCAGTTATGGTCATCCCCATAGACACCCTGGAAGCTCCCCCATCTCAGGTCTCAGGCTAGTTCCAGAGATGTTCCTCACTGATTTTTCTTTCTCTCTGATAGACCTTTCTTGGCACCACCTCTCCATACAAGGGATTCCCACGCCCATTCCCCTACTCAGTCCATTTCTTATCCAGTTCCCTCACCTCTATCCACTTCTGGTGTCTATTTTATTTCCCCTTCTGAGTGAGATTCATACATCCTTCCTTGAGTCCTCCTTATTATTTAGTTTCCTTGGGTCTGTTGATTGTACCATGGTTATCCTGTACTTTATGGCTAATGTCCATTCATAAGTCAGTACATACCATGCATGTCTTCCTGGATCTGGGTTACCTCACTCATGCACAAAACCTTCAACCCAAAATTTGTCCTGCCTACAGAATGCACAGAGACAAAGATGGAACAGAGAATGAGGGAATGGTCAACCAATGACTGGCCCAACATCTCATAGAAGAGACACATTTTATGGGTCAGAGTCAATCCCTGAAACTGTGAGACTCTGTATACTTGTATATACTCTGACACTCTGCTATGCTTGTAAGCAGGAGCCTAGCATAACTCTCTTCTGAGAGGTTTCATCCAGCAGTGATTGGAAACAGATACAGAGGCCCACAGCTGAATGTCAGTAGTAGCTCCAGGAGTCTTGTGGAAGAGTTGGAGATAGGATTGAGCAAGCCTGAAGGGTCAAGGACACCACAGAAAGACCTAGAGTCAACTCACTGGGGTTCACGGGGGGTTCAAAGAGACTGAACCACCAACCAAAGAACATTTAGGGGCTGAACCTAACCCCCCTACACATTTGTAGCAGATGTACAGCTTGGTCTTCATGTGGCTACACTAACAATCTGTCTCTGAGTCTGTTGCCTGTCATTGAATCCCTTGCAATAACTAGACTGCCTGGCCAGGCCTCAGTGGGAGAGGATGTACTTATTCCTGTTTTGACTTGATGTCTCAGAGCAGGTATTCTAAGGGTCTTCCCTTCACTGAAGAGAAAAGAATATGGTAATGGAAGGAGGGATTTGTGATGGTGGGTCTGGGAAGAGAAAGGCTGCAATCTTGATGTACAGTGGATAATTAAATTAATAAAAACGGTTTATGATGTGAAAAATAATCTAGTTTTGAGAAATCCTTACATAGCCACATCTCCAGCCAATGCCCCTAGTTCCACCAGAGGCCTTGCCAGGAGCCAAAAACCCAGGTAAAACAAACACACACACACACACACACACACACACACCACAACACACACAACACCCATCCTATCCACCCATGGACTTCCCTCACTCATGGTCTGCCCAGTTTATCGCTAATCACCCCTTCTCCCCTCCTCATCACATAGGGACCCACAACCTCAAGCAGAAGGCTTTTGTTTCACCAGAGGCCATGCTTGCCACTAGAATCCCTATTCCTGCTGGCCTGAATGTCATGACCCAGGTGCCGGGAACTTCAGCCTCCAACTCAGTTGGAGACTTTTTACTCAGCCACTGACTCCACCAACCTGAAGACCAAAAAGGAAACAGAAACCAAAAAACAAAACACCCATCCAACAAAGAAAGCCAAATTAAAAAACAATCAGTACCTAGACCTATAATCACCCCCAAACCAGAGGCCTGTGGGCCAATGTAGTAGTCTTATTGAAAGTCATGATGCCATGTTTTTTCAATGTTCCTGGGATGCCTGCTCTTTTCTGAAGAGAACTGAATCTGGAGGAGAGGGGAGGTGATGAGGGGAGAGACTGGGAAGATAGTAGGAAAAGGAAAGTATGCTCTGTATCTACTACATGAAAGAAGAAAGTATACATACATACATACATACATACAAACAGAGAGACAAACAAACTTTCAAGAATTTGCAAGAATAGGCCAATTTGACTACTATATGTTCTGTAATTCTGTAAACAGCTCTGGCTGTTTAAAAACATTAAATAAAATTAAGAAGATATCTCCCACCAGAAAAAAAAGAATACAACCAACAACAGCAAAGAAAATATATGACCACCAGAAACCAATTATCCTACTAAAGCAAGCTCTAAATATTCCAACACAACTGAAACACAAGAAAATGACCTTAAAACCAATTTTATAATGATGATGAAGGTCCTTAAAGATAAAATAAGGAATCTATTCAAGAAATTCAGGAAAAGACAAACAAAAAATTGGAGGAAATGAGTAAATTTTTACAGAAGTCAAGAAGAAAACAAACAGTTGAGTGAAACAAATAAATCAGTTTAAGTCCTGAAAACAGAAATAGAAGCAATAAAGGAACCACAAACTGAGGGAATGCTGGAGAGGGAAAATTGAATAGAAACTACAGACACAGTCATCATCAACAGAATACAAGAAAAGGAAGAGAAAAATCTCAGGCATTGAAGATACAATAAAAGAAATAGATATGTAAGTCAGAGAAAATGTTAAATCTAAAAAATCCTTGGCACAAAACATTTAGGATATCTGGGACACTATGAAAAGACCAAACTAAGAATAATAAAAATAGAAGAAACCCAGCTGAAGAACTCAGAAAATCATAAAAGGAAAATTTAATATATATATATATATATTTGTGTGTGTGTGTGTGCATGTGTGTGTGTGTGCGTATGCATACACATACACACACACACACACACACACACACACACACACATATGCAGCTTAATAGATTGAACCAGAAAAGAATGTCCATTGACCACATAATAATCAAAACACTAAATAAACATACAGAACAAAGAAAGAGTATTAAACATGCAAACATGCAAGAGGGAAACACCAAGAAATATATAAAAGTAGACTTACTAGAAATACACCTGACTTCTCAATGAAACTGCTAAAAGCCAAAAGGGCCTGAACAGATGACATACAGACTCTAACTGATCACAAAAAGCAGCCCAGAATACTATTTGTACCCAGCAAAATCTCAACCACCATAAATGGTGAAAACAAGATATTTCATAATAAAGTCAAATTTATGTAATATCTATCCACAAATCCAGTTCTATTGAAGATACTTAAAGGAACTCCCCAACTCAAGGAGGTTAACTATATCCTTGATAACACAGGAAATAAATAATCTGACACTAGCAAAGCCAAAATAATGAAAACACACACATATACTATGACCATCAACAACCACAACAAAGTAACAGGAATTAATAATCATTGGTCATTTGTCAATACCAATGGATTCAAATCCCCAATAAAAAGACACAAACTAACAGAATGGGTGCATAAACCTGACCCATCCTTGTGCCCCATACCAGAAAACACATCTCAACATCAAAGACAGAAATTACTTTAGAATAAAGGGATGAAAAAAAAATCTTTCCAAAGAACTGGACCTAGGAAACAAGCTGGTGTAGCCATTCTAATAGCTAACAAAACAAAAATCAAACCAAAATTAATCAAAAGAGACAGGGTAGGATACTTCATACTCAAAACAAGTATCCAGCAAGATGATTTTCAATTTTTAATATCTATGCCCCAAATTTCAGGGTACCCACTGAAGTGGAAATTTCTGGTTTCTTTAGAAATTCAGTTGTGTCACATGATGTTTTTCTGGAAACTGTCTTGTGAAACAATATTCTCCTGAAGCAAACACATGAGAGGATATATGATGTTTTGCTAGAACAGACACTTGAGAGGCACATGATGTTTAGAAAGAATATACCCAACAAATGCCCCACCATACCACAGAGGCACATGCTCCCCTATGTTCATGGTGACCTTATCTGTGATAGCCAGAAGCTGGAAACAAACCAGATAGATGTTCCACAACAGAACAATAGATACAGAAAGTATGGTACATTTACACAATGGAATTATTCAGCTATTAAGAAGGAAAACATCATGAGTTTTGCAGGCAAATGGATGGAACTAGAAAATGTCATCCTGAGTGAAAAACTCACACCCAAAAGCACGTGCATGGTATGTACTCACTAATAAGTATACGTTAGCCAAAAATGTACAGAGTACTCAGGATACAATCCACAGAACACAGGAAGGTTAACAGCAGAAGGGCCCAAGTGAAGATGCTTCAATCCCATTTGGGAGGGAGAAGAAAGCAATCACAGGAGGCAGGGGGTAGGGGGGAGGAACCTGAGTGGGAGAGGGGAGGGGAAGGGGAAGGGGGAACATGATCAGGCATGGAGTGACAGGAGTGAAACCCTGAGAGCCAGCAGGATGAATGGAAATATGCAACCTCAGGGGCAGGGGGAGGCACCCTCTAGAAAGTACCAGAGACCTGGGAGGTAAAAGAATCTCAGGACTCAAAGGGAGGGACTTTAGATGAAATGCCCAACAGTTGGGAGGAGGGAATTTGCAAAGTCCACCTTCACCAGAAAGACAGGACATCAAGTGGAAGGATGGGGTTGACATCTCACAGTCAGAAACTCTGACTCAGAATTGTCCCTGCCTAAAAGAACTACAGGGACAAAAATGGAGAAGAGACTGAGGGAAAAGAGGTCCAGTAACAAACTCAAATTGGGATCCATCTCAAGGGGAGTCTCCAAGGCCTGACACTGTTACTGATGTATACTGTTACTAGCATGGCTATCCTCTGAGAGGTTGAACAAGCGCCTGACTGAGACAGAAGCAGATACTTACACCCAACCATTGAACGTAAGCCATGGACCATGTGGTTGAATTAGGGAAAGGCTAGAAGAAGCTAAGGAGGAGGCTGACCCCATAGGAAGACCAACAGTCTCAACTAACCCAGAGCCCTGAGATCTCTCAGGCACTGTGCCATCAACCAGGCAGCATACATGAGCTTGTCTGAGGCTCCCAACACATATACAGCAGAGTACTGCCTGGTCAGGTCTCAGTGGGAGAAGACTCACCTAATCATTGCCTAACCAGAGCCTTGAGGTTCCAGGGAGTAGGGAGGCCTGCTAGGGGTAGGGGGATATCCTCTTGAAGAAAGTGGGGAGGAGGAATGGTATGAGTAACTGTGGAAAGGCATACCAGGAGGAGGGTAATGACTGACTGTAAAAAAATAAAAGTAGTGAAAAAATTAAAAACAGTATGTCAACAAAAAAAAAAGTTTTAGCAGATGGTTTGAGTACAAAATTCTATCAGAATTTCTAAGAAGAGCTAATGGAAATAGTTTTTCAATTATCCCACAAAATAGAAAAGAAAAAATTTTGTCAAATTCATTTAATGAGACTATAGTAACTCTTATACCCAAACCATGCAAAGACTAACAAAGAAAAGGAATTACAGACACAGACAAATTTCCCTTATGAACACTGATGCAAAAATACTCAGTAAAATACTGGCAAACCAAATCCAAGAACACATTAAAAAAATCATCCACCATGATCTAGTAGGCTTTTCATCCCAGAGATGCAGGGCAGGCTCAGCATATCTGTGTGTGTGTGTGTGTGTGTGTGTGTGTGTGTGTGTGTGTGTGTGTGTGTGTGTGTATCTGTCTGTCTGTCATTGTAAATGTGGTGGTTTGATTATGCTTGGCCCAGGGAATGGCACATTTAGGAAGTGTGTCCTTATTGGAGGAAGTATGTCATAGTGGTGTAGGCTTTGAGACACCCCCTCTGCCTAGCTCTCTGGGAACTCGTCTTCTATCAGCATTTAGATCAAGATGTAGAACTCTGAGCTCCTCTAGAACCATGCCTGCCTAGATGTTGCCATGCTCAGGTCTTGATGATAATGGCCTGATCATCTGAACCAGTAAGCCAAGCTCAATTAAATGTGGTCCATTATAAGAATTGCCTTGGTCATGTCTCTTCACAGCAATGGTAATCCTAAGTAAGACAGTAATCTGACATATAAAAAATCTTAAAGAAAACACACACACACACACACACACACACACACACACACACACTTGATGCTCTAATTAGATGCTGAAAAAGACTTTGTCAAAATCCAACATCCTTTCAGGACAAAATTCTTGGAGAGATCAGGGATACAACAGATAAACCTCAACATAATAAAGAAAATTTACAGTATGCCTATAGACAACATCAAAGTAGATGAAGAGACGCTCAAAGAAATTCCACTAAAATTCAGAAAAAAAAATTCAAGGCTGTTCACTCTATTCAAATATATTCAATATAATACTTGAAGGTCTAGCAGGAGCAATAAGATAACTGAAAGAGATTAAAAGATACAAATTAGAAAGGAAAAATCAAAGTATCACAATTCATAGATGTCTTGATAGTATATATAAGTGACCTGAAAAATTCTACCAGGGAACTCCTACAGCTGCTATACATCTTCAGCAATGTGACTGGATACAAGATTAACTAAAAACAAAATATAAACAAACAACAAATGGACTAAGGGAAAAAACAGAAATATAACACCCTTCACAATAACCGGAAACATATAAAATATCTTGGGGTGACTCTAACTAAGAATGTGAAAGATTTGTATTATAAAAATTTCAAGTCTTTGAAGAAAAAAGCTGAAGAAGATATCAGAAGATGAAAAGCTCTCCCATGCTGATGGATCAGTAGGATTAACATAATAAAAATGGTCATAATAAAACAACATCAGTCTACAGATTCAAAATGCAATCCTCATCAACATTCCAATACAATTTTTGCAGATTTTGAAAGGACAATACTTAACTTCATATGGAAAACAAATAATCCAGGATAGTAAAACCAATCCTGTACAAAAGCAAACAACAAACTCCAGAGGTATCACCATCCCTCATTTCAAACTGCTCTACACAGCTATAACAATACAAACCACATGGTATTGGCATAAAAGTAGACAGATTGATCAATGAAGTTGAATCAAAGACCCAGACATAAACATAAATCCACACATCTAGGGATAACTGCATAAAACTCAAGTCCAAGTAGATCAAAGGCCTCAACATAAAACCAGACACATTGAACCTGATAGGAGAGAAAGTGAGGCACTTGAAGGCACTAGTACAGGAGACTTCTTGAACAGAACACCTATAGTGCAGGCATTAAGCTCAACAACTAATAAATGGGACTAAAAATCTTCTGTAAGTCAAAGGGACACCATCAATAGGACAAAATTTTTACTAACTCCACATATGACAGGAGGCTAATTTCCAAAATATATAAATAACTCAAGAAATTAGGTAACAAACCAAGTAATCCAACTTGAAAAATAGGGTACAGGTCTAAACAGAATTCTCAACAGAGGAATCCCAAATGGCTCAGAAACGCTTAAAGAAATGTTTCACATTTTTAGCCATCAGGGAAATGCAAATCAAAATCAGTTTCTACCTTACACCTGTCAGAATGCCTAAGATCAATAACACAAGTGACAGCTCATGTTAGGAAGGATGTGAAGCAGAAGGAACACTCCTCCACTGCTGGAGGAAGTACAAACTTGTATAGACACTGTGGAAATCAACATGACAGTTTCTCAGAAAATTAGTAATCGATCTACTTCAAGACTAGTTATACCACTCTTAGGCATACACTGAAAGGATGTTCCATCCTACCACAAGAACACTTGGTCAACTCTGTTCATAGCAGCTTTATTCTTAATAGCCAAAAACTGAAATCTACCTCGATGTCCCTCAACCAAAGAATGAATAAAGAAAATGTGATACATTTATACAATGGACTCAGTTGTTAAAAACAATGGCATTATGAAATTTGCAGGGAAATAGAACTAGACAAAAAAATTATTATGAGTGAGGGAACCCAGACTCAGCAAGACACATGTAGTATATACTCACTTATAAGTGGATATTATCTATAAAGTAAAGGATAATCAGACTACAATCCATAGACACGGAGAGGCTATGTAACAAGAAGGGATCAATGGGGCATACATGGCTTTCCCTGGGAAGGGAAAATAGAATGGATTTTGAGAATGGACGCGGGGCAGGTGGGGATGGAAAGAGGAGGGATAAGATAGGCTGGAGAAATAAATGGAGACAGAGTTTTGGGAGAGATAACTGTAATTGTGGACATTTCCAGACCTATGTGGAAACCAACTGCAGCAGAAACTCTCTGGAATGGGTGGCCTTAGTGAAGACTCCTAGCAACCGGTGGTTACAGTTGGACGGGAACACCAACCCAGCCACAAAAACTTTAACCTGTAATTTATCCTGCCTCCAATATGTGCTGGGGTAATGGTGGCACAGAACTTGTGGAAGTGACTAACCAATGGCTAGTCACAATCAACTTGAGGCCCACAGCATGAGAGGATGCCAACATCTGACATTGCCAGGATGGCCAGGAATCAGAGTCCAAAGACTCAGGATAGAATCAAACAAGACTTGGGGAAAATTTAATAAAATAATTACTAATGATATTCTGCTATTATTCATAGAGGAATGCCTAATCTAATTGACATCAAAGAGGCATCCTCCAGCAATTGATGAGAGCAGATGTAGAAACCTACAGTCAAACTCTAGGCAGAGGCAGGGGAACCTCACAAAAAAAGGGAGAGTGGATTTCAGGAACCAATAGGTTCAAGGACATCTCAGGAACACAGCCCACAGAATGAACTAAGCAGGTCTCATAGAGATCCCAAGACTAAAGCAGTAAACAGGAACTCTGAATGGGTCTGAGCTAGGTCCCTCTATATGTACATTATGGTTGTGTTGCCTGTTGTTCTTGTGATACACCTAACACTGAGAGTGTAGGATATCTCTGACTCTTTTGCATGCTCTTGGGACCCTTTTTTCCCTTGAGTTGCATCATCCAACCTTGATATGAGGGTTTACGCCTAGTCTTATTGTAACTTGTTATGCAGTGTTCCGTTGACATCCTTGGGAGGCCAAAGATATTTATTTACTTGTTCATTTGAGTTTTTTGGTTTATTTATTTTTGTTCACTTATTGTGAAAAGAATGAAGAAGTGGGGAGATGGAAGATGCAGAGATCTGGAAAGAGTGAAAGGAGGGGAAACTGAGGTCAGAACATAATATATGACAGAAAAATACAAGAAAAATGATCTATTCTATTCTTACTTTATTTTAATTGTTTTCTACTTTTATATATGATATTCCAACAGCAATTTTCCCTCCCTCTCATTCACACTACTACCCCCACACCCCTCTCTTCTTTCCCAGATCTATACCTCCTCTGTTTCCCTTCAAAAAATGTGCCGATCTCCCAAGGATATCAACTAAACATAGCATAACACATTATAATAAGACTAGGCACAAACCCCCATGTCAAGGCTGGATGATGCAACCCAGCAGGAGGAAAAGGGTCACAAGAACATGAGAAAGAGTTGAAGACACCCCTCCCTGACTTCAACTGCTAGCAGTCATACAAGAACATCCAGCAACACAACCATAACGTACATGCAGAGAACCTAGCTTAAACCCACATAGAGACCATGAATGTCACTTCATTCTCTGTGAACCATGTTCTCCTGGTGTCCTCAAGCTCTCTGGTTCCTAAAATCCTTCTCTATCTCTTCTCTGATTGGCTGTGGGGCTCTGCTTTTGTACTCATCTGTTGCAAGATGACACCATTTTGATGAAAATTGGGCTAGGCACTGAAGTATGAGTATAGCAGAATATCATTAGGAATAATTTAATTGATTTTTCCAGGCATGTTTGGTTCTACTGTGGCTCTTTGGGCTGTCTAGCCTCTGGTTCCTGGCCACCCAGGCAGGAGAAAGTAAAGAATTAAAGAAAAATTTGTGATGGTCTCAATTTTAGGCTGTTTTCTTGTAAAGAGAAGTTGATAGATATCATTCCATACAGCATTTTCTTCCAAGCCTCTGTCAAATCTCAGCATGTATATAGTCACGAACCTAAAACCTAAATTCAGTTATAAAATGAGTTGGCATAAATGTTTGAAAAAAATCTATTGGTAGTTTACAAAAAAAATTAAAGAAAATATTGAAATGTTGGCATAAATTTATCAGACGTAACTCCCTCATATTTTCCGAGGCCCACCACACATTCCCTTTTTTAATTTTTAAGTGCCCTTTTTTAAGGGCACTGTTAAATTAACAGCCAAAGAAACACCAACATGCTTACAGTGCTTCTTCTATATTCAGAAAGAAAGAAAGAAAGAAAGAAAGAAAGAAAGAAAGAAAGAAAGAAAGAAAGAAGAGAGAAGGAGGGAGGGAGGGAGGGAGGGAGGGAGGGAGGGAGGGAGGGAGGGAAGGGAGGAAGAAAGATGGCAAATGTAGTTCTACTGAAATGTATCCCTTGATGTCAGCAGATAAAATCTGAAAGTAACAGAAACATAGCTTCAAGGAGCATGGGAAGGGTTATTACATAATAAGTATCACAGCTACCAGGAATTATTACAATGAGCTTTGGCAGTAACCAACTGAGTCCACATAATTAAAATAAGTTGGCATCTAATCAATCCAATACAAACTTCTGAATAAAATTCCTGAATGTGCTGAACAGAGGCATCATACACAGGCTCTCAGAAAGTACTTATCCTAAATAGCAAGACTTCCCAGTTTTTCCCATAAATGACCTACAGTTTCTAAAGGACCCTAGTGTGCAAGGACCCTCTGTCTCCTAAAAGTGATACCAAATGAAAAAGCAGCAATATGAATTACATACCAGCAGACACTGTCTTTTCTGTTCTTTGATATACAGGAAAGAAAAAAAAGGTAGTTTTAAAAAGGGTGGAGTAAGTATCAAAATGGAGACTACAGAAGGATTTAAATATATGAAGATTATACAGATCTTCTCCACCAACCTACATCCCCACTTCAAACCTAGATCATTTTGTTCATGGTCAATAAGCACTAACCTAGTGTAAAATAGTGTAGGAAGAGTAAGTTTGTCCATGATAGATAAAAAACAAGCTGCACCCATTTGGGGTGTTTTTATCATTAACTGCTGTTGCATAAACTGAACATAAAATGGGCTGTGACACTGGATAAATCATTTGTTTCCACTTGTTATTGATGACATTTCATAACTCGTTTGGGGCTCTGCTTTGCCCCATCACTCGTGAGTTATGAGGTCATCAATCATGACTGGGACTAAATGATTTATGTAAGCCACCCTATTGTATATTTTGGTACAATGTACAGTAAAGCACAGACTATTGATTTCTAATACTGTTGCATTAAGTTTATCAAGTCTGTTTGTAAAACCGTGATCTTGTGCCATCCACTGCATCAACTGAGTATAAAATATTGAAATAATTTATGAGCAAAAAGTCCCTCACACATAAGTGACCCTAAGAATTCCTATTTTTTATGATATTGATTAAAGTCAATATAAAAATCTCCTTGAATTTAAAAATATACTGTCTAAGAGAAAGAGAATTGTAGCTAAGAATATGCAATCAATATATAAGGTCACGATTAAGTTACCACATAGCTGAAAGAACCTAGAACATTTAATAAAGGCTATATATCCTTGTAACCTCCAAAGATTATAGACAACAGTAACCACTGAGAACAATTTTACATCATGTATTATACTTTAAATTACCAATAGCTCAGCAATAAGCATAGCACAGAAACACAAGGCAGTAATGTTTAGAGAATAAAAGAGTAGCCTGTTCTTTTCATAATGAAAGCTTTGTGTTATTTCTCTGTACATATGTGTCTAGATGTAATATGTGCTGTGTGTATATGCATGTGCACACATGAAGGTCTGAAGAAGACTTGGGCATCCTTCTCTAACACTTTGTCTTATTCTCTTAAGAGAGAATCTGACACTGAAACTGGAGCTAGGTGGCAGCCACCAAGACCCCATGACTCCCTGTCTCTCCTTTGCACAGTGCTGGGGTTACAGGCATGTTCACAGCCATGCTCAACTTCCTGGATGCTGAGACCTGAACTCTGGTCCTCACAAGCAAGTTGGCTTACTCTTTCCAGCCACCAAAGCAAAGCCTTTTTAGCTGTAATTTAGTTTGTATTTGCAAAAGGGCTACAAGGATGCTTTATTAATATATTAGTTATAAAATAATGAAGAAAATGTTCCACTGGGACCTTTTGAAGCTCTTCAGAACATACAAATAGCATCTTAAGAGACTGGAGAATATTTCTTTCTTGTCCTTCCCATTCTACGGACTTCCTTTTTATAAAACTTTTTCATGATGAATTTTAGACTAAAAATGTGGTTTAAAAATATATATGTAACTACAGAAAATGAAAAAGAATTTAAAGAAGGCAATCAAAACATATTGCAAATCAAGCCCAGAATAAGAGCATCAGAAATCCAGGAAGCTTCAGCTATTTGCAATTACGAGAGTAATTGCTATTTTAACATGTTGCACTTGTTCCAAAGAAACTCTGTTCCATACACTGAAATTTAAGGGGTTTAAATCACCGTAAAGGCTTGAGAAGCTTATCAAGACTAAATATACAATCAAAACAACATATTATCTACATATTTTAGTTGATTTTTTTAAAGGGTACCTCTCTAGCAGTAGGATAGATATGATGTTGACCAACTGTATGTCATCCCTTGTAATGACAATAATAAATTTTTAAAAGCTAAAGTATTGAAAAATCTAAGTCATATATAAAGAAATTTTCTTCAAATAGAAAAGCATTACATTTTATAAGAACTATTGCAACTAGTTGTAGCATTTAAGAAGTTTTAAGATTTCTTAATCCAAATTCCTTCAAAGGCCTTTCAGGAAACTCAAGAAATACCACAAGACTTTGTTTGAAATTGGGCAGTGTGAGCTTGAGGTGTAGGAGTTTACAGCATTACCATTTCTAACTATGCAGAGTCCATGATTATAACAATAAACAGCAAGCATACTACACCCACCGACGTTGGAAAGGCTACAATTATAGATCGCTGTTATCTCCCATCTCTCTCAATTGTACATTAAAAGAAAATATTCTGGAGTCTCAAGAAGCCCTGGCTAGCGTTAAATTCATCTTATGGAAAACAAGAACCTTAATTTCTGATCTCCCTGCCCCACTTCCGAAGTACAGGGATGACAGGTACCAGGCCTGTTTCTGTGTTTTGTTTCCTTCCCTTCTCTTTGGTTTCTGGAGCTGGGGATGAAGTCCTAGACATGCTCTCTACCAGCTGAGCTACATTTTCAGACCTTGCTATTAGTTTTCAATAATATTTTCTCATTTTGATTAATTTGACATCTGGTCAAAAGGAAGTATTTAAACTCAGTGGTAGAGAGGCCAATTTTTCTTGTTTTTCAATGTGTGTGGATAACAACTTGGCTGTTAACATGTCTATTTAACAGAACAACTGTAGTAGATCCAGCCCGCTAGAGCCTGTGGCCTCCTATTTAGACTTACAGCCATAAACTAGTTGCTGCTTTCATCCTAGTCAGAGAAATGTCTTTTTTGCAGTTAGTGACATTTAATGCAGAGACCCATAACTACACAAAATGCTGAGAGAGTGAGACTATGAGAGTTCGACCCTAAGTGGGACATCTATAGAAACCCTGCAAAGCCAAGAAACATTAAAGAGTGGGTGGAAAAAAAGTAAGAACAGGAGGATGAAGACAGGTACTCTGAAACCCTGCCTTTTTGATTTGACATGTCCATTCCAAGCACGAACCCACAGCCACTATAGATACCTCTATAGGCAAGACCTGCACAAACCCCTCCATCAGCATCTCTTCAGGGGCGCAGGAGGAGCTTATGAAGCTCCTCTAAGATAAGAAAGTGTCCTTTCCTTTAAGATAAGGTGGTTTAGAAGGGGCAATTTTCCCTTGTGGAATAACTACTAGTAAGTTGGTCAAGCTCTAGAAAGTGCTCCATCCATCCTTCTAGCAACCCTAACTAAACTCACACACAAAAAAAAAGAAAGAAAGAAAGAAAGAGAGAAAGAGAGAAAGAAAGAAAGAAGATAGAGGATGAGGGAGGGAAAGGAGAGAGTGAGGGAGAAAACACAAACAAGAGGTCTGGCTGAAACAACAAAGGATTCAAAAGAAGAAAGGAGAGAAAAGTACAATGAGAGCAAGCCTGATCAAAATTTACACTATACATGTAAAATTGTCCCCCAAAATACATTGTTTAAAAAAAAAATCATCTGTGTAGATTCTATAACATAGAGTCACTTTACTCATAACTAGACACAGTGAGTCACTCCCCTTCCTCCACATTGTGTGCAGATATCAATTAAATGCTGTTTCTCATTTCTACCAGGTGTAATCCAAGTATCTATTACATAAATAGTTCTCTCCTGAGACTTAGAACAGAGCTTGACACTTCTAATTTCAAATTTTACATTTTTAATGATAAAATATGATGAGATATGGGAAGATTATCCTGTAATATAAGAGGGTGATACGGGCAGGAACTCACACAGGGCAGGAACTTAGAGGCAGGAGCTGATGCAGAGGTCATGGAGGGGTGCTGCTTACTGGATTGCTTCCCCTGGCTTGCTCAACTTGATTTCTTATAGAACCCAAAACTACCAGCCCAGAAATGGCACCACCCACAATGGGCCCTTACACCCTTGATCATTGAGAAAATGCCTTATAGCTGAATCTCATGGAGGTAATTTCGCAAGGGAGACTCCTTTCTTTGAGATAACTCCAGCTTGTGTCAAGTTGGCATACAAAACCAGCCATTAAAATTGATCCCTTGTCAACTTGACACACAAACACATAACTTATTAAGCCTCAATCTTTACTACCTTATTCATTCCCAAGATCTAAATAACTTTAAAAGTGCCACCATTTTTACAAATTCTTACATATTAAAATTTCAATCTTTTAAAAATATCCAATATCTCTTTTGAAATTTAAAGACTTTCTACAATTCAAAGACTCTTAACTGTGAGCTCTACTAAAATATTTTCTTACTTCGAGAAGGGAAAATATCAGGGCACAGTCACAATCAAAAGAAAAATCAAACTCTAACCACCCAATGTCTAAGATCCACTCATGATCTTCTGGGCTCCTCCAGGAGCTTGGGTCACTTCTCCAGCTCTGACCTTAACAGCACACACCTTGTCTTCTAGGCTCCAGCTGCCTGTACTCCACTGCTGCTGCTGTTCTTGGTGGTCATCTCATGGTACTGGCATCTCAAAAACACTGCTCTCTCCTGCGGCAACTGGACTGCACTTTCACAAATAGTCTCTCAAGGGCTCTATTCATGGTGTTAAGCCTCAACTTCTCTGCATGACCCCTTCAGTCCTGGGCCTTCAACTGCCACTGAGGCTGCACCTTCACCAATGGCTTATCCTGACCTCTCACAGTGCCAAGGATCAGCTGCTACCCCATCATGTTTCAAAACCAGTAGTACCTGAGTAACTATTATACATTACCAAATCTGGCTGCCAACATGAGATACAACTGTGGCTGCCTCTGGAACACAATTTCTCTGTGCTCTCAGGAAACACTTCATAGATTTCACCTTAGTGATACTGGCCTCTTCTTAATCACTGCTAATTTCTTAACTCCAGCTAACCAGCATCAATCGTCCCAGTAATGCAAAGGTTTGGCTTTAGTAGTTCTGGAATCTTGTTAATCACAGCTGATTCTTCCGCCCCAGCTAACCAAAACCACAGAATCTTCATAATCAAAACAGCAATGGCTCTAATAAGAGTCTTTAATCTTCCCTCTGAAATTTCACAAGCCAGGCCTCCATCATTTGCACTGTTGTCAACATTATCTCCTACAGAACATCCCACAGAGCTCCTAACACACAATGACTCTTCTAGTCCAAAGTTCCAAAGCCCTTCCATAGTCCTCCAAAAAACATGGTCAGGCTGTCACAGAAATACCCAGCTCTAGTCAGGGTTTGTATTCCTACACAAAACATCATGACCGAGAAGCAAGTCGGAAAGGAAAGGATTTACTCAACTTATACTTCCACATTGCTGTTCATCACCAAAGGAAGTCAGAACAGGTACTCACACAGGGCAGGAACTTGGAGGCAGGAGCTATTGCAGAGGCCCTGGAGAGGTGTTGCTTACTGGATTGCTTCCCCTGGCCTGCTCAGCTTGCTTTCTTATAAAACCCAGGACTACCAGCCCAGAGATGGTAACCCACAAGGGGCCCTCCCCTAATCACTAGTTGAGAAAATACCTTACAGTTGGAACTCATGGAGAAATTTCCTCAAGGGAGGCTCCTGTCTATATGATAACTCCAGCTTTTGTCAAGTTGACGTGCAAAACCAGCCAGTACACTGCGAAAGCTACAGTAGAGGTACCTTTAACAGACAAGCTCATTCTCAAATTGGCAGACTACTAAATCAAGTGAAGCAATAAAGGGCATTTTTTTAAGGTTAATAAGAAAGTATATACAGGAGATGCCTATCTTGGGAAGAGAGCAGGAGTCCTGATTCACAGTGAGTGGAAAAGAAAATAAGTCAGAAAGTAACTTCTTGCATTGGGAATTATTTAGACTTTAAATGGTATCTGTCTATGCCAGATTGGATTAGAGTCCTTCAGTCTTTAAGTCTTTGACCTACAAAGCAGCTTTGTCAGTAGAAATCATGTAGGACACAACACAAAAGATTGGAGGGATATACAGGAAGACCAAGACTAAATGCCCACACCTAAATGCTCAGACCACTCTTTTTGTACTTTTAGAATTGATACTCAATCCCTAAAACTTTAACACTCATCAATAGAAAGATGTCCTCTCACAAAATAACCACATGTCTGTTGAATAATTTATTTCCTTGGCAATGATACTCCTTAAATTTCAGGGTGCATAAATTAAAAGGTAAATTAGTTAAAATATTAAGCAAACTTTAGCTAAAATTAAAGTCAATGAATTACATCATATATTTAATGATCGAAAAGATCCATGAAAACTAAACTAAACTCATTCTAATTAACCTTGATAAAATGAAAGCCAATGAATGGGAAGAAAGGTGGGCTACTTGATTTAGTAGTCTGGCAATTTGAAAATAAGCTTGTCTGTTAAAGGTACCTCTACTGTAGCTTTGGTAGCGTGGGGGTATTTGCAAACTGATTAACAATTCCAAGTTATCCCTTCAAGACCTGTGCTGTTGTTTTACTTGGGAGGAGAAGCAAAGAATGGTTTCCTCTTGATGAAACTCTCTTGTCCCATTCTAAAAGAGAGACAATTAAAACCTTGCCTGTACAGAAATTTACAGAGAAAAAGTAACTAGCCATCTTTTGTGAGCCAGATGTTTAAGCCAAAATATCACCTACTCAATCAGTGCAAACTAGAACCAGCATCTCTTCCTTAGGAAACAAAAGCCTTATCACCTATGCACAGAAGAATCCTTCAGTATAGGGTACTTCAGTAATTTCATACCACCGCCATGTGTGCAGACTTTTACCAATGGGGTTTGAAAAGCATCACTATTCTCCAGATAACACTCACTACATGAAAGCTAACATAAATCAAAAATACATTGGTGTGTGTTCCTTGTAGTCACTACCGCTTAATCCGCTTATGCTAACCCTTCCCACCTTGGCACAGGGTCATCTCACCGTGTAACTGACATATTCCCCTTTCAGAAATCTTTTCTTACATGAAGGGTTATAAATGATTTATTGATTTTCCCACACAAGGCCAGTCAACTTCTGACTTCCCAAGACAAGTGGAGTGCAGCAGCTGAACCCACTGCTGTTTCCCTACCTGCATAACTACAGAATGGCAATCCAGGAAATTTTACTTCTACCAAGTGACCTGGTCTTAGAAATGACATTGCTGGTCTAGTGTTCTCCAAGGACAGAGGCCATAATGTGTTTCCTCCTGACTACAAAATGACATGCCAACGAGCCAAATAAGTTCCTGGTTGGTGGTTCTCTGCCATTCTCAGTCCTATAAAATAATTTTGACCCTGACCTCTGAAACTATTGTTTTCCTGTCAGATTCCCTTTCTACACATGGAGTGACCAGAGATGTTTATCACACCATCTTCGTTACATTTAAATTTATATTCCTTAAAAGACTTTTGTTTCTTATTTTACTCCGCCTGTAATTTTTTAAAGAAATGTTAATCTTTTTGTTGTCATGGGTTATTGAAGTTTTGCACTGACTGGTTCATAGATTTAATTCTTATTTTACTGACATTTCTTTTATTATGTATGAAAAATACTTCATAGTACCTATATTTTTTAAATAAAAGAATTTTCAAAACAGGTCCCATAAGCTGTGGAGATCATTTCGTGGGTAACAGTGCCTGCTCAGAACTCCTGAAGATCCAAATCCATATATCCCATCATGCATGAGAACCTGGGACTGTAACACCAGCGTTGGAAGGTAGGGACAGACAAGTCCAGAGATGTTTTTGGTCAACAGCCTAACCAAAAGAGTAGGCTTTTGTTTCAGTGAAAGACACTGCCTCAAGGCATTAAGCCAAAGAGCAATAGCAGATGTGCTGCTTGGTCTTCATGTGGGTCCTGAACAACTGTAGCAGAGGCTATCCCAAAAGCTGTTGCTGCAGATGGAATATGTTTTAGCTGGGCTGCCTTGTCTGGCCTGAGTGGGGGAGGATCCGCCTAGCTTCTCAGACTTGATATGACAGAGTTGGGGGATATCCAAGGGGTCCATACTTGCTCAGAAGAGAAGGGAGAGATGACTGGGAAAAAGATCCTGGGAGGGGGTGACTGGGATGGGGGCGGTGAGCTGGATGTAAAGTGAATAAGTAAAAAAGAAATAAAAAGAAAAGAAAGGGAAACAACGAGTTTATGGATAGTACAAATTCAATTTGATAGACTCTTTTTTAAATTAGAACACTAAGTTAGGGTGGATCTAGAAGGAGCCAACCAAAACAAAGTGTATGATATACTCGAAGACTAAAGTGTATAGTAGGAGTTGGCAATTATTTTCTTTAAGAGTTGACAGATCTTTCACATGCTAGGAAAGAAAATCACGTCAAACAGCCATAGGTATCATTATAAATAAGGTAGCTTGGCCATCTAAAATACCTACTAAGAATGAGATATTTCTAGCACATCAGGAGTCTGGTATTTTCTGGAAAGATTTTTGTCTTATTAATCTGAGATTCATAATCCTTGTAGAATACATTTTCTTCCTTATTCTTACTGCTTTTAAAAGTAGTTGCAAATGGGGAAATACGAACTGTTTAAAGAGATGATTTATATAAGGAAAATAATTTAATGGCAGAATCAAGATCTTCATGACAGATAGCCAAAAAGATAGCTTGCCTTAAATGTTGTGTGTCCATATCTTAAATTGAAATCATGTTCAATATTATTAACAAAATTTAGACAAATTGTTCTAACAGGAACAATTATAGCTTTTAATAAATTCCTTGATATCATAAAATACTATTTTCCCAATAGGATGTAAACATTTTTCTGCCTTCTAAAAATTTCTGAAAAAATGCTTTTAACAGTTACTATCGATAGAGTATAATTCAAAATCTAAACCTGATAGATTCATATGAGAGTTATAAGTCAAAAGTAAAGCTTCAAGAAACTATACATTGCAGAAGATAAGAAATTTATAATTGACAGATTAAACAGGCAAAATCCTTCATGTAGATAAATAGGAGAGTAATTGATACAACACTCCATTTTGTCTAACATCAAACCAGTTGACCTGTGGCATGTGATTTTCCTCTAAAATGCAACACACACACACACACACACACACAAAAACAAACAAAAAAAAAAAACCAGCTCCCTTTCCAAGCTTAACAGGAAGCACAATTATGAATTTACCACAACACAATAGAAATTAAAAGCTGTGTCTCTGGAAACATCACCATCTGTCTGAAGGACATGCTATGGAGACAGGAGACTTAATTACCCATTGTGCCATCTACCCATGGATTAGATTGGTCTGCAGATACTACAGGAGTCTCCTGTTACCCACTTTCAAGATGTTCCACCACTCACGCTACTCACTTACCAATGCTGATTTTCAAAGTAAGATGGTAAGTTTTGAGGATCCAGGGCTCCTATACCTATTGTGACACTAGACACACAGGACACAATGCAAAACACTAGAATAGCCAACAACTTGCTTTCACTGATATTTTATTTAGCAAAATGTTACATAATCTATAGCTTTTTTTTACTATAGAAATGAGTGTCTCAATCATATACTACATAAAAAATAAAGTTTCTTTTTCACACAGGAACCGGCCTGACACTATAATGTGTCCTATGAGTCTAGGTACTAGTGACCATCTCTTGAGAAAGCTGGCTGTTGTCACAATATCTCTTGGAATTGTTTTCCTGTTTGCTTTAACTACTAGAGTTGAGAGAACAAGAAACTCAAATCTTACTACCATACATGGCTTCACCAAGGGTATTTGGCTCCTAGTTCTGCTTCAAGTTCCACCATTTCTTCAGCCTCTGGCTTGCTTGAACAACATTGCCTTACTTGGTTTAAATTTATTTCATGTCTCTTTAAAGTTACTTTAACTTCTTTTGAAAACAAGACAGAATATAAACAAATAATTTTTTCTTTCAGTTCATGATACTTGGCTGAAGTAGAAAAGGGATAAGGAAAAAACAAAATACATAATTAGGCATTGTGTAGATTATTTTAGGAGACCTTGGAAATCCCTTGTAAAGAAAAAGTACTTCTTTAAGCTATATTTTATAATTTTACTTTCCTGTATACGGCTACAACTGCACAGTGGCAGTCTTGTTATTATGTAATATTCAATTCGCTAATGCTGTGAAATTGTTCCTAATATGTTTAAGTATTTTATTTATTTACTTTATATCTGGATAGCAACTTCCCTTCCCTCCTCCCAGTATTTCCCTCTCATCTCCCATTTCCCCAAGCCCCTTTCTCCTTTTATTCTCATGAAAAAAAATTTGAAGAAGACATTAGAAGATGGAAAGATCTCCCATACTCATGGATCAGAAGGATTAACATAGTAAAAATGGCCATCATATCAAAAGTAATCTAAACATTCAACACAATTTCCATCAAAATTTCAATACTATTCATTATAGACTTTAAAAGAACAACACTTCATAGAGTTCTTAATTTTTAAAGAAATCACACTGAACAAAAAAATTGTATTTTAGGTTGTGGGTGGAACATTGTAAGTAAAAGAAATTAGAACATATATGGGAACTACTTGCACCAGGCAGCAAAACAATCACTTTTTGAATCAGCAATTTTAATAGACATTATCTATCCATTTGCACCCCTATCCTCACACATACACAAAAAAATTCCCTGAATTGTAGGTTCTTAAAAGACAGAATTAAGGTTTGCACCTGGGCCAGGACCAGTACTAGGGCATCAGTTCTGTACCCAATCCCTCAAAACCCAGAGGAGGCTGGATTCCCAGGAGCTCTAACACACCAAGGATGCTGAAGGAGCATGGTGGCTGCCAGAGCGAGAGTGAGACATGCTGATGCCAAGACAAAAAATGATTGATGACCTGTAAGCTTGCTGAGTACCCTGACAATGGGGACTGGGAAGCTGTATTGGACATATGTTCCTGACCCACCATTGCTTACTGGATGGGACAAGCTGCCTTGCCTCAAGTTTTTAGACTTCATAGAACAGAGAATCAAAAAGAAAAGATATAATGGCTCATATTTTTCTTAAATGTGACCAGTTGTTCAGACTCAATCATGGACTAGTCTAGAAATCAACCCAATATTGGCAATAACAGTCTTCATTTGGACTGGTTCTGGACATTTCCAGAGACATATTTGTAAGTTAGCTGCAGTTCTCTATGATGTTATGTTAGCACGACACAAAGTTGGGGAAGGATCTGGATTTCAAACAGGTGTTACCACATGTGTTAAGGTTCTTTTAATTGTCAAGTTAAAATTACTTTTGTTTCTTCTATAGTATTTAATGTAATTTGCATTGATTGTACACTTTCTAATTGTGTTAGTGTGTTGAAATCCATCATGTCAGTTACAGAGGTCTCTCAGCCAGCTTTTATTGTATTGCCCTGAGTATCATAAAATCTTGGTATTCTGAAAAGAGCTTGCAAGTACTGGAAGAAGTAAGTCAGGCTTTAAGCAGAAGTAAGAGGGTAATGGGCTTGATTATTGCTGGTATAATAACTTTAATTACATTAATTGCTAGCACCACTGCTTCTGCAATTGCTTTGACATAAGAAGTTAAGACTGCTACTTTTGTTAATCATTTAGCAAAAAATGTTACTAATGTGTTGAATATACAGGAGGATTTAGATAGGCATTTGGAACAATGGATTGGTGTTCTTTATCCTATTCAAATTATTGGAAGGAGGTTTAGAATTTAAGAGTAAGGAGCCATCTCGAGTGTCATGACAAATACCATTGGATTCATGTTAGTTCTAAAATTTACAGTGGTAGTCATTATAATTAGGAAAAAGTTTAAAATCACTTGCAGTGTATTTGTCATAATTCTAACACCTCTCTGGATATTTTAACTTTACATAGTAAGCTAACAAATTTAAAGAATGCTGCTCTGTTGACCATTTATGTGGTAAATACTGCTGATAAAATTACCCGTGGCCTGAGGTCAGTATTTTTATTTTGGTCAAGGTTCAAGAATGGCATCTATAGCTTGATCATGCTAGCACTTTTTGTCCTTAGAATAAGTTTACTTCTGCCCATCGTGTTAAAGCTTGTCTTTAACAACATAAACATGTTGGCAGCCAAAGTACATGTTGTGAACCTGAAAATGGAACCCCCAGACAGACTTACTAAATTAACAAGTTGGCAAGCCAAGGACAAGTAAGATTCTGCAGAGAGCCTTACCAACCTAAGACAGAAGTGTATTGCTTTGGATAATGCATTTTCTATAACAGGTAAGGAAGGCATTCCTGGCAGAATGACCTAAGACAGGCTCAGTCTTGTTTATGAAATAAAAAAAAGGGGCGGGGATTCTTGCTGCTTGGCAAGAATCTGACATAGGCCAAGGACAAGGAAACAGGCTGTCTGGTAGAAATATGACATTGGCCAAGGACAAGAAAGTGGGCTTCAGGCAGGAATCTGAGACTAGGCTAGATCAAAGAAGTAATTTTAGGCAAAAATCTAAATCTTAGGCTAGAACAAAGAAGTAATTTCAGGCAGGAATCTAAATCTTAGGCTAGAACAAGGAAGCAGGCTTCAGACATGAAAATGACTTTGGGCTAAGACAGGGAAGTAGGCTTAGATATTTTGGTCATCCTGATAAGACCTCAGAAACAGTGATCTTGAGGTGTGTTCAAGAAATTTTGTTATTTATTGTCTTGCTTCTTCTTTGACTATTCATGTTGATTGTCTTTCTTGTTCCTTGTCTATTTGCATCTATTGTATTACTAGTTTCTCAACCAGAACTGACCTTAATACTTGCATCTAATTAAAATGGTATAAAAGCAAAAAGGAGGAGGGGGAATGGGATAGGGGCTTCTAGGGAGGGGAAATGGGGAAAAGGGATGGCATCTGAAATGTAAATAAATAAAATATCAATTAAAGAAAAAGACCACATCTTAACAACTCATTGAACATGAAGAGGTTAAGCTGGTGCCTACAAAGACTTCTTACTTACTAGTGTTCTTGGAATTAGAAGTTACTCTGTATAGTACCAAAATGAAAATGTAAACACAGACCAGCTAACCTTCAGTATATGGTGATGACCTGCCTGCAAGCTATGCTAGTGCAATAGTGGCACAAAGCTTTTGGGACTAAATCAATATTTGATTGAATTTGTTTCATCTATGAGAAGGAACCCATCCCTGATTCTGATATAGTGACTAAGAACCTGAAATATGGTAGTCCAGACACTTGAATGAAAACCAAAAACTACTGTTGTGTGAAAGAAAGATAGCAAGAAAATGACTCCTAATTGGAAAAAAAGACAGAATTGACCCAGTGCTAGATGAGAATAAACCTTCACAAATATTTAAAACATATTTAAAATATAAACATAAATATTGTATATTTTAGTGGACTATCATGTTCAAAAATCAGTGAATTCTAATGTGGCAAAATTATAATAGTGAATCTGAACAGAATATTTATGTTTGGTAATGCTATCATTACCACTAAAAAGAAGAAACAGTGACTATAATCCATAGAAAATAACAAGAACACTTCTATGACAAGAAACATGCCCACCTCTGTACAAGACTCAGGGAGAGACTGCCAGTCTGCTCAAGATCATTCATCTCCATTTCATCAATATTTATAAATGGAGTTATCATTAACATTGTTGACTTACAGCTCTCTGTGATTGCTTCTTTTACTGAAGTACCAAAGGACTCTTAAGTGCTTTGTCATGAAATTGCCTCTCACACAGTAAAAAGGGTTAGAATGGCACTAAAAATAATTCAGTCCCAAGGTCACTACCTAATCTGGTAGTGTCCTGAGTGAAGGACACAGAACACCTCCAGCTCCATTTCCACTACTCAAGACCCATCTATTGCATTTGTCCACATGTTGGCATGGCTTCAGTGATAACTCACACATTACTTAGCCAGTGCAGCAAGAACCTTTTAGTGTAAGAGTTTAAAAGCACTAGCTACTTTTGTTAATGTCATTATAGTTTTAGGTGAGAAACCTGGGATAAATTAGAGAGTAAGTAATACTCAAAGAGAAAGTTTTCATTAATCCCTTTATTTTGGAGGCAACTGTGAAACTAAGTAGCATATATACAAAATACATAACATATACTATGTATATGTATGCATATTTTATATATGCCATTGATATATACATGGACACATAACAGACGCACACATTTATTATATGCATATTGCACAAACATTATGCATGTGTACATGAGTACATGTGCACATACATAAATCATACACAATGCACATATGCCTTAACCCTGAAAATGCTTTTGTTGGCATCAGGACTTGCTATACACTGCCACCAAGGGGCTAGGTACAACATTTTACATCACTATCTTTTCAAGAGCCATTCTAAGTTCTTACCAAATGCATCCTGGGCAGTCCTCCATGGTAGAAGTTAGCATTCCCACTGCATCCTACATTGTGGTGTCATTTCCCTGAAGCATAAGAGCTTACTTTAAAGTAAGGCAGAGGAGAAGAAGACAGAGAGGAATGCTAACCAATGAAAGGACCACCTAAAATGAAACAAGACTAAGACTGACAACAGGAATAAGACAAGGAGAAGAGGAGAAAGAGGAGGTTTATCATGTCTCCATGCCCATTGCTCTGGGTAAATATCCCTCCCTGCAAAAATAAAGACAAATAGAGTACAAAGAAAGGATACAGTGGATTACAGGCCTGGCTGGTGTTTGATGAATGGCACTCCACTCCACTTTGCTTATTGTGTACTTCATACCTCACTCCTGAATATGGAAGAGAATTTTATTAAAGATTTAGCCACGGTGGTGGTGGTGACTAGCTCACAGTAATTTTCCTACAAAGTAGTTTAATCTATCACAGGGCAGACAGTGTACCTTCTTACCATGTATCATATCTGTCTATTTAGTAAGTGCTATCCAAATCCAATTTCTTTTCATTTTTGGAACCTGTGATGCATATTCAAGATACACTTTCGTTTTGTCTTTGCCCTAAATTGGTTGCTGTATAAAACCCAAGACAAAAGCAGTACTAATAAAAAGGGAATCTGCACTTTTGGGTTTCTATATCATTCTGGTCATTTTTTTTAAATATTTCCCCAAAAAATAAATTGCATAATTTTAATGACATGTAGGATTGGTTACATGTGGAATCACCAAGACCTTTCCTATTTGTGGATATGAATACAAAGCATCGCATCACTGATTATGAAATGAACTTAGAAAATCATTTCAGTCAAGTCGCAGTTTCAAGCTCTGCGGAGCACAGAGGGTTATGCTTCAATAACGAGGTGAGTCAGGCAGTAATGTGGAAACTGTTTGAACTCAACCAGTCAGCAGTCCATTATGGTGTCCCATAAGTAGGAGGTGGGAGGCAGAGTGCTTAAAGGAATTCACGGGGACCAGAGCAGCCTAGTGAGCTCCCTCACTCCTGTTTATGCTCTCTGAACACTCTCGAGAAGGTGTTTTCAGATACATGGTCCATGCTCCTCTCATGAGATGCTATTATTTATACTTTCTTCCCACTACCATGAATTGTTTTCTAACCTAACACCACTTTCACTAAATGTCTTTGGTTATTTTGTAGCAATAAATATTCTGTCACTATGAATTCCTTCATACTTTTATCATATTCTTATGGATCTTCTTTCAAACTGAACTTGTACATTTTCCAAAATTCTAAAACCTGCTAGCATGTATTTTTATCTCCCAAATTTATAATTTAGAATCAGAAACATGTTGCTGTCTGCGGTTATGTGACGGACTCTGAAATCCCAACCAATTCATATTCACTTGTGATTTAACAGGTTTGTTTGGGGTCTTGGGAATAAAATTAAGTGGTACAGAACTTGCTAACAATAACACAAAAATAGTGCATTTGCCTGGTTGATTTCCAGGCTGTTCCCTCTCTCTGCAGTTTACCTTATCAAGTTCCTTTGTCTGACTTCCAATGCAAATGTAAGCAATTTAGGAGAAACTAACAGTAGTTTCTATTAGCAAAGCCTGAGTATCACCTAACTTCACAATGTCTTTCATACATCTCTGAAAATACTGAGTCCCAAGTCAAGCAGTGGTGACTCATGCCTTTAATTCCAGAATTCAGGAGGCAGAGGTAGGTGACCTCTGAACTAGATGCCAGCCTGGTCTATGGAGCTAGTTAAAGCCAGGGCTACACAGCAAAACTATGTCTCAAAAACACCAGTCTTAATAGTGACAGTGATGAATCCTAGAGAGTGATGTGAGCAAACACATCCCTTCCATTCAGAAGAGCACAGTCTAATTTATGACAAAAGGGGGAAAGCCTAAATGTTGATTTCTAAAGAGCCCTGTTTCAAATCCTCCATCTGCAATCAGCAGTTCTGAGGTAAGGATCCTTTACTTCCATGAGCGCCTTTGAATTAAGACTTTCTACCACCCATAAGCTATAATCTCTTTGTAGGTATAGCTCTTACCCAAAATGTTCTTGATTACACGTGTGTCACA
Organism: Rhabdomys pumilio; assembly: GCA_030674055.1. Taxonomy (NCBI): domain Eukaryota; kingdom Metazoa; phylum Chordata; class Mammalia; order Rodentia; family Muridae; genus Rhabdomys; species Rhabdomys pumilio. Next base: position 111,892,764 of record JANHMN010000004.1, on the reverse strand, counting down.
CTACTGTGAATATTCAGTAACTCCTTTAAAAGAGGTCATATTGATTGACATTCAATACAGAGGTTGCAAAACAACAGTTCATAACCTCACACATATACTGATCTGATTTCCTTACATTGGCGTGATGCATTTTGCATAGAAAATTTAATAATTACTGTTCAATGTAACCCCTCTCCCTGGCGGTTTCCTCTATAAACCGAAGATGGTATTAAGCTGCATTGTAACGAAGACAAAGCCATAAATTCAGCTGTCCTGTTAACCACTGTAGGGCCTTCATGACTCTAACCTGAAGATGTAAGAAGGCTGGCAACTATATAAAAATGGCTCCATTTCATTTAGATCACAAAACTGCTAGCTTCTTTGAAATACTATCATTTAAGACTCCAAAGCAATAACATTGACATATTTCTTAGAAGTGTTTTATACTCAAAAATTTATTAACACATTTTGGAGGATTTAAATTTACAATGGTAATAGAAAAGAAATATTTGTAATAATTTGGTATTTGATACATATCACCTGCGCTGAGCTAGGAAACTTCCTTATGAAGATTAATCCAAGAGTAACTTGGAAGTCAGATTAGACCCCTACAGTGGTTCATACAGAAAAAGAAAAGATACCTATGTCTTAATTATGAGCTTAAGAAGACCATGATTTACAGAGGAAACTTCCAGGGAGAGAGGCCATATTTAACAATAATTATTAAATGTAATAATCAAACATTTATCATGGCAATATAAGAATACCAGATCAGCACTAGTGTGATTGTCAGTCACTTTCATGGGTTTTATGAAGGATTGTTCAAATAACAAGGAAAACAGCAAATTATATCAAAATCGGGATTTAAAAAGCATAAGAACGTTGATCACGTTAAGAATGACTAATACTATATTGGGGGCAGGAGACAGATAAAAATATAATCATTGAAGGAAAATATTACACAGACTTTTCTAAAAAAAAAAAAAAAAAAAAAAAAAAAAAAAAAGAAGCTGTTATGCCTAAATCTATACTACACGTTAAGCTATGGTATATTTTACTTATTGCTTTTAAATTTTTCTTGGCTGACTCTTCTTAAGTAAAATAAAAAAACGTTTTATTTTTATGTTACTTTATACTCAAGTCGGAATGTTTTTTAAGAACATAACCACCAGTTATGATGAAAGACAATATTGTACCGGTAAACGCTGAGTCTTTCATAAGATGTGTTTGCCAGTACAGAAGCTTCTCACCAAAAGTGAAGATTAACCCAATTTAACTACAGTTAAGAAAAGAATATCCTGAGATTCATAAAACCGAGTTGATGTTCACTCTTCCAGAGGAATCAGTTACTGAGTCAGAAATACAATAAAATATCAGGTTGAAAAGTCCACACTGTATGCCTTGCACCGCACGGAACCCACTGCCGCACAGCGCCACCTGGCAGCAGGTTGAGGAAGTGACCAGGTGGCTCAGAATACAGTCAATTGCATGCTGCCTAAAAGACCCCAACAGGCACAGACTTAATTTTCTTCATTAAAAATGGGCACATTCACACATCACCTCTGAAAATGTAAGCTGTTTTTCGCTTGGTTTTTGCTGTTTTTACCTTTCAAACATTTCAATTTAGAGCTCTAATTTTTAAACACCATCTGTACAGTAGATGAGCTCAGTTAATGATGATGAATAAAGCTTTGCTTTAAAAAAAAAAAAGTTTGTCCTCTGTGTTCAAGATTTTCACCAACTGATTTACAAAGGAAATCTCAGTGTTCACTGGCATTTCATCATTTGCCACTTGAAAAGGTGTGACAAACACAAAATACCGTTCCTACTTTTCCTTGCAAGGTACCCACACATATATTCAGTGCCCTTAGCGTCTAAGGCCTGGTTTTCACACATTAATGCAAACGAAATCATTCTAAGCCTCGGTTTGCTCCTCATAGTGATTTACTTCACCCAAATCCACGTAAGCAAGGGGAGACACAAACGAAGATCTTCAGCAGTGACCATTTTCTCAATCTAACCAAAAACAAATTTCACCCTTGAAATTGGGAATGTTGGCATCTGTGTTTCTTTACTCCTAAACAATGATCATTTGAATCTCCAACGTCTTCATAGTTACACATTAAGGAAAATAAAAGTAGGGAGAGCATAATTAAGGGCAGTTGTCACCTGATTTCCAGTATTACTAATACCCCAACAAAACAGCACCAGCTCACTGAGTCAAACGCTTACAAGTTTATAATCACACTCAGCTTCCTGCTCTGTTTAAGAAATTGCTGACATAGACATGCCTCTAAATCCTGGTATGGTTGCCTTTGACCATAAAGCAAGTGGGATTTGATGTCTCCCTAAATTGTGAAACAACTGTCACTTAAATATATAAGAGAAGGCAAAGCTGTTCACTCCATGCATTCTAGATTTTCCTGCAGTGTCTCATAATAAAAATGTACCTTAGGACCAATCAAAACCCTCATAGCTTATGGCATCTGAAGGCTTTCACAAGTGTTTGCTCCATAAAGGTTACAAAATGGAGGCACAATGCAATCTGAGTGATGTCATACATTCAGATACAGCTCACATTTTCATTTAGATTTCATACAGTAGTTTGTAAGACATGGGGATACAATGTTATGGGCAAAACTAGTTTAAATCACTCCTATTGATTATCTTCCCTTTCCCCCCCCCCCCAAAAGCTTAGGATTTGAACAATGGTCCCACCCGCCCCCACATCTGTACTTCCTCCACATTGGTAGAGATTATTCCTGGCCAGTGCTGAGGTTAACCCTGAGGAAGTGAGAGGCTGGCTTATTCAGAAAACTTGTAACATCATGCCCACATTTATTTATTCTAAGTAAAGAGCATGCCACACATAAATCATAGCCTCCAGTGTGACCCTTAAAGACAGCTTAAAGCAAAAAGGCCTGATGTTCACAGACTGAATGCAGCTGAAAAATTATGCTTTGCATTAGACAGAAGGTCTGTCAGTCTCTGCTGGGTCATCATTACTGAATATTATCATGGGCAGAATAGACACACACATATAGAACCAATACATGAGACTTGTACTGAAGAACTTTTAGACCCCATTTCGCATTCTCTTGATTCACCTCTTGGCTAAAGGTTCTATGAGAGCCAGTTGCTTTCAGGGTTGACCCCCAAACCCTACAGCTCAGGGCCACTGTGTTCCTATACCAGAACATACTGCATAACTTATAGTGTGTAGTAGAAATATAAAAAGACACAAAATGTTTTCTTCACAGATAATTATATAGATTTCAAAGAGCAGGAATACAAAGTTAAACCAAGAATTATATCCTCCAATCTCTGTGCCCTCTTGAATGTACAGTTACCAACCAGCCTGGTTCTCTCGGTCTCTGCAATTGCCTCTGCCACAAACCCATGTTAGTTATCTGCCAAATTATCTCTGATAGTGAACAACTTCTGAAAAACTCCTGAGCAGTATACACTGAAGCTTGTAGGAAAAATGTTCCATTTTTCTGGTTTTCCCTGTGCTATTCTAAAGCTTATTATACAGAGCTATGAAGGAAATCCAGGTTCATAACATATTTCAACTGTTCCAGCTTTCTTAGTTATGTTCCTGCAAATCAATCCCCAAATACTGTAAGGGAGAAAGAGCCTTGGTATTGGCGTCTGCTTTGAGAGAAGAGCTAGAAAATAGTGGCAGGAATCAGTTGGATGGCAAGAGTGGGAACACGAACATAAACCTATAACGTTTGAAGACAGAGTAGCAATAGATGGAAATATAGCTTAGGGGAAGAGTGCTTGCCTAGAATGCATAACAGCCTAGGTTCAAACCCCAGTACTGCTACTCTGGGTGGGGAGAGATAGTAACAAGAAGGTCTGAGATTTTAAAAAAAAAAAAAAACAGATAACAAGAGTAATAAGGAAATGAAAGGGATGGTTTTAGAAATTAGACATTAGAATTTAGAAATTTAGAAAACTGATTAAAAGGACCTAGCAAATGGTTGAACATGGGAAGTAAAGGTTCAAAATTTAATGGTTTCACTTTTTAAAATCAATTCTAATGTGTAAATTTTACATTCTTATAGTGTTTGCTATATCTTAGAAGTTGCTGTGTCTTATAAGGTGGCCTTGAACTTATTTTTTTAATTTCTTATATAATGATTTTTTTAACTTTTTTCTTCTTTATTGGATATTTTATTTACATTTCAGATATTATCCCCTTTCTGCATTTCAGCTCCCACCCAGAAGCCCCTTATTAATTCCCCCTCCTGTTTCTATGAAGATATGCCCCCACCCACCCACTCCCACCTACCTGCCCTCGAATTCCCCTGCACTAGAGCATCCAACCTTAATAGAACCAAGTACCTCCTCTCCCACCTATGCCCAACAAGACCATCCTCCCCTACATACACAGCTGGAGCCATGGGTCTCTCCCAGGCTGGTGGTTTAGACCCTGGGAGCTCTGGTTGGTTGGTATTGTTGCTCTCCTCATGGTGCCACAAAACCTTTCAGCTCCTTCAGTCTTCCCCATGATCAGTTCAATGGTTAGCTGTGAGCATCCACCTTTGTATATGTCAGGCTCTGGCAGACCTCTCAGGAGACAGCTATATCAGGCTCCTGTCAGCATACACGTCATGTCATCAGGGTCTGCCTTTGGTGACTACACATGGGATTGTTACCCAGATGGAGCAGTCTCTGGACAGCCCCTCCTTCAGTTTCTGTCCAACACTTTATCTCCATATTTGCTCTCATGGGTATTTTGTTACTCATTCTAAGAAGGACCAAAGCACCCACCCTTGGTCTTTCTTGTTCACAAGCTTCATGTGCTCTGTGAGTTGTATCTTGTGTATTTTGAGGTTTTGGACTAATATCCACTTATCTATGAGTGTGTTCTTTTGTGGTTGGTTTACCTAACTCAGAATGTTTTCTAGTTTCATCCATTTGCCTAAGAATTTCATGAATTCATTGTTTTGAATAGCTGAGTAGTACTCTGTTGTATAAATGTCCTTCAACAGAGGAATGGATACAGAAAACGTGGTACATCTGGGTTCTTTCCAGCTTCTGGGTATTATAAATAAGGCTGCTATGAACATAGTGAAGCATGTGTCCTTGTTATATGTTGAAGCATCTTCTGGGTATATGCCCAGGAGTGGTATAGCTGGGTCCTCAGGTTAATGCTATGTCCAATTTTCTCAGGAACCACCAGACTAATTTCCAGAGTGGTTGTTCCAGCTTACAATCCTACCAACAATGGAGGAGTGTTCATCTTTCTCCACATCCTCACCTGCATCTGCTATCACCTGAGCTTTTGATCTTAACCATTTTGATTGGTGTGAGGTGGAATCTCAGAGTTGTTTTGATTTGCATTTCCCTGATGACTAAGGATATTGAACATTTTATTAAGTGCTTCTCAGCCATTCTAGTTTCCTCTGTTGAGAATTCTTTGTTTAGCTCTGTACCCCATTTTTAATAGGGTTATTTGGTTGTCTGGAGTCTACTTTCTTGAGTTCTTTGTATATATTGGATATTAGCCCTCTATCGGATGTAGGATTGGTAAAGATCTTTTCTCAATATGTTGGTTGTCATTTTGTCCTATCAACAGTGTCCTTTGCCTTACAGAAGCTTTGCAATTTTAGGATTGGTAAAGATCTTTTCTCAATATGTTGGTTGTCATTTTGTCCTATCAACAGTGTCCTTTGCCTTACAGAAGCTTTGCAATTTTATAAGGTCCCATTTGTCAATTCTTGATCTTAGAGCATGAGCCATTGGTGTGCTGCTCAGGAACTTTTCTCTTCTGCACAAGTATTCAAGGTTCTTCCCTACCTTCTCTTCTATTAGTTTCAGTGTACTGGTTTTATGTGAAGGTCCTTTATCCACTGGGACTTGAGGTTTGTACTAGGAGCTAAGAATGGATCGATTTGCATTCTTCTATATGCTGACCTCCAGTTGAACCAGCACCATTTGTTGAAAATGCTATTCTTTTTCCACTGGACTCTTTTAGAACCTTTGTCAAAAATCAAGTGACCATAGGTGTGTGGGCTCATTTCTGGGTCTTCAATTATATTCCATTGATCTTCCTGCCTGTCTCTGTACCAATACCATGCAGTTTTTATCACTATTACTCTGTAGTACAGCTTGAGGTCAGGGATGGTGATTACCCAAGAAGTTCTTTTATTGTTGAAAATAGTTTTTCCTATACTAGCTTTTTTGATATTTCAAATGAATTTGCAAATTGCTCTTTCTATCTCTATGAAGAACTGAGTTGGAATTTTGATGGGGATTGCATTGAATCTGTAAATTGCGGCAATTTGAATCTGTAAAAATCGGCAAGATGGCCATTTTTAATCCTGCCAATTCATGAACATGGGAGATCTTTCCATCTTCTGAGATCTTCAATTTCTTTCTTCGGAGACTTGAAGTTCTTGTGAAACAGATCTTTCACTTGGTTGGTTAGAGTCACACCAAAGTATTTTATATTATTTGTGACAATTGTGTCATTTCCGTAATTTCTTTATGTAATTACTGTTATTCTTTATGTAGAGGAAGGCTACTAATATGTTTGAGCTGACTTTATATCCAGCCACTTTGCTGAAGTTGCTTCCCAGGTTTAGGAGTTCTCTGGTGGAAGATTTGGAGTCACTTAAGTATACTATCATGTCATCTGCAAATAGTGATATTTTGACTTCTTCCTTTCCTATTTGTATCCTTTAACTTTCTTTTGTTGTCTAATTGCTCTGGCTAGGACTTCCAGTACTATATTGAATAGGTTGAGAGAGTATGGGCAGCCTTGTCTAGTCTCTGATATTAGTGGGATTGCCTCACGTTTCTCTCCATTTACTTTGAAGTTGGCTACTGGCTTGCTGTATATTGCTTTTACTATGTTTAGGTATGAGCCTTGAATTCCTGATCTTTCCAAGATTTTACCATGAAGGGATGGTGAATTTTGTCAGTGCTTTCTTAGCACTAGTGAGATGATCATATGGCTTTTTGCTTTGAGTTTGTTTACATACACAATTAATTTGCTGGATTTCTGAATATTGAACCATCCCTGTATTCCTGGGATAAAGCCTACTTGATCATGATGGATTATTGTTTTGTTGTGTTCTTGGATTTGGTTTGCAAGAATTTTATTGAGTATTTTTGCATCAATATTCATAAGAGAGACTGGTCTGAAGATCTCTTTCTTTGTTGGGTTTTTGTGTGGTTTAGGTATGAGTGTAATTGTGGCTTCATAGAATGAATTGGGTAGTGTTCCTTCTGTTTTTATTTTGTGAAGTAGTTTGAAGAGGATTGGTATTAAGCCTTCCTTGAAGGTCTGATAGAATTGTGCACTAAAACCATCTGGTCCTGGGTGGGGAAACTTTTAATGACTACTGCAATTTCTTTAAGGTTTGGGGGACTATTTAGATGATTTATCTGCTCCTGATTTAACTTTGATAATTGGTATCTGCCTAGAAAATTTTTCCATTTAATGCAGATTTTCCAGTTTTGTTGAGTATAGACTTTTTTAGTAGGATCTGATTTTTTTTAATTTTCTCAGTTTCTGTTGTTATGTCTCCCTTTCCAGTTCTTATTTTACTAATTTCTTTTTTTTCTTTTTTTCCTTTTTTTCTTTTTTTTTCTTTTTTTTCCTTTTTTTTTTCTTTTTTTTTATTGGATAATTTTATTTACATTGCAGATGCCATCCCCTTTCCCCATTTCCCCTCCCTAGAAAACCCCTATCCCATGCCCCCTTTTCCATTTTGCTTTTATACAATTTTTTAAAATGTTAATCAAAGGCTTTATAAGTATGGTAATGCTCAATCAGAAGTGTAACCCAATACCCAACCTAGATATATAAACTATCTTTGACTGGTGGAGACACGTGAACTTCTGCCTCCATGCCCCATTTCTCTTTCTCTCTCTCTCTCTCTCTCTCTCTCTCTCTCTCTCTCTCT